>LT934120.1:464812002-464834465 GCA_900231445.1 Triticum turgidum subsp. durum | reverse complement strand
CTACCGTCGACCTCCTCCAGCCTCCACGGCCTCCTGTTCATCCAGCCTCCACCGTGCGCTACTCCAGCGGCTACTGCTCAACCACCCCTCCACGGCCACCCCTCCACCGTCTACTGTTCATCCAGCCCTCCACACCACAGGGTCCTGTTCAACCACCCCTGCACGGCCACCCCTCCATCGTCTACTGTTTATCCAGCCCTCCACACCACGGGTTCCTGTTCATCCAGAGGCAACACCACCGCTCACTGTTCATCCAAACCCCCCCGCAATGCTCACTGTTCATCTAATCGATCGGCTTCAGTTAGCAGCAGTAGCGAAGGAATCGCTCCATCGGGTTCAGTTAATAGCCATCGATCGATCCCTCGGGTTCAGTAACGCGTAGCCTGCAGTGCAATCGCTCGGGTTCAGTTAGAGCCCAACGCCTCGCTCGAGTTCAGTTAGAGCCAACGCCTCGCACACACGCGCGTACATACGAGAGAAACGCACATCGCTCCGCCCCCGACCTCCCACCGTAACCGGCAACTCCCCGATATTTTCCTCCCCCTCACTTCTACCACAATTTTTTCCATCATGGACGGCCCAAAGAATTTCATGCAGCTGCGTATCCGGCCCGCCCAAGAAGAAAAGCCCATTTTCTGTCATGATTTTTTGTCATAGAAGTAGGAGCCCACCACATCTATGATGATACCGGGTTTTGTCAAAATTATCGTCATAGAAGTGTCGTATGTATGACAAAAAAAATTCGTTCGGCCCAAAATGTCACGGATGTGTCTTTTTTTTGTAGTGAACACATCAAAACAAGGTTAAATGAGGCCGGAAACAACATATAACAATTCCGGTAAGTCCTCGTATGCAAATTTAGAAATTGGTCCAGAACTGAATAAACCTTATATTCAAGTTATTAAACAACAAGTTAAGATGCACCAAGATGATCTACACGAGATTCTAGTCAAGTTACATATAAAGTTCATTTAATTCGGAGCTACGGCCTAGAAGATATGAGCAAAACAAGTTAAACATGGCATTGATGCAAAATGCATACAAACATCAAGCAAACACTCTCAAAACATTGATGCAACATGATAATATGAAACTTCATGCAAAATCAAGAAAGTTTCATATAGAGCACACTCAAAACAGAGCAGCGTTCAACACATACACATGAAACAAGTTTAAAGGACAAGCTGTCAAAAACAGCAACTAGGCATCTAGCAAGCATCAAAATAATATGCTACAGCACCTCAACACAAGAACAAAAGGCAAGGGCATGAAGTACTGGTAAAGGATGACAAAACATGAACACTGAGCTATCTCCAGAAAACAATATAACATACTCAAAAGGACATGGCAAGATTGCAAATTATAACAGTTTACAGACTTAGCATAAATAACATGAGGTTGCAAAGTTTAGAGCTATCAAACAACATGCTACAGGAACTATCATGGAAAACTTGAGCATGGCATGCTAATACTAAAGACAAGGAACAAAACTCCATTACTGAACTAATTCCAAAGATCAATAGAAAACATGGTAGCATCCATGCAAACATGGCAAATGATATGACATATTCAGAATAACAGTGCATGGCAGGAACATCGATAAGTAGGCATGTTGGTGAGCTTGTACAACTCACCACAGAGCAATACATGGCATGACAAGGTGACCAACAGTAAGATGACATAATTATGAAGCTAAAAATGGCAATATCATGGTCATAGGGTGCATGGATCACTAGCAAAGCTCATTGCAAAGCTGAACTTCATGTTAACAGGCTGACAGCAACATTATTTAGCAACTTCAGAGCATGATAACAACAAGCTAAAGCAAGCTATAAATGTAAACAAGGACATGAATGGATATATCATGGCATGTATAACAAAACATCCTTAGCGAACATCTCCATATTATACATAGTATGACTTGTGGCAGCAGGTTTACATAGCATCATGATATAGCAGTTTCAGCCTAGCAAAACAGTAACAGCAAGTACCCTACTTCACAAGCTCGATACACTCACTACAAGATGCAAAAAAATACACGGATAGCACCAATGTAAAGAAGACATGATGTAGCTCAAAACTCATGTAGACATCAAACTCATAGGATGCACACACAAAATGCAATGAAAAACACAAATCACCAAGTTCTGTTAACAGACAGCAGATTACATCATATATCACTCTTGCAACGATGATAATGGCATCAAGATGGACTCAAAAAAGCATGGCGCAATGGAACAAAATGAAGAGCATCTCATGGCGAACATTTTGACATATCATACATGCAAAATGGAGTTACGAGCAGGAAGTTACGCTAGGTCAAACAAGTGCACATGAGATGAAAATTCTAGTACTTGGTGAAAAACTACAAGCGCGAAAACGGGATCTAGATCGGGCCAGCTCCATTCTTCGTACTGGACGGCTCCGGCGGAATTCAATGGCGATGGTGGGGTGGCGTGAGACTCTGGTAGGCATCGGGGAGGTCGGGAATGGGTAGATCAGGGCATGGGGCATCCGGATCCGGCGACGGACGAGGGCCTCGGGGCCCCACATGGTCGGCGTTGGGACGTGGCAGGGGCTGCGCTATGGTTGCTGTGCTCCTGCAGCGAGAGAAATAGGAGGTCGGGAGATGTTAGATCGAGAAGGAGAGCAAGGAAGGGAAAAGGGAGGTCGGGGCACTCATCTCCGGTGAGGGTCTAGCCTGGGAGGTCTCCGGCGCCGGCTCCGGCAATGGCGCCAGTGAGGACGGGCTCAGGCGGCGCTAGGAGCTCGATCGGGAGCTCCTCTCCTCGATCCCGCTCGGGGCAGGAGGACAGCGAACGGTGGGGCGCGACACGGGCGCCTCGGGCCCAGATCCGGCCCTGGACTGGCCTGAGATGTTCTTCGGCAGGCCCTATGTGAGGTGGATGGAGGCAGGGGCGATGTGGCGTGGAGGGATAGGCTGGGAGCGCCTCGCGGGGTGAGGTGGCGCGCTGGTATTGGCCAAAAGGTGTGGCGGCGACGACGACAAGTGGTGGCGATGGGTTCGGCCGGCACGGAAAATGAGGAGGAGGTAGGTAGGAGGCCAAAAATGGCAGGGGAGGCTTCTATATATAGAAAGGTGGCTAGAGTTAGGGGTTTTGCTCCGTTTCGGAGCCGTTCGATCGCCATCAGATAGTCCGGAGCAGAGGGGATAGGTAGTTGGGCCTAGTGGGCTGTGTAGATGAGTTGGGATGAGAGGAGAGAAGAGAACAGAAGCCCGGCAATGGTTTTCGGAGACCGAAAACGTCCGACGATTAAACCGGCAACGGCACCGTAATGAATGACGGTTGGACAGTCAAACGAACTCCAAATGCGTTGAAACTTGGCATCCGCTCTATCTACACTATAATAAGACCGCACGCCAACTTTCATCCCATTCCGAGAACATTTTCCGGCCACTTATATAAATAATATTCGGACGTGCCGCGGGCGCGGGCGAGTGTGTCTGGGCTCGGAATGGACAACGGAGAGAACCGGCGGAACCCGAACGGATGCAAGTTTTGAAAAACATGCAGATGAAATGCAGATGATGACATGGAAAAATGCAAGACGCAAGCAAGTGACATGGCAACAACGACGAATAGCTGGCAGACACCTAGCGCATTGGATCGGGGGCGTTACAACTCTCCTCCACTAACAAGAGATCTCATCCCGAGATCTTAGGAACGAGACGGAAGAGAAAGAGGAAGAGGTGAAGTAAGAACGCAAGAGAAAAGGTGAATATGACGAGAATCAAATGCTCATGGAAACAAGATAGACTCTGAAACCACTCCGGTTAGACAAGGCAGAACAGAGTAAGCACGAAAGAATTTGGATAGCACTTCGGCTGAAAATGGAAGGATTAGAACATGAACTTCACAAGATGGGATAGCACTTGACGAGATGAACAATGTGATGCCTCTGGAAGAATTGAAAGAATGGAATGAGAAGAAGGGATAAGAGAAGAGCAACTTCCACCACAAATGAATTCGGTAGCATCCTTAGAGGATGGATTGAACGGAGTTGAATATATGAGAAGAACGAAGAAATGCAAAACTCCACTTCAAAGAGCACGGAGAATTATTTGCACCTCGGGACGCAAGAAGAAAAGATACTTGAGCTCCTCCAACAAGAATCTTGATGAACACTTGAAGAATGAATTTAATTATGAAGAACCACCATGCAGATCTCCGGTGACAAAAGGATGATGAGATAGAATGAAGGATGAAAGAATAAGTGAAGGAAGGGATTACTCACTTGGATGAAATAAGAATAAGAATTACGTTATGCTTATCCTCATCAAATTTAATTGATGACAACCGGAATTGGCATGCAACTTATTCTTGTTGAAAATGATTAAGGGGGTGTATAGCACAAAACATGAGAAAGTCTTCATGAACCACGGATAGGATTTGGAAAGAACGAATGAATTGATATGATAATCAAGGAAAAAGAATCTTGAACTTACCACCTTAAGAATTCGCAAATGACTGATGAAAAAGAATGCATCACCGGGAAGAATTAGAAGAACAAATATGCTAGAGGGAATTTAGATTTAAAAGAACAACGAGATCATGAGCTGATTAAGGAACACTTGAACGAAGCACCGGGATAAATAGAGAATGATAACTGGAATGATGGCCTCCGGTGAAAAGAAATGGGAAAAAAACTCCTGGCATACTCCGGATGGTTAAGAAAAGAATATCTGACAAATGAAATAATTCGCGAGGATAACATGAAGCTAGAACCACGAAACTTTGGGAGAACGCACAAGATTTAAGAGAAAAATCTTCTTCGGCTTCAAATGTTGAGAATGACAACAAGAAACACCACCGAAATTGTTGAGAAACTCCGGAATAATGAAAAAGAGGAAAGGTAGGACCAAAGATGAAAAGAATTTGAAAGAGATCTTGGAGATGGCATCTGACTGATGAAATTCATACTTACGTCAAATTTCAAAAAGGATTTGAGAATAGCTCCGGGAAAATTAGAAGAGTCAGGTAAGATCCTGGGAAAAGACCTATGGGTTAGGGCCCACTTAAAAGAAACACTGTTGGAAAGGATTGTCGAATGAGAGGTGATGCACCGGAACGATTGAAAGATTTGAATGAGGTGACAACCTCGAAATTATTGAATGCAAACACGAATCTTTTGAGATGTCTTCAACACTCCGAGATAATAGAATGACGAGAGGCAAATGAACAAAGGGAAATATTTGAGCTGAGGGAAAGAATACGATCAACAACAAAAAAACTTGAATTTGGATCCACCAGAAAAGGAAATGAGACGAACAATGATTAACTAGGCGAAAATTCAACAGTTGAGACAGTTGAGGAAAGACTGAAGATGCTCTGAACGAATGAAATTGATGCTCGAGTAGAGGCTCAGACTCCGGGAAGAAAAGGGGTGGGCGGGCAGGAAAACACAAGGCAACTTGGAATGGGGAATCGACGAATAAGTTGAAGAGAAAGAAAAAAACACTGGTTGAAATGATTTAGGGAAGAATGCAAAGACTTTGCACGAGAAGAATGGATACTCGATTACAGACTCCGGTTCCGAGAAGAAGAAGGGAGGGCGAGTAGGAAAAACAAGGACAACTTCAGACAAGGAAACAACATCGAAAGAGACAGAACTGACGAAACACGAAACTTTGGGAGAACGGGCAAGATTTAAGAGAAAACTCTTCTTCGGCCTTCAAATGTTGAGAATGACGACGAGAAACACCACCGAAATTGTTGAGAAACTCCGGAATAATGAAAAAGAGGAAAGGTAGAACCAAAGATGAAAAGACTTTGAAAGCGATCTTGGAGATGGCATCTGACTGATGAAATTCATACTTACGTCAAACTTCAAAAAGGATTTGAGAATAGCTCCGGGAAAATTAGAAGAGTTAGGTAAGATCCTGGGAAAAGACCTGAGGCTTAGGGCCCACTTAAAAGAAACACTGTTGGAAAGGATTGTCGAATGAGAGATGATGCACCAGAACGATTGAAAGATTTGAATGAGGTGACAACCTCGAAATAATTGAATGCAAACATGAATCTTCTGAGATGTCTTCAACACTCCGGGATAATAGAACGATGAGAGGCGAACGAGCAAAGGGAAATATTTGAGCTGAGGGAAAGAATACGATCAACAACAAAAAAACTTGAATTTGGATCCATCAGAAAACAAAATGAGACGAACAATGATTAACTAGGCGAGAATTCACCGGTTGAGACAGTTGAGGAAAGACTGAAGATGCTCTGAACGAATGGAATTGATGCTCGAGTAGAGGCTCAGATTCCAGGAAGAGAAGGGGTGGGCGGGCAGGAAAACACAAGGCAACTTGGAACGGGGAATCGACGAATAAGTTCAAGAGAAAGAAAAAAACACCGGTTGAAATGATTTAGGGAAGAATGCAAAGACTTCACACGAGAAGAATGGATACTCGATTACAGACTCCGGTTCTGAGAAGAAGAAGGGAGGGTGGGTGGGAAAAACAAGGACAACTTCAGACAGGGAAACAACGTCGAAAGAGACAGAGCTGACGGCTGATCTTGCAAAAGATGACGAGGATCGAAACCACTCAAAGAGAAGTGCGCCGGATTGCAAAGAGGATGGCCAACGAATGAAAACTAACCGCTTGATCCTAAAGAAAAATTTGAAGGGGAAGAGGAGTAGTTCAAAACACCTACGTCAAGATTTCTCACCAGAGCGACGAAAGGGCAGAGGAGTAAAAAGAAATCCTACTCTCCAATATAACTAGACTCCGAAAATAGTTTTCTTCTAGACTCAACAACGGCCAAACTACACGATCAATCAAGGGGGCTCCTATGGTCGGTCGAGGCTCTAATACCAACTTGTCACGCCCAATATGCGATACTATCCTAAAGAGACTCGAAGGTACCACCAAGGATAGAACCGCATGTTGATACGCTTTTGCAAGGTGGATATCATTACATCAACATTACATAATAGATGGGGATACATACAAAAGGCATACAATGCCACATGAATACATCAATACATCATCCATAAGATCAACATCCAACTACGGATGAAACACAAACAGAAGGTCAAACGACATCCACCCTGCTAGCCCAGGCTGCCGACCTCGAACCTATCCCCTGATCGAAGAAGCAGAAGAAGAACTCCTAAACAAGCAAACATCACTTTCACGTCATGATCATCGCATAACCTGTACGTACAACTGTTGTTGTAGTAATCTATGAGCCACGAGGACTCAGCAATCCCATTACCATGGGTATCAAGACTAGCAAAGCTATATGGGTAAGGAATGGGGTAAAGTGGTGAGTTTGCAGCAGCGACTAAGCATATATGGTGGCTAACATACGCAAGTAAGAGCGAGAAGAGAAGCAAAGGAACGACCTTGAAGCTAGCAATGATCAAGAAGTGATCCTGAACTCCTGCTTACGTCAATCATAACACAGAAACCGTGTTCACTTCCCGGACTCCGCCGAAAAGAGACCATCATGGCTACACATGCGGTTGATGCATTTTAATTCGAATCTGGTGTCAAGTTATCTACAACCGGACGTTAACAAATTCCCATCTGCCACATAACCGCGGGCACGGCTCTCGAAAGTTTATACCCTGCAGGGGTGTCCCAACTTAGCCCATCACAAGCTCTCACGGTCAACGAAGGATATTCCTTCTCCCAGGAAGGCCCGATCAGTCTTGGAATCCTGGTTGATAAGACATTTCGACAATGGTAAAACAAGACCAGCAAAGCCGCCCGATGTGCCGACAATCCCGATAGGAGCTGCACATATCTCGTTCTCAGGGCAACACTGGATGAGACTAGCTATGAGTAAAACCAGCCCTCAAGTTTCCCTGAGGTGGCCCCGCAGGTAGCTCGGTTCGGACCAGCACTTAGAGAAGCACTGGCCCGGGGGGGCTAAAATAAAGATGACGCTCGGGTTGGCCGACCCAAGGGAAGGTTATAGGTGGTGGTGAGGCAAATGGTAAAACCAAGGTTGGGCCTTGCTGGAGGAGTTTTATTCAAAGCGAACTGTCAAGGGGGTCCCATAAATCACCCAACCGCGTAAGGAATGCAAAATGAAGGAACATAACACCGGTATGACGGAAACTAGGGCGGCAAGAGTGGAACAAGACACCAAGCATAAGGCCGGGTCTTCCACCCTTTACCAAGTATATAGATGCATTAATTAAATAAGAGATATTGTGATATCCCAACATAATCCTGTCCACCATGGAGCAATGTTCAACCTCACCTGCAACTAACAACGCTATAAGAGGGGCTGAGCCGCATCGGTAACATAGCCAAGCAACGGTTTGCTAGGAAGGGTGAAAAGGTTAGAGGCGGACATGGCAATTTGGGAGGCTTGAAGAACAAGTGATAGGTGGCGCAGCAAAGCGATAGAACGAAGCAACTAGCATAGCAATGATAGTAGTGAGATCCAAGGTGACGGTCATCTTGCCTGAAATCCCGCTAGGAAGAAGAACGAGTCCATGAAGAATATGAAGCCACGAAGACGAACCATGCGTAGACGAACGAATCCTCACGATCACAACAAAACGGGAACTATCGAGAAGAAGCACACAACATGGTAAACACACCACACATATACATGACATGATGCTCAACCAAGTATGATGCAAGACAACACTACATGAAACTACTCATGGCAAGAGATGATGCATACAAGAACAACACATCAAAGCAAGGTTAAATGAGGCCGGAAACAACATATAACAATTCCGGTAAGTCCTCATATGCAAATTTAGAAATTGGTACAGAATTGAATAAACCTTATGTTCAAGTTGTTAAACAACAAGTTAAGATGCACCAAGATGATCTACACAAGATTCTAGTCAAGTTACATATAAAGTTCATTTAATTCGGAGCTACGGCCTAGAAGATATGAGCAAAACAAGTTAAACATGGCATTGATGCAAAATGCATACAAACATCAAGCAAACACTCTCAAAACATGGATCCAACATTGTAATATGAAACTTCATGCAAAATAAAGCAAGTTTCATATAGAGCACACTCAAAATGGAGCAACGGTTCAACACATACACATGAAACAAGTTTAAAGGACAAGCTGTCCAAAACAGCAACTAGGCATCTAGCAAGCATCAAAATAATATG
Source organism: Triticum turgidum subsp. durum (assembly GCA_900231445.1). NCBI lineage: Eukaryota > Viridiplantae > Streptophyta > Magnoliopsida > Poales > Poaceae > Triticum > Triticum turgidum. The sequence goes on along the minus strand of LT934120.1, from coordinate 464,825,344 downwards.
CTACAACACCTCAACACAAGAACAACAAGAATGGGCATGAAGTACTAGTAAAGCATGACAAAACATGAACACTGAGCTGTCCCCGGAAAATAATATAACATGCTCAAAAGGACATGGCAAGATTGCAAATTATAACAGTTTACAGACTTAGCAGAAATAACATCAGGTTGCAAAGTTTAGAGCTATCAAACAACATGCTACAGGAACTATCATGGCAAACTTGAGCATGGCATGCTAATAATAAGACAAAGAACAGAACTCCCTTACTGAACTAATTCCAAAGATCAACATAAAACATGGTAGCATCCATGCAAACATGACAAATGATATGACAGATTCAGAATAACAGTGCATGGCAGGAACAACGATAAGTAGGCATGTTGGTGAGATTGTACAACTCACCACATAGCAATACATGGCATGAAAAGGTGACCAACAGTAAGATGACATAATTATGAAGCTAAAAATGGCAATAGCATGGTCATAGGGTGCATGGATCACTAGCAAAGCTCATTGCAAAACTGAACTTCATGTTAACAGGCTAACAGCAACATTGCTTAGCAACTTTGGAGCATGATCACGACAAGATACAACAAGCTATAAATGCAAACAAGGGCATGAATGGATAGATCATGGCATGTATAACAAAACATACTTAGTGAACATCTCCATATTATGCATAGAATGACTTGTGGTAGCAGGTTTACATAGCATCATGATATAGCAGTTTCAGCCTAGCAAAACAGTAACAACAAGTACCCTACTTCACGAGCTCGATGCACTCACTACAAAACTCAAAAGAAATACACAGATTGCACCACTGTAAATATGATATGATGTAGCTCAAAACTCATGTAGACATCAAGCTCATAGGATGCACACACAAAATGCAATGAAAAACACAAATCACCAAGTTCTTTGAACAGACAGCAGATTACATCATATAGCACTCTTGCATCGATGATAAGGGTATCAAGATGGACTCAAACAAGTAAGGCACAATGGAACAAAATGAGGAGCATATCATGAAGAACATTTTGACATATCATACATGCAAAATGGAGTTACCAGCAGGAAGTTACGCTAGGTCAAACAAGTGCACATGAGATGAAAATTCTAGGACTTAGTGAAAAACTACCAGCGCGAAAACGGGATCTAGATCGGGCCAGCTCCATCCTTCGTACTGGACCGCTCCGGCGGAAGTCAAACGGCGACGGTGGGGCAGTGAGAGACTCTGGTAGGCATCGGGGAGGCCGAGAATGGGTAGATCAGGGCATGGTGCGTCCGGATCCGGCGACGGACGAGGGCCTCGGGGCCCCACATGGCCGGCGTTGGGAGGTGGCAGGGGTGGCGCCATGGCTGCTGTGCTCCTGCAGCGAGAGAAACAGGAGGCCAGGAGATGTTAGATCGATAAGGAGAGCAAGGAAGGGAAAAGGGAGGTCGGGGCACTCATCTCCGGTGAGGGTCTGGCCTGGGAGGTCTCCAGCGGCGGCTCCGGCAAGGCCGCCGGTGAGGACGGGGCCAGGCGGTGCTAGGAGCTCGATCCGGAGCTCCTCTCCTCGATCCCGCTCGGGGCAGGAGGATGGCGAATGGTGGGGCATGGCACGGGCGCCTCGGGCCCAGATCCGGCCCGGGGCGGGCCTGAGATGGGCTTCGGCGGGCCCTGCGGGAGGTGGAGGGAGGCAGGGGCGACGTGGCGTGCAGGGATAGGCTGGGAGCGCCTCGCGGGGTGAGGTGGCGCGCTGGTATTGGCCGAAAGGTGTGGCGGCGGCAATGACAAGTGGCGGCGACAGATTAGGCCGACACGGAAAATGAGGAGGAGGTAGGTAGGAGGCCAAAAATGGCAGGGGACGCGTCTATATGTAGAAAGGGGGCTAGGGTTAGGGGTTTTGCTCCATTTGGGAGCCGTTCGATCTCCATTGGATGGTCCGGAGCGGAGGGGGTAGGTAGTTGGGCCTAGTGGGCTATGTAGATGAGTTGGGATGAGAGGAGAGAAGAGAATAGAAGCCCGGCAACAGTTTTCAGAGACCGAAAACGTCCGACGATTAAACCTGCAACGGCGCCGTAACGAATGACGGTTGGACAGTCAAACGAACTTTGAATGCGATGAAACTTGGCAGGCGCTCTCTCTACACTATAATAAGACCGAACACCAACTTTCATCCCATTCCGAGAATATTTTCCGGACACTTATAAAAATAATATTCGGACATACTGCGGGCGCGTGCGAGTGTGTTTGGGGTCGGAACAGACAACGGAGAGAACCGGCGGAACCCGAACGGATGCAAGTTTTGAAAAACATGCAGATGAAATGCAGATGATGACATGGCAAAATGCAACACGCAAGCAAGTGACATGGCAACAACGACGAATAGCTGGCAGACACCTGGTGCATCGGATCCGGGGCGTTACAACTCTCCTCCACTAACAAGAGATCTCGTCCCGAGATTTTAGGAACGAGACGGAAGAGAAAGAGGAAGAGGTGAAGTAAGAACGCAAGAGAAAAGGTGAATGTGACGAGAATCAAATTCTCATGGAAACAAGATAGACTCTGAAACCACTCCGGTTAGACAAGACAGAACAGAATAAGCACGAAAGAATTTGGACAGCACTCCGGCTGAAAATGGAAGGATTAGAACATGAACTTCACAAGATGGGATAGCACTTGACGAGGTGAACAACGTGATGCCTCCGGAAGAATTGAAAGAATGGAATGAGAATAAGGGATAAGAGAAGAGCAACTTCCACCACAAATGAATTCGATAGCATCCTTAGAGGAAGGATTGAACGGAGTTGAATATGACTGATGAAAAATAATGCATCACCGGGAAGAATTAGAAGAACAAATATGCTAGAGGGAATTTAGATATAAAAGAACAAAGAGATCATGAGCTGATTAAGGAACACTTGAACGATGCATCGGGATAAATAGAGAACGATAACTGGAATGATGGCCTCCGGTGAAAAGAAATGGGAAAAAATAACTCCTGGCATACTCCGGATGGTTAAGAAAAGAATATCTGACAAATGAAATAATTCGTGAGGATAACATGAAGCTAGAACCACGAAACTTTGGGAGAACGGGCAAGATTTAAGAGAAAACTCTTCTTCGGCCTTCAAATGTTGAGAATGACGACGAGAAACACCACCGAAATTGTTGAGAAACTCCGGAATAATGAAAAAGAGGAAAGGTAGAACCAAATATGAAAAGACTTTGAAAGCGATCTTGGAGATGGCATCTGACTGATGAAATTCATACTTACGTCAAACTTCAAAAAGGATTTGAGAATAGCTCCGGGAAAATTAGAAGAGTTAGGTAAGATCCTGGGAAAAGACCTGAGGCTTAGGGCCCACTTAAAAGAAATACTGTTGGAAAGGATTGTCGAATGAGAGATGATGCACCAGAACGATTGAAAGATTTGAATGAGGTGACAACCTCGAAATAATTGAATGCAAACATGAATCTTCTGAGATGTCTTCAACACTCCGGGATAATAGAACGATGAGAGGCGAACGAGCAAAGGGAAATATTTGAGCTGAGGGAAAGAATACGATCAACAACAAAAAAACTTGAATTTGGATCCATCGGAAAATGAAATGAGACGAACAATGATTAACTAGGCGAGAATTCACCGGTTGAGACAGTTGAGGAAAGACTGAAGATGCTCTGAACGAATGAAATTGATGCTCGAGTAGAGGCTCAGACTCCGGGAAGAAAAGGGGTGGGCGGGCAGGAAAACACAAGGCAACTTGGAATGGGGAATCGACGAATAAGTTGAAGAGAAAGAAAAAAACACCGGTTGAAATGATTTAGGGAAGAATGCAAAGACTTTGCACGAGAAGAATGGATACTCGATTACAGACTCCGGTTCCGAGAAGAAGAAGGGAGGGCGAGTGGGAAAAACAAGGACAACTTCAGACAAGGAAACAACATCGAAAGAGACAGAACTGACGACTGATCTTGCAAAAGATGACGAGGATCGAAACTACTCGAAGAGAAGTGCGCCGGATTGCAAAGAGGATGGCCAACGAACGAAAACTAACCGCGTGATCCTAAAGAAAAATTTGAAGGGGAAGAGGAGTAGTTCAAAACACCTACGTCAAGATTTCTCACCAGAGCGACGAAAGGGCAGAGGAGTAAAAAGAAATCCTACTCTCCAATAAAATTAGACTCCGAAAACAGTTTTCTTCTAGACTCAACAACGGCCAAACTACATGATCAATCAAGGGGGCTCCTATGGTCGGTCGAGGCTCTGAGACCAACTTGTCACGCCCAATATGCGATACTATCCTAAAGAGACTCGAAGGTCCCACCAAGGATAGAACCGCATGTTGATACACTTTTGCAAGGTGGATATCATTACATCAACATTACATAATATATGGGGATACATACAAAAGGCATACAATGCCACACGAATACATCAATACATCATCCATAAGATCAACATCCGACTACGGATGAAACAAAAAACAGAAGCTCAAACGACATCCACCCTGCTAGCCCAGGCTGCCGACCTGGAACCTATCCCCTGATCGAAGAAGAAGCAGAAGAAGAACTCCTAAACAAGCAAACATCACTTTCACGTCATGATCATCGCATAACCTGTACCTGCAACTGTTGTTGTAGTAATCTGTGAGCCACGAGGACTCAGCAATCCCATTACCATGGGTATCAAGACTAGCAAAGCTTAATGGGTAAGGAAGGGGGTAAAGTGGTGAGTTTGCAGCAGCGACTAAGCATATATGGTGGCTAACATACGCAAGTAAGAGCGAGAAGAGAAGCAAATGAATGGTCGTGAAGCTAGCAATGATCAAGAAGTGATCCTGAACTCCTACTTACGTCAATCATAACACAGAAACCGTGTTTACTTCCCGGACTCCGTCGAAAAGAGACCATCATGGCTACACATGCGATTGATGCGTTTTAATTCGAATCTGGTGTCAAGTTATCTACAATAGGATGTTAACAAATTCCCATCTGCCACATAACCGCAAGCACGGCTCTCGAAATTTTATACCCTGCAGGGGTGTCCCAACTTAGCCCATCACAAGCTCTCACGGTCAACGAAGGACATTCCTTCTCCCAGGACGGCCCGATCAGTCTCGGAATCCTGGTTTACAAGACATTTCGACAATGGTAAAACAAGACCAGCAAAGCCGCCCGATGTGCCGACAATCCCGATAGGAGCTGCACATATCTCGTTCTCAGGGCAACACCGGATGAGACTAGCTACGAGTAAAACCAGCCCTCAAGTTTCCCCGAGGTGGCCATGCAGGCAGCTCGGTTCAGACCAGCACTTAGAGAAGCACTGGCCCGAGGGGGCTAAAATAAAGATGACCCTCGGGTTGGCCGACCCAAGGGAAGGGTATAGGAGGTGGTGAGGCAAATGGTAAAACCAAGGTTGGGCCTTGCTGGAGGAGTTTTATTCAAAGCGAACTGTCAAGGGGGTCCCATAAATCATCCAAGTGCAAGGTACGCAAAATCAAGGAACATAACACCGGTATGACGGAAACTAGGGCGGCAAGAGTGGAACAAAACACCAGGCATAAGGCCGGGTCTTCCACCCTTTACCAAGTATATAGATGCATTAATTAAATAACAAATATTGTGATATCCCAACATAATCATATCCACCATGGAGCAATCTTCAACCTCACCTGCAACTAACAACGCTATAAGAGGGGCTGAGACGAAGTGGTAACATAGCCAAGCAACGGTTTGCTAGGAAGGGTGAAAAGGTTAGAGGATGACATGGCAATTTGGGAGGCTTGAAGAACAAGTGATAGGTGGCGCAGCAAAGCGATAGAACGAAGCAACTAGCATAGCAATGAGAGTAGTGAGATCCAAGGTGACGGTCATCTTGCCTGAAATCCCGCTAGGAAGAAGAACGAGTGGATGAAGAAGATGAAGCCACGAAGATGAACCAAGCATAGACGAACGAATCCTCATGATCGCAACAAAACGAGAACTATCAAGAAGAAGCACACAACTTGGTAAACACACCACACATATACATGACATGATGCTCAACCAAGTATGATGCAAGACAAGACTACATGAAACTACTCATGGCAAGAGATGATGCATACAAGAACAACACATCAAAGCAAGGTTAAATGAGGCCGGAAACAACATATAACAATTCCGGTAAGTCCTCATATGCACATTTATAAATTGGTCCAGAACTGAATAAACCTTATGTTCAAGTTGTTAAACAACAAGTTAAGATGCACCAAGATGATCTACACGAGATGCTAGTTACATATAAAGTTCAGTTAATTCAGAGCTACGGCCTAGAAGATATGAGCAAAACAAGTTAAACATGGCATTGATGCAAAATGCATACAAACATCAAGCAAACACTCTCAAAACATGGATGCAACATGATAATATGAAACTTCATGCAAAATCAAACAAGTTTCATATAGAGCACACTCAAAATGGAGCAACAGTTCAACACATACACATGAAACAAGTTTAAAGGACAAGCTATCCAAAACAACAACTTGGCATCTAGCAAGCATCAAAACTATATGGTGCAGCACCTCAACACAAGAACAAAAGGCATGGGCATGAAGTACTAGTAATGCATGACAAAACATGAACACTAAGCTATCTCCTGAAAACAATATAACATGCTCAAAAGGACATGGCAAGATTGCAAATTATAACAGTTTACAAACTTAGCAGAAATAACATCAGGTTGCAAAGTTTAGAGCTATCAAACAACATGCTACAGGAACTATCATGGCAAACTTGAGCATGGAATGCTAATACTAAATACAAAGAACAAAACTCCCTTACTTAACTAATTCCAAATATCAACAAAAACATGGTAGCATCCATGCAAACATGGCAAATGATATGACAGATTCAGAATAACAGTGCATTGCAGGAACAACGATAAGAAGGCATGTTGGTGAACTTGTACAACTCACCGCAAAGCAATACATGGCATGAAAAGGTGCCAACGGTAAGATGACATAATTATGAAGCTAAACATGGCAATAGCATGGTCATAGGGTGCATGGATCACTAGCAAAGCTCATTGCAAAACTGAACTTCATGTTAACAGGCTAACAGCAACATTGCTTAGCAACTTTGGAGCATGATCACGACAAGATACAGCAAGCTATAAATGCAAACAAGGGCATGAATGGATAGGTCATGGCATGTATAACAAAACATCCTTAGTGAACATCTCCAGATTATGCATAGAATGACTTGTGGCAGCAGGTTTACATAGCATCATGATATAGCAGTTTCAGCCTAGCAAAACAGTAACAACAAGTACCCTACTTCACAATCTCGATGCACTCACTACAAGACTCAAAAAAAATACACGGATAGCACCACTGTAAAGATGACATGATGTAGCTCAAAACTCATGTAGACATCAAACTCATAGGATACACACACAAAATGCAATGAAAAACACAAATCACCAAGTTCTGTTAACAGACAGCAGATTACATCATATAGCACTCTTGCAACGATGATAATGGCATCAAGATGCACTCAAACAAGCATGGAACAATGGAACAAAATGAAGAGCATCTCATGGCGAACATTTTGACATATCATACATGCAAAACGGAGTTACGAGCAGGAAGTTACGCTAGGTCAAACAAGTGCACATGAGATGAAAATTCTGGGACTTGGTGAAAAACTACCAGTGCGAAAACGGGATCTAGATCGGGCCAGCTCCATTCTTCGTAATGGACGGCTCCGGCGGAAGTCAACGGCGACGGTGGGGTGGCGTGAGACTCCGGTAGGCATCGGGAAGGCCGGGAATGGGTAGATCAGGGCATGGGGCGTCCGGATCTGGCGACGGACGAGGGCCTCGGGGCCCCACACGGCCGGTGTTGGGAGGTGGCAGGGGCGGTGCCATGGATGCTGTGCTCCTACAGCGAGAGAAATAGGAGGCCGGGAGATGTTAGATCGAGAAGGAGAGCAAGGAAGGGAAAAGGGAGGTCGGGGCACTCATCTGCGGCGAGGGTCTGGCCAGGGAGGTCTCCGGCGGCGACTCCGGCAAGGCCGCCGGTGAGGACGGGGTCGGGCGGTGCTAGGATCTCGATCGGGAGCTCCTTTCCTTGATCCCGCTTGGGTAGGAGGACGGAGAACGGTGGGGCGCGGCACGGGCGCCTCGGGCCCAAATCCGGCCCGGGGCGGGCCTGAGATGGGCTTCGGCGGGCCCTGTGGGAGGTGGAGGGAGGCAGGGGCGACGTGGCGCGGAGGGATAGGCTGGGAGCGCCTCGCGGGGTGAGGTGGCGCGTTGGTATTGGCCGAAAGGTGTGGCCGCGGCGACGACAAGTGACGGCGACGGGTTAGGCCGGCACGGAAAATGATGAGGAGGTAGGTAGGAGGCCAAAAATAGCAGGGGAGGCGTCTATATATAGAAAGGGGGCTAGGGTTATGGGTTGTGCTCCGTTTCGGAGCCGTTCGATCGCCATCGGATGGTCCGGAGCGGAGGGGATAGGTAGTTGGGCCTACTGGGCTGTGTAGATGAGTTGGGATGAGAGGAGAGAAGAGAATAGAAGCGCGGCAACGGTTTTCGGAGACCGAAAACGTCCGACGATTAAACCGGCAATGGCGCTGTAACAAATGACGGTTGGACACTCAAATGAACTCCGAATGCGATGGAACTTGGCAGGCGCTCTGTCTACACTATAATAAGACCGCATGCCAACTTTCATCCCATTACGAGAAAATTTTCCGGCCACTTATAAAAATAATATTCGGACGTGCCGCGGGCGCGTGCGAGTGTGTCTGGGCTCGGAACGGTCAACAGAGAGAACCAGCGGAACCCGAACGGATGCAAGTTTTGAAAAACATGCAGATGAAATGCAGATGATAACATGGCAAAATGTAACACGCAAGCAAGTGACATGGCAACAACGACGAATAGCTGGCAGACACCTGGCGCATCGGATCCGGGGCGTTACAGGTCCCTCTTACGTTCACCTTGATGATTACATTGAGTGGAATCCTCCATGGGTGTTTCCTCGGGTTTTCCCCTTGATGTCTGGACACACAGTTACCTTGACTTTACTTGACACCATTGTTGAAGTCGGGTCGGTCCTGAGGGGTACCTGCGAGTTGATGTGAAAGTCGGGCGGGCCCGTTGAGCACCCGCGAGTTTTCCACATGGCACGGTCGGGCAGTCTGGGGCCTTATCGTAAGTCCATGAGACAGGGCGACGGGGTCACCTTATCGTGAGTCTCTGCTCGTTTCCACGAGGCCCCAATGCACTAACAGGTTTGGGTATTTGTTCTGAGTTGGACTCTGGCCTTTACGCACTAACCACCACGCGATAATAGATATGGCCCTCGACATCATGGTACCAATCGAAGCTTTGTCAAACGTCCAGTTCAGCAGTGCGGCACAGTCGGATCGTGCTGGCCATCCGAGGCGGTGATGGTATCCACCCTGCTCGCAACGACCCAGAGTGCTGCGGGCGATGGGCCCAAGACCCCTGAGTGCTTAGGATGTAAACCGGCGGGGACCTCTCTACTGAGCCTAGGTAGGGCTACGACATGTTGATCTTCCGAGGGCGGGCATTGACCCCAGAAAGGTGTGTCCGGCCAGAGTGATCGAGCGTGTTGGGTAACATAGTGCACCCCTGCAGGTAAGATATATATTCAAATACCGTGTCCACGGTAATGGACGTTCAGACTTATATCCTGATCTTATATAACAAGAAATGGATACTTGAGACATGTGATGGATATGTGGCCCCGGGATTGCTTTCTCGTAGGGAGTCGAGGAAGGATCTCTGGGCGTTGATGTTACAACATGCTTGTTAAATATTAAACTACTATTCTTTACTCTTCTACATGCTGCAAGATGCTTGGAGCTGCATGAAGATGCTAGTCTTCATTAGGCTAGGCCTTCCCCTCTATTCTAGCATTCTGCAGTTCAATCCATAGATACAACCCTTCCATTTGATACCAATGCATACTTAGTATAGATCTAATGCTTGCGAGTACTTTGGATGAGTACTCACGGTTGCTTTGCTACCCCTTTTTCCCCTTCTTCCTTCTTTCCGATTGATGCAACCAGATGGTGGATCCCTGGAGCCATATGCCACAGCCGATGGATGCTGCTACGTGAAGACTGCCAACGACCAGGAGTAGTTAGGAGGTCCCAGGCAGGAGGCCTTGCCTCTTCGATCGTTGTTGCTTTTGAGCTAGCCTTCTTAAGGCATCCTTGTTTAACTTATGTCTGTACTCAAATATTGTTGCTTCCACTAACTCTTGTGTATCGAGCTTGTATTCGAGCCCTCGAGGCCCCTGGCTTGTAATATAAATCTTGTATTATTTTGATTTGTGTCTAGAGTTGTGTTGTGATATCTTCGTGAGTCCCTGATCTTGATCGTACACATTTGCGTGTATGATTAGTGTACGGTCGAATTAGGGACGTCAAAAGTTGGTATCAGAGCCGACTGCCTGTAGGGTCCCCCTTTCCAACTCCTTGGCCGAAGTTGAGTCTAGTCTTTGAAAAACTGATTTACTAACATGGTTGTGTGGCTTACGGGCCCACATCGCCGTTTGGTGGTATTAGGATCTTTTATTCCTCGTCTATACCCTGGGACTCTGATCTCTCTTCTATTCGGGTTAAATGGTTTTGCAAACTATAACTCTAGGTTCTCGTAAATACTTCTCCCGAAGAGCCCCTTCATTCCAAATGATGGCCCGCTTCACCAGAAGATTTTTAAGATACTCTCCGATGTTTTACCGAGCCCCTCGTACCCTTCGCCGTTGCGATCCCTACCACCGATAAATGCTTATGCGTAACTACCTATGTTGTTGTTCATACCTTCATGCCCAGTTGCTCTTGTTATTACAAGATGTCCTGAAATACTCTTTGATGTTGCGACAATTCTTTATGCTTACTGCCCTGCAGTTCCTTGCCGCATGAATACCCCTACGGATAATTACTCACTCTTATCAAGTATCCATTCATCCCCCGGTTATTCTTATGCTTCATAAGATACTTTGTAATACAATCTGAGCTTTCGATGACCTCTCTTGCCTATTGCTCTAGAAGGTCTTACCTGCCTACACTCTGGTTAATTCCATATGCCTAGCAGTATCCATTGACGTCCTTTGTCATTACCATCTTGAGTCTTTCGAGTTGATATGTCTGTGTCGCAATCATCAGTTGATCCTTATAGATTATCTTTCCGGCTCAGACGTCTTCCCGAACATGAGCTGGTTCTCAGCCAATCAGATTTCCAATGATTGTGCCCTAAGTCTATTCAACTTCACCATCCTTGGTCAAAACGTCTCCTTCTGATCCCTTGATTTCGGAAATCGTAATTCCTTGCATTTGAGCTTTGAATTAGTCAGTTGTTTCTATAATCTGATTTCTTTGCATTCTTTCTTCTTCTGGTTGAGTACCGATACTCACATCAGATCCATTGTGGACCTCCAGGTCCTTTGTTGGGTTTTATCCGACAGCATCCTTCATATTCAGTAACCTTGTGAGACTTTCCTCGGATACACAATACCTTTGGTAAATTGTATCCCCCTCTCTTGTCAACCATACTCTGCTTCTGGGATTGAGTTATTTACTCATGAAGTTTGTGGTATAGGTTCCTAAGATGCCCCTATGGGTTGAACCTACGCCTCCCCTAATCCGTTTGAACCCGAGAGTCTTCATGAGTCTTACTCTTCTGGTGTGTTGTCAGATAAAATATCAACACTACAACTTCACCGAATCGAGAAGTGAATGAAAGGTTATGCATTGAAGAAGTGGGAGTCGACCTTAAACTTTGTGTTCATGCCCATGGACACGATGTACATCCTATCATGGAAGCTTCTTCTTATAATAATAATCCTCTTGTGGTAAATTCATCTTGTATCTATATTTTGTTCTTTGCAACCATGGTTCCGACCATGATTGTTCTCCTTTGATTCCATTTCTCGGACAAGTTAAAGTACTTGTCTTCTTCAGATCGTTTCACCTATCCAACCTCTACTTTGAACTACCTTCGACTATTACCCTCTGGTACCTCGAGAATACCACAGGGCTAGGTAACATCTTATGAGTTCTTCATCAACTATTATTTCTCGCTGACTTAAATTTTCCACGGGTTCTAAGTTGTTAGACACTCGAGAGCACCGATAACCGATTCAAGTCTCTCCATTGCTTTGTTTAACCTTTCTTGGAACCTAACATACCTGAGCAGTAATAGTTCCCTGCTTATGAAAACACCTCGGTGTACAATTTGTCAGTAAGACCTTGTTATTATTGTTGTTGACATTCCGGTAACCACCGATGGACGAGAACTTTGCCTATTGGTCGAGCAGGAAAATAGTTCTCTCCGTCCCTCGACCTTGGTACCAACGTTGTTGACAACATAACTGACAGTCTATCATCTGACATGCCTTGCTATCGGCCCCCTTTCTATTTTTAACCCACATGGTGGGCCCATAACCCACAATTCCACAGGATCGAAACCTGAGTCCTATACATCCCTGTTTTCAAAGTTATCCCTCGCGCTTGGCTTCGTATGTAATTCATGAGCCACCTTCCTTGTGATCTGTTCTGGTATCAGATGTAATACTTATTCTCGATGCTCTGAACCCCCCTTTCACACTTTTTTCAGACATCGAACGATTGCCCATCCGCTAGAAGCTTCTTATTGCACCTTCTAGCCTTGCTCTCAATGACTTTCTTGAATTTCAACTCGAGAGATGCCACTACGCTATGTTCGCGAGATAGCCCCCACTTACCTATCTTGTGATGAGCCCCGTCCTTCCCGAGTCTTCCCCCTTACTCCACCCCTTAAATCTAGGGACAAGATTTCTTGTAGTGGAGGAGAATTATGACGCCCGAATAATTAAGCTACAGTAATTTCCTGCTAATGATGCCATGTCATCATTATTATTCTTAATAAACTCGCGATGTTTCAAACCCACCTTTTATTCAAAATTCAACATCAAGTCAAACTCAAAAGTTTTCAAATGTCTAAAATAAAATGTTCATCATGTGGCAAATTTTCATTTGTTAATATTCGTGGTGAACCAAGATTTTCTGCAAAGTGGTTTAATGCCCTAATCTAAATAAAACCGATATATATATATATATATATATATATATATATATATATAAGTAAATAAATTTTAAAATGAAAAGCCCCCTCCACTGGGCTGACTAGCCCATCTCGATCCACCGCGCCCACTAGGCCTTGGCCCACCTGGCTGATCCAGGCAGCCCTGTTCCCCCGTCCCGCGTCACTACCGGGCATTGTTGCCACCGCACCTCGTCGCCGGAGACGCCTCGGCAGGATAAGAACCCCCGCCTCCTCGGTCCTCCCCCCTGCTCCACCCA
>LT934120.1:464788559-464811637 GCA_900231445.1 Triticum turgidum subsp. durum | reverse complement strand
CCACCCACTCGCCTGCGCCCCCCCTGCATGCTAGATCCACCTCTCCCTCTCCCCTCTCACTCGCTGTTTCTCTCGACCCTGAGCTCGCAGCCGCACCACCATCACCAAGTCGCCGTCGATGTCGCACACCGGAGACACCCCGAGCCACCGGAGCCTATCCAGGAGACGCGCCGCTCCATCTCCTTCGTCTACATCACAGGATCTGCGTCGGGGAGCTCCTGCAGCACCGCCATCGCCCTGTTCCCCACCGCCTCGGCCGTCGTCGAACCGCGGCGGACACCACCGCTCCGGCGCCATCACCGGCCTCCCGAGACCTTCCTGAAGCCCGCTGTGAGCACCACGACCGATTCCCTCTCATCCCTCTGATTTCGACGCCGTAGACTGCCACCCGCACCTTCCCGAGGCCGCGCCTGGTGCTCCCGCGCGCGAGCGCTCGCCCCTGGGCCGCGTCCAGACGCACCCCATCCCCCTTCGCGCCCCGGCTAGGCCCCGGCCCCACGCGAGGCCTCGCCCCTTCCCGCTTGCGTCGCTTCACTTCTGTCGCCGCGCCTCCTGCTTTGGCCGCGCGCGCCCGCCGTCGTCCGCTAGGATGCTCCCCTGCTGCGGCTGCTGCCATGCTGCTTCCGCCGCTGACTGCTGCTGCTACCTGGCTACTTCCCCGCTCCCGCCGTTGCTCCCCATCGCTGGCCGCCGGCGCCTGAGCCCGGCACGCCCGTGTACAGAGCCAGAGGCCGGCTGGCTCTCTGTATTAGGGGCCGCCCCTGTTAGATTTGTTAGAGATAGGTTAGATGTTAATTAGTGTATTAGGATTAGCCTAATACCTCACAAGTGGACCCACTATTAGTTTAAAGAAAAACAAATTTAAAATCAAAGTCTAAGACAATGACATGTGGGCCCCTATGACCCTGTTGACTGGTCAACTTCGACCCCCTGGCCCACTTGTCATCCTTTGTGTACACTGTTGTGTACACAAAGCTGGGTACCCATAGCATTTTTAATCATTATTTACGAATTAAAGTAAATCCAGAATTTTGTTAAACCTTTGAAAATTAATAGAAAATAAACCGTAATTCGGATGAAAATGTTTTCTACATGAAAGTTGCTCAGGATGCCGAGACGAATCCGGGTACGCCCTCCATTCGTCTGTCACACGTCCCTAGTATAGCGAACATGCAACATTTCCCCTCCGTTTCATTTGTCTGACACACATCCACGACCGGGAAAACTTTCCCGGGTGTTTCCCCCTTCGCCAGTATTGCCTAGCACTGCGTTAGAACACCTCTAGCACTGCTTATTGTCTTGTTATTGCACTTGTTTGCTCTGAATTTATTGTCTCCTCCCCCTCTTTTCTCTAGTAGACCTCGAGACCACTGCTGAAGCCCCTGTGATCGACTACGTCGACGACGACCCTCCTTCTTGTTTGAGCAACCAGGCAAGGCCCCCCTTTGATCATCCTGATATCGCCCATTCTATACTCTCATGCTTGCATTAGATTTGCTACTGTTATTGTTTGCTCCTATTCTGATGCATAGCCTACTTTTGTACCTGCTATTGTTACCCACCTGCTTATCCTAAAACTGCTTAGTATAAGTTGGTTAGTGATCCATCAGTGACCCCCACTCCTTATTGCCCCTGCTTCATCATCAATGCCTCGATCAGCATGATCGACGACCAGAGCCCGACACCTCACATCACATCACGCCCCTTTTGTTGCTCGACTCTACAGAGCTACTATCGAGTGCCGAGGGTGATCCCTCATAACGCACTCCTGATGATAATTCTGTAGTGTAACTATTCGGTCGTGGTCATCGAGAGTGATTTCCTCTTTCACCATTCCCGATACGGTTCTGTCATTCAACACCTCAAGTGTGAACCTCGAGGGTGGTCCCTCTTACGTTCACCTTGATGATTACATTGAGTGGAATCCTCCATGGGTGATTTCTCGGGTTTTCCCCTTGATGTCTGGACACACAGTTACCTTGACTTTACTTGAGACCATTGTTGAAGTCGGGTCGGCCCTGAGGGGTACCCGCGAGTTGATGTGAAAGTCGGGTGGGCCTGTTGAGCACCTGCGAGTTTTCCACATGGCACGGTCGGGCAGTCTGGGCCCTTGCCGTAGGTCCATGAGACGGGGCGACGGGGTCACCTTATCGTGAGTCTCTGCTCGTTTCTGCGAGCCCCCAATGCACTAACAGGTTTGGGTATTTGTTCTGAGTTGGCCTCTGGCCTTTACGCACTAACCACCACGCGAGAATAGATATGGGCCTCGACGTCGTGGTATCAGCCGAAGCTTTGTCAGACATCCAGTTCAGCAGTGCGGCACGGTCGGATCGTGCGGGCCATCCGAGGCGGTGTTGGTATCCACCCTGCTCGCAATGACCTAGAGTGCTGCGGGTGATGGGCCCAAGACCCCGGAGTGCTTAGGATATAGACCGGTGGGAACCTCTCTACTGAGCCTAGGTAGGGCTGCGACGTGTTGATCTTCCGAGGGCGGGCATTGACCCCAGAAAGGTGTGTCCGGCCAGAGTGATCGAGTGTGTTGGGTAACGTGGTGCACCCCTGCAGGGAAGATATATATTCGAATACCATTTCCACGGTAATGGACGTTCAGACTTATATCCTGATCTTATATAACTAGAAATGGATACTTGAGACATGTGATGGATATGTGGCCCCGGGATTGCTTTCTCGCAGGGAGTGGAGGAAGGATCTCTGGGCGTTGATGTTACAACATGCTTGTTAAATATTAAACTGCTATTCTTTACTCTTCTACATGCTGCAAGATGCTTGGAGCTGCATGAAGATGATAGTCTTCGTTAGGCTAGCCTTCCCCTCTATTCTGGCATCTGCAGTTCAGTCCACAGATACAACCCTTCCATTTGATACCAATGCATACTTAGTATAGATCTGATGCTTGCGAGTACTTTGGATGAGTACTCACGGTTGCTTTGCTACCCCTTTTTCCCCTTCTTCCTTCTTTCTGGTTGATGCAACCAGATGGTGGATCCCTGGAGCGAAATGCCACCGCTGATGGATGCTGCTACGTGAAGACCGCCGATGACCAGGAGTAGTTAGGAGGTCCCAGGCAGGAGGCCTTGCCTTTTTGATTATTGTTGCTTTTGTGCCAGCCTTGTTAAGGCATCCTTCTTTAACTTATGTCTGTACTCAGATATTGTTGCTTCCGCTGACTCTTGTGTATCGAGCTTGTATTCGAGCCCTCGAGGCCCCTGGCTTGTAATATAAAGCTTGTATTATTTTGATTTGTGTCTAGAGTTGTGTTGTGATATCTTCCCGTGAGTCCCTGATCTTGATCGTACACATTTGTGTGTATGATT
Source organism: Triticum turgidum subsp. durum (assembly GCA_900231445.1). Lineage (NCBI taxonomy): Eukaryota > Viridiplantae > Streptophyta > Magnoliopsida > Poales > Poaceae > Triticum > Triticum turgidum. The sequence goes on along the minus strand of LT934120.1, from coordinate 464,808,302 downwards.
AGTGTACGGTCGAATTAGGGGCATCACACAAAGGTAACACCCGCGCATAACCTTCCCTCGTTGGAGGCACCAGCTAGAGGCATGTCAATAGACCCAGTTAGGACCTCCCCATAAAAGGAAAATGTGGTTGCACTGGTCAGCTCGATGTGGTGGCACCATGACTCAGCCAACAGTTGTTCAATGCTACGTCTTGAGCTTGTGTTGGTTTTCCTTGAAGATGAAAGGGTGATGCAGCAAAGTAGCGTAAGTATTTCCCTCAGTTTTTGAAAACCAAGGTATCAATCTAGTAGGAGGCTCCTCAGAAGTCCCACGCACCTACACAAACAAACAAGAACCTCGCAACCAACGCAATAAAGGGGTTGGCAATCCCTTCACGGCCACTTGCGAAAGTGAGATCTGATAGAGATAATATGATAAGGTAAATTTTTTTGGTATTTTTATGATATAGATTGGAAAATTAAAGGTGTAAATAAAAGTAGATTGAAAGCTTATATGATAAAAGATAGACCCAGGGGCCATAGATTTCACTAGTGGCTTCTCTCAAGATAGCATAAGTATTACGGTGGGTGAACAAATTACTGTCGAGCAATTGATGGAAAAGCGAATAATTATGAGATTATCTAGGCATGATCATGTATATAGGCATCACGTCCGTGACAAGTAGACCGACTCCTGCCTGCATCTACTACTATTACTCCACACATCGATCGCTATCCAGCATGCATCTAGAGTATTAAGTTCATAAAGAACAGAGTAACGCATTAAGAAAAATGACATGATGTAGAGGGATAAACTCATGCAATATGATATAAACCCCATCTTTTTATCCTCGATGGCAACAATACAATACGTGCCTTGCTGCCCCTGCTGTCACTAGGAAAGGACACCGCAAGATTGAACCCAAAGCTAAGCACTCCTCCCATTGCAAGAAAGATCAATCTAGTAGGCCAAACCAAACTGATAATTTGAAGAGACTTGCAAAGATAACTTAATCACACATAAAAAATTCAGAGGAGATTCAAATATTTCTCATAGATAAACTTTATCATAAACCCACAATTCATCAGATATCGACAAACACACCGCAAAAAGAGTTACATCGAATAGATCTCCAAGAAGATCGAGGAGAACTTGGTATTGAGATTTAAAGAGAGAGAAGAAGCCATCTAGCTAATAACTATGGACCCGAAGGTCTGTGGTAAACTACTCACAACTCATCGAAAGGGCCTTGGAGATGATTTAGAGGCCCTCCGTGGTCAATTCCCCTCCGGTAGAGCGCCGGTGAAGGCTCCAAGATGGGATCTCACGGATACAGAAGGTTACGGCGGTGGAAATAGTTTTTCGTGGTGCTCCTCGATGATTTCAGGGTACATGGGTATATATAGGAGGAAGAAGTAGGTTGGTGGATGCTTGAGGGGCCCACGAGGGTGGGGGGCATGCCCACCTGTAGGGGGCATGCCGGGCACCCTCGTGGCCACCTCCTCTGTTGCTTGACGTCCACTCCAAGTCTCCTGGATCACATTTGTTCCAAAAAGATCGCTCCCAGAGGTTTCGTTTCGTTTGGACTCCGTTTGATATTCCTTTTCTTTGAAACACTGAAATAGGCAAAAAAAAGCAATTCGGGCTAGGCCTCTGGTTAGTAGGTTAGTCCCAAAAATGATATAAAAGTGTAAACTAAAGCCCATAAACATCCAAAACGGGTAATATAATAGCATGGAACAATCAAAAATTATAGATATGTTGGAGACGTATCAAGCATCCCCAAGCTTAATTCCTGCTCGTCCTCGAGTAGGTAAATGATAAAAACAGAATTTTTGATGTGGAATGCTACCTAGCATAATTCTCGATGTAATTTTCTTTATTGTGGCATGAATGTTCAGATCCAAATGATTCAAAATAAAAGTTCATATTGACATAAGAAAAAGTAGTACTTCAAGCATACTAATCAAAGCAATCATGTCTTCTCAATATAGCAAGGCTAAAGAAAGTTATCCCTACAAAATCATATATTTTGGTTGTTGCTCTATCTTCATCACACAAAGTATTTAATCATTCACAACCCTGATGACAAGCCAAGCAATTGTTTCATACTTTAGTAATCTCAAACTTTTTCAACCTTCACGTAATACATGAGCGTGAGCCATGGACATAGCACTATATGTTGAATAGAATGGTGGTTGTGGAGAAGACAAAAAAGGAGAAGATAGTCTCACATCAACTAGGCGTATCAACGGGCTATGGAGATGCCCGTTAATAGATATCAATGTGAGTGAGTAGCCATTGCCATGCAACGGATGCACTAGAGCTATAAGTGTATGAAATCTCAACAAAAGAAAAGTGGGTGTGCATCCAACTCGCTTGCTGTAGGATCAAAAGTATGTCTAGAGGGGGGTGATTAGACTACTTGACTAAATAAAAACTTATCTTTTTCCCAATTTTAGTCTTTGGCAAAATTTAGCTATCTTAGCACAAGTCAAGCAATCTTAACACAATTCAAGCAAGCATGGAAAGAGTATATGAGCAGCGGAAAGTAAAGCATGCAACTTACAAGAATGTAAAGAGAATGGTTTGGAGAATTCAAACGCAATTGGATACACGGATGTTTTTGTCGTGGTTCCGATAGGTGGTGCTATCGTACATCCACGTTGATGGAGACTTCAACCCACGAAGGGTAACGGTTGCGCGAGTCCATGGAGGGCTCCACCCTGATAACCCGCAAGTATACGGGATAGTTGTATCCTCTTTCGATCAGTAAGAGTGTCGAACCAAACGAGGAGCTAAAGGTAGAACAAATACTCTCTCAAGTCCTATCGGCCACTGATACGACTCTAAGCACGCTTGACGTTCGCTTTACCTTGAACAAGTATGAAACTAGAAGTACTTTGTAGGTGTGATAGGATAGGTTTGTAAGATAATAAAGAACATGTAAATAAAAACTAGGGGCTGTTTAGATAAAGATGCAATAAAGTAAATATAGCGAGTGTGGAAAAGTGGTGGTAGGAGTTGTGAAATTGTCCCTAAGCAATTGACTATGTTACTAGACCGATAATCACTATTACAGTTCTATTTGAGGTAGAGGCATAAGCTAACATATCATCCCTTACTTAGAATTCTATGCACTTATGATTGGAACTCTAGCAAGCATCCGCAACTACTAAAGATTCATTAAGGTAAAACCCAACCATAGCATTAAAGCATCAAGTCCCCTTTTATCCCATACGCAAATAACCTACTTACTTGGATTTGTGTTTCAGTCACTCACGCAACCCACCATAAGCAAATCATAAACATATTGCAAACCCTACAGTGGGAATCCCTCACGCTTGCGCGACACGGAGGACACCATAGGACAACACCAATAATAAAACATGCAACTCAAACCAATCATAGCAATTCGTCAATCACCGATAGGACAATAGAAATCTACTCAGACATCATAGGATGGCAACACATCATTGGATAATAATATGAAGCATAAAGCACCATGTTCAAGTAGAGGGTACAGCGGGTTGCGAGAGAGTGGACCATTGTAGATAGATGGGGGAAGGTGATGGAGATGTTGGTGAAGATGACGGCGGTGTTGGTGAAGATCGCGGTGATGATGATGGCCCCCGACGGCCTTCCGGCGCCACCGGAAGCAAGGGGGAGAGGGCCCCCATCCTTATTCTTCTTCCTTGACCTTCTCCCTAGATGGGAGAAGGGTTTCCCCTCTGGTCCTTGGCTCGCGTGGCGTGGGAGGGGCGAGAGCCCTTCCAAGATTGGATCTATCTCTCTGTTTCTGCGTTCTCAAATTCTACCCCTTCACCGTTTCTTAAATATCCGAAGATCTGTAACTCCGATTGGGGTGTATCTTTCGCCCAGATATTTCTCATAAAATTAGCTTTCTTGCGCCAAAAGAAGAGCGTTAACCGCCTTACAGGTGGCCCACGAGAGCCCAGGGCGCACCTGCCTCCCTGGGGCGCGGCCCCCTGTCTCGTGGCCACCCTGGACACTGTTTCGCGTTGATTTCACTTCCCAAAAATCATAAATATTCCAAAAAAAATCTCCGTTAGTTTTTAGTCCATTTGGACTCCATTTGATATTGGGTTTCTGTGAAACAAAAAACATGCAACAGACAGGAATTGACACTGGGCACTGGATCAATATGTTAGTCCCAAAAATAGTATAAAAAATTGCCAAAAGTATATGAAAGTTGAATAATATTGGCATGGAACAATTAAAAAATATAGATATGACGGAGACGTATCAGCATCCCTAAGCTTAATTCCCGCTCCTCCTCGAGTAGGTAAATGATAAAAAAGATAATTTTTGATGTGGAATGCTACCTAGCATAATGTTGATCATATGTCTAATCATGGCATGAATATTAAGACACGAGTGATTCAAAGCAATAGTCTATCATTTGACATAAAAACAATAATACTTTAAGCATACCAATAAAGCAATCATGTCTTTTCAAAACAACAAGGCCAAAGCAAGCTTATCCCTACAAAATCATACAGTTTGGCCATGCTTCATTTTCGTCACACAAAATGCCCCCATCATGCACAACCCCGATGACAAGCCGAGCAATTGGTTTATACTTTTTAACGTGCTTCAACTTTTTCAACCCTCACGCAATACATGAGCGCAAGCCATGGATATAGCACTATAGGTGGAATAGAATATTATGATGGAGGTTATGTGGAGACGACAAAAAAGGAGAAAGTCTCACATTGACGCGGCTAATCAACGGGCTATGGAGATGCCCATCAATTGATGTCAATGCGAGGAGTAGGGATTGCCATGCAACGGATGCACTAAGAGCTATAAGTGTATGAAAGCTCAACAAAAGAAACTAAGTGGGTGTGCATCCAACTTGCTTGCTCATGAAGACCTAGGCCATTTGAGGAAGCCCACCGTTGGAATATACAAGCCAAGTTCTATAATGAAAATTCCCACTGGTATATGAAAATGACAACATAGGAGACAATCTATATGAAGAACATGGTGCTACTTTGAAGCACAGGATATGAGACTCACTACATGAAGAACATGGTGCTACTTTGAAGCACAAGTGTGGATAAAGAGATAGTAACATTGCCCCTTTTTATTTTTATTTTTATTTTTTTATTTTTCTTTTTTTTCTTTTTCTTTTTTTTTCTTTTTTTTCTTTTTCTTCTTTTTTTTCTTTTTTTCTTTTTCTTTTTTTTCTTTGGCCTTTCTTTTTTTTTGGCCTTTCTTTTTTTTTCTTTTTGGGGAGAATGCTCTAATAATGATGATCATCACACTTTTATTTACTTACAACTCGATACTGGAACAAAGATATGACTCTATATGAATGCTTCCGGCGGTGTACCAGGATGTGCAATGATCTAGCATAGCAATGACATCAAAAAATGGACAAGCCATGAAAACATCATGCTAGCTATCTTACGATCATGCAAAGCAATATGACAATGAATGCTCAAGTCATGAATATGATGATGATGGAAGTTGCATGGCAATATATCTCGGAATGGCGATGGAAATGCCATGATACGTATGTATGGTGGCTGATTTGAGGAAGATATAAGGAGGCTTATGTGTGATAGAGCGTATCATATCACGGGGTTTGGATGCACCGGCGAAGTTTGCACCAACTCTCAAGGTGAGAAAGGGCAATGCACGGTACCGAAGAGGCTAGTAATGATGGAAAGGTAAAAGTGCGTATAATACATGGACTCGCATTAGTCATAAAGAACTCATATACTTATTGCAAAAGTTTATTAGCGCTCGAAGCAAAGTGCTACTACGCATGCCCCTAGGGGGATAGATTGGTAGGAAAAGACCATCGCTCATCCCTGACCGCCACTCATAAGGAAGACAATCAAAGAAACACCCCATGCTTCAAATTTGTCACACAACGGTTACCATACGTGCATGCTACGGGACTTGCAAACCTCAACACAAGTGTCTCTACAATCCACGACCACCCACTAGCATGACTCTAATATCACCACCTTTATATCGCAAAACTATTGCAAGGAATCAAACATATCATATTCAGTGATCTACAAGTTTATGTAGGGTTTTATGACTAACCATGTGAATGACCAATTCCTGTCATCTCTCTAAAAAGATATAAGTGAAGCAAGAGAGTTTAATTCTTTCTACAAAAGATATGCCCACGCTCTAAAAATTATAAGTGAAGCAAAAGAGCATTCTACAAATGGTGGTTTTCTATGTGAAGAGAAACAGGCAATCCAAACTTCAAATGATATAAGTGAAGCACATGAAGCATTCTATAACGCCACACTCAAAAGATTTAAGTGAAGTGCAATGAGCATTCTATAAATCAACCAAGGACTATCTCATACCAGCATGGTGCATAAAATAAAAATGAAAACTAAATGCAAAACACGCTCCAAGACTTGCACATAATGCATAAACGAAACGAATATGAAAACATAGCGATAATTGTTGAAGAAAGAGGGGATGCCTTCCAGTGCATCCCAAAGCTTAGACGCTTGAGTCTCCTTGAATATTTAATTGGGGTGCCTCGGGCATCCCCAAGCTTCAACTCTTGCCTCCCTTCCTTTTCCTCATATCGAGACATCCTCGTTTAGACACTTCATCCACACAAAACTTCAACAGAAAACTCGGTAAGATCTGTTAGTATAATAAAGCAAACCACCACTCTAAGTACTGTTGCAAACCAATTAATATCTTGTTTTTTCATTGTGTCTACTGTAATATAGCTTTTCCATGGCTTAATCCACTAATATAAGTTGATAGATTCATCAAAACAAGCAAACTATGCATCAAAAACAGAATCTGTCAAAAACAGAACAGTCTGTAGCAATCTGAACATCCACCATACTTCTGGTACCCAAAAATTCTACCAAAATTAGGAAAAATAAAAAAGTTGTATAGAAAGACAATTCAAAAAGAATCAGAACCAATTTACTTTCCAGTTAAAAATGTAAAATCGCGCACTACAGCCAAAGTTCCTATCCTGCACCGTACAAACCAACAAGCATTGTAAACATCCTAAAGGCAAACCTTGGCACATTATTTTTATAATACAATGGAATTATACAAGGGGATAAATATTTTTGATGAAATTTTTCTGTAATCAAGATTTACAAAGTTTTCGTGAGCATGAACAAAGTTCAAGGCTAGCTCCCACTTCAACAATGCTTGTCTCTCTCACTTTCACTTTCCTTTTTGAAAAGTTTTTAGGTTCCCTTATTTATTTTTTATTTGTTTAAACTATATAAAAGCACTCAACAGAAACAAATGACACTCTAAAACTTCCGGGTTGTCTCCCTAGCAGTGTTTTCTTTAAAGCCATTAAGCTAGGCATTTAGTGCTCAAGTAATGAATCCACCCGGATCCCAAGGTATATCAAAGCCAATTTTAATTAACAATGACTTGTAATTTAGTAGTGAGCACGAAGTAACATATATCATGCAACAACGAAGTCTAACTCTCTTCCTATGCATCGGTATGTCATAAGAGAACAATTGATGCACACATAGTAAAGTCCAATGCATAGTATAAGTAGTTTCTTGCAATTTCATACTATGGGAAACATAGAGAGGTGGAGAAATAGTTCCTCTCTCATAATAATTGCAAGTAGGAGCAGCAAGCACATGCATATTACATTCATCAAAATCATCATGTGCAATGGTAAAAGGCAACCCATCAATATAATCCTTAATAAGCACAAACTTCTCTGATATAGTGTAGTCGGGAGAATTCAAAAAGATAATAGGACTATCATGCGTGGGTGCAATAGCAACAATTTCATGTTTAACATAAGGAACTATAGCAAGTTCATCTCCATAAGCATAATTCATATTGGCATCTTGGCCACAAGCATAGCAAGCATCATCAAAAAGGGATATTTCAAGATAATCAACGGGATCATAGCAATCATCATAGCAATCATCCTTCGGTAAGCACGAAGGGGAATTAAACAATGTATGAGTTGGAGGGTTACTCTCATTAGAAGGTGGGCATGGGTAGCTAATCCGCTCTTCCTCCCTTTGTTCTTCGCTCTCCTCATCATCTTTTTCATCCAATATGCTCACAGTTTCATCAATTTCTTCTTCCATAGCTTCTTGCAAAATATTAGTCTCTTCTTGGACAGCGGAGAATTTCTCAATATATGTTTTAACATAGGCATTAAAAGCATAATTATCATAACAATATTGAAACATGGAAAAATTTTCAGATTTGTAAAGAGTAGCATCATACTTTTCAATCAAAGAGGCAATCTCATAAGCACCTTTAAAAGCAACAAATTCTTCAATTTGTTGAACATCATAGTAATTGTAAACACCTTTAGCATACAAAGATACGATTCCATTATCACTAAACAAGCATTGATAGGGTAGGTGTTTCTTAGGGTCTTCAGAACAACAAGTAAACTCATATATTTCACATAAATTCCAAGCATAGCATTGCAAACGTTGAATTTGATCCCATAATAGTTTCCCTTTTTCAGATATACAGTATCGCACAAAACAAGCATGCTCATCTAAAGATTTGCCCTCAACTAAACTAGTGGGGGTTTCAGCACGAGCACAAAGGGATCGAAGATGATCCAAGTAAAAAGCTTCGGGACTGTGATAGATTTTGAGCGGTTCTTCAACCACTAGTTCAGTAGGTACAACTAATTTTTTTGGTATTTTGGGTTTCCTACCCATAGCTAAAGATAGAAAACAACTAAGAACAGCAAATAAAAATTACTTAGTGATAAAGCAAACAAGCACACACGAGAATATTCACCCCACGCTATGACTCCCTGGCAACGCCGCCAGAAAAAGGTCTTGATAACCCGCAAGTATACGGGATAGTTGTAGCCTCTTTCGATCAGTAAGAGTGTCGAACCCAACGAGGAGCTAAAGGTAGAACAAATACTCTTTCAAGTCCTATCGGCCACTGATACAACTCTACGCACGCTTGACGTTCGCTTTACCTAGAACAAGTATGAAACTAGAAGTACTTTGTAGGTGTGATAGGATAGGTTTGCAAGATAATAAAGAACACGTAAATAAAAACTAGGGGCTGTTTAGATAAAGATGCAATAAAGTAAATATAGCGAGTGTGGAAAAGTGGTTGTATGAGTTGTGAAATTGTCCCTAAGCAATTGACTACGTTACTAGACCGGTAATCACTATTACAATTCTATTTGAGGGAGAGGCATAAGCTAACATATCATCCCTTACTTGGAATTCTATGCACTTATGATTGGAACTCTAGCAAGCATCCGCAACTACTAAATATTCATTAAGGTAAAACCCAACCATAGCATTAAAGCATCAAGTCCCCTTTTATCCCATACGCAAACAACCTACTTACTCGGGTTTGTGTTTCAGTCACTCACGCAACCCACCATAAGCAAATCATAAACATATTGCAAACCCTACAACGGGAATCCCTCACGCTTGCGCGACACAGAGGGCACCATAGCACATCACCAATAATAAAACATGCAACTCAAACCAATCATAGCAATTCATCAATCACCGATAGGACAATAGAAATCTACTCAGACATCATAGGATGGCAACACATCATTGGATAATAATATGAAGCATAAAGCACCATGTTCAAGTAGAGGGTACAACAGGTTGCGGGAGAGTGGACCGCTGTAGATAGATGGGGGAAGGTGATGGAGATGTTGGGGAAGATGACGGCGGTGTTGGTGAAGATCGCGGTGATGATGATGGCCCCCAGCAGCGTTCCGGCGCCACCGGAAGCAAGGGGGAGAGGGGGCCCCTCCTTCTTCTTCTTCCTTGACCTTCTCCCTAGATGGGAGAAGGGTTTCCCCTCTGATCCTTGGCTCCCATGGCGTGGGAGGGGCGAAAGCCCCTCCGAGATTGGATATATCTCTCTGTTTCTACGTTCTCAGATTCTAGCCCTTCACCGTTTCTTAAATATTCAGAGATCCGTAACTCCGATTGGGGTGAATCTTTTGCCCAGATCTTTCTCATAAATTAGCTTTCTTGCGCCAAAAGAAGAGCGTCAACCGCCTTACGGGTGGTCCACGAGAGCCCAGGGCGCGCCTGCCTCCCTGGGGCGCGGCCCCCTGTCTCGTGGCCACCCCGGACACTGTTTCGTGTTGATTTCACTTCCCAAAAATCATCAATATTCCAAAAAAATTCTCCGTCCGTTTTTATCCCATTTGGACTCCGTTTCATATTGGGTTTCTGCGAAACAAAAAACATGCAACAGACGGGAACTGGCACTGGGCCCTGGATCAATATGTTAGTCCTAAAAATAGTATAAAAAGTTGCCAAAATTATATGAAAGTTGAATAATATTGGCATGGAACAATCAAAAATTATAGATACGACGGAGACGTATCACACCCACGAAGGGTCCATGAAGAAGCAACCTTGTCTATCCCACCATGGTCGTCGCCCACGAAGGACTTGCCTCACTAGCGGTAGATCTTCATGAAGTAGGCGATCTCCTTGCCCTTACAAACTCCTTGGTTCAACTCCACAATCTTGTCGGAAGCTCCCAAGTGACACCTAGCCAATCTAGGAGACACCACTCTCCAAGAAGTAACAAATGGTGTGTTGATGATGAACTCCTTGCTCTTGTGCTTCAAATGATAGTCTCCCCAACACTCAACTCTCTCTCACAGGATTTGGATTTGGTGGAAAGAAGATTTGAGTGGAAAGCAACTTGGGGAAGGCTAGAGATCAAGATTCAAATGGTAGGAATGGAATATCTTGGCCTCAACACATGAGTAGGTGGTTCTCTCTCAGAAACAGCAAGTTGGAAGTGTAGGTTTGTTCTGATGGCTCTCTCCACGAATGAAGAGTGGGTGGAGGGGTATATATAGCCTCCACACAAAATCTAACCGTTACACACAACTTGCCAAACTCGGTGGGACCGAATTGGGAAACTCGGTCGGACCAATTCAGCAAATCTAGTGACCGTTAGGATTTTCAGTGGGACCGACATGCAACTTGGTAGGACCGATATGGTTAGGGTTAGGGCATAACGTAATCTCGGTGAGACCGATTACACAAACTCGGTGGGACCGATTATGGTAATAAGCTAACTAGAGAGTTGGTCAGGTAAACTCGGTGGGCCGGTTTGCTCATTTCGGTGGGACCGAAATGTTACGAAAAGGAAACAGGGAGTTTACATTGCAATCTCAGTGGGACCGATGGCTCATCTCGGTGGTACCAAAACGTTACGAAGGGAAACAGAGAGATTACAATCCCATCTCGGTGACACCGAGATCCCTATCGGTGAGACCGATTTGCCTAGGGTTTGTGGCAGTGGCTATGACATCTGAACTCGGTGGCGCCGGATAGAAAGAATCGGTAGGGCCGAGTTTGACTTTTGGTTTAGGTCATATGTGGATGTGAGAAAGTAGTTGCGGGCTTTGGAGCATATCACTAAGCACAATGGAGCAAGAAACTCATTAAGCAACACCTCATCCCTCCTTGATAGTATTGGCTTTTCCTATAGAATCAATGTGATTTTGGATCACTAAAATATAAAATGTAGAGTCTTGAGCTTTTGAGCTTGAGCCAATCCTTTTATCCTTAGCATTTTGAGGGGTCCACTTTTCTCATCCATGCCATGCCATTCATTGAGCTTTTCCTGAAATATTCATCTTGGAATGATGTTAGCTCAATGAGCTATATGTTGTTAGGAATTACCCAAACCACCAAGGGATAGTTGTAGTTTCAATCTCCCCCTTTTTGGTAATTGATGACAACATATAGATCAAAGCTTCAACAAATGATAATAAGAGTGAAAAACATTGTCGCTTTGAGAAGTATGTGATAAGCAAGAGCTCCCCCTAAGTTTGTGCATAGTTTAAGATTTGCTTTAGACTGCAAATGCACAGAGTTAGGCTCATGGGTTACTCTTCCATGTCACATACATCTTAGTGGAGCGCTCAAAATGATAATAATTGAATACATGCACTCATGACCAAGCAAAGTGAATGATCATATAGAGACAAAAGGATAATGTCATCCAACAAGCATTAATGTAGCATATGATCAAACACATGATCATCCAAGTATCACATAGACATAAAGTATCTCAAACAAGCAAATAAAGTTCAACCACCAAAGCAAGAGAGAATAGAAAGCAACACTCTCTCTCGAAGCCTATGATCTATACATTTTTCTCCCCATTTGGCAACAAGTTACCAAAAAGTTCATAGAAAATGCATAGCACTAAATCGTCTCTCAGGCTTGATCTTCAGGTGGTGGTGTAGAGATGGCTCCTTGGACGAAGACTTTAGTAGATGTGGATGGAGCTGGAGGAGTAGGTGCTGGAGCTGGTTGCACTGGAGCTGTAGCTGGTGCACATGAAGTGGCTCTGGTGTCTGTCCCTGGCACTGCAGCTGATCTCTGAGCTCTAGGCACTCTAGCAAATGCATCAGTGGTTGTCTTGCCCTTCCTCTCCTGCATATCATCCTGAAGCTGCTCAACAACAGACTAGATCTCTGTTACCTTCACATCCAAGTCATAGAACTTCTGCTCCATGATCCTCTCCAGGCTCTCCTGGTTTTGAGTCAAGGTGGCCAGCCCCTTCTCAATCCTCAGAGTGGATGCAATCAAGTAGCCAAGCTGATCTTGTTTGCTCTTCAAAAAGTACTGAGATGCTTCTTCCATTGTTGGCATCTTGGTAGCCTTCTCTGTCCATGCCTTCTCCTTCTTTGCTTGAGCACGCACAGAAGATGGTCCATCTTCATCCATAACCACTTGGTTATCCTCAAAGTCTGGATAGATAGGCATGTGATCCTTGTCCAACAAGTATGTGCCAGTGCCCATCTTGGAGTTAATCAGCTCACTACTAGGAAAAGGGCTATAGATGAAATGGCCACTAATGGCGCACCAGACATGTGGTGCACCACTACTATATAGCAGTGGCACACCATGTGTTGGTGCGCCATTAGTGTGAAAGACACTAATGGCGCACCAGAGACATGGTGCGCCACTAGTAACAATTTTTTTATTTTTCCAAACATACTAATGGTGCACCAGGGCACAATGCGCCATTACTAGTCTAGTTCTAATTAGTAATGGCGCACCAGCCACACAGTGCGCCACTACTATTTCTTTTTTGCAAAACTACTAATGGTGCATCGTGTAATAGTGCACCATTACTAGTTTAAACTAGTAATGGCGCATTGTGCCCCGGTGCGCCATTAGTGTATATTTTTTTATTTTTTTGCAAATCTACTAATGGCGCACCTCCAGCAGGTGCGCCATTAGTAACCAGGGTTACTAATGGCGCATTTGTAGGCGGTGCGCCATTAGTAACCTGGGACCAGCTAGATATTTTGGACAGCCACACCTACCCACTCACTTTCCCCACTTCATTCTCTCCACCTCCTCCTCCAAGCTTGTCTCGGCTGCCTCCTCCTCCTCACCTCATTTGCACCATAGATTCATCCAAATTAAGTGATTAAATTACCTTTTTTTGATAGGTAAGTAAGGGGGAAGCTATCTTTATGTTGTTCTCCCTCAAAAAACGTGCACATGCACTTTTTATGGCCTAGCTAGATCTATGTATGTTTGTGGTGTTGCATATGTTTGTGGTGTTGCATATATGTTTGTGTTTGCAGGTACCGGTATTTGAAATGCGATAGTTGCCAATATTTTGCCAGAAATGTTGATTCATTTCTGTTTTGGCGAGAACTTTTGCACTATGCATTCTTTTTGGTCCTATTTTTAGGGAAAGTCATGCCAAATTTTTTCTTGGTCCTAAAATATCGTTTTGCTCTACCCCGCAGGCGACCATGGTCCACACGATGACCGAAGGCATCGTGAATAGGTTTTTGAGCGCCCCGAAATCCGAGATGCTTCAAAAGAACGAGATGGAGATAAGATGTCCGTGTCGAAGATCCAAGCTGAAGAGCCTTATTGCGGACCCGGATTCCAGGAAAGTGCGGGACCACCTTCTCTTGCGTGGTTTCATGGATGGCTATGAAGTCGTCCATGGGGGCCGGGCAAGAAATGAGGAAGGGCAGCAAGACAACCACCGTGGCTCGGGAGGGCGAGAAGACGAAGAATCTCCAGGACATGATCACGACGGTGATGCTGTACACAGTCATCATGTAGAAGATGCAGGACATGATGATGAAGAAGATGCCGGAACAGATGAAGGACATGATCATGAAGATGAAGATGCCGGCAAAGCAGACGACGATGTACCATCGATGGGCTGGGTGCAGGACCCTCATATTCAAGAGTTGCTTCTCAAGCAGACGGATAACGCAAGAGCTGCCGCCCGAGAGAAAGCCAAGCTAGATCAACTGGAGATAGACGCGGTTACTCCATTGTATGAAGGATGCAGGCCCGAGGATACCCGCCTGAAAGTAACGCTCATGGCTCTGGAGATGAAGGTAAAACACAAAATGACCGACGCATGCTTCGACGAGAACATGTCATTCTGGCAGGAACGTCTTCCCAAGGGGAACATGTGCCCGACCAGTTTCGAGGAGGCTAAGAAAATCATGTGTCCTATGGATTTACCGCACATGAAATACCATGTGTGCATGAACAATTGCATCATTTATCGGGACGAGCACGCGGAGTCTACCATATGTCTGGTGTACGACGTCACTCGATACAAGAAGAGGAAGAAAGCTCCTCGAAAAGTGGTGCGGTACTTTCCGATCACTCCTTGTCTGCAGCGGTATTTCGCGGACCCTAAGGTAGCAAAGCTCCTGCATTGGCACGCGGATAGGGAGGAGAAGTAGCGAGAAGATGACGCAAATGATCCGGAGATAAATAAAAAAGACAAGATGCTGAGTCACCCTAAGGATGGGAGCCAGTAGCAAGCGTTGAACTTCGAACACCCAGAATTTGGGAAGGATCGAAGGAACATCGTGCTGGGCGCGAGCACCGATGGAGTCAATCCGTTTGGCAGCCAGAGAAGCACACATAGCACCTGGCCTGTGTTTGTGTGGATGTACAACCTTCCCCCCTGGTTGTGCATGAAGAGGAAGTACATTCACATGAGTATGCTAATTGAAGGGCCAAAACAAACAGGGAACGCATCAATCTATATCTGGGGCTGCTAAAAGAGGAGCTAGACACGCTGTGGAAAATGACAGCCAAGATGTGGGACGTCGCAGAGAAAGAATATTTTCCTATGAGAGTCTCACTGCTCACGACGGTGCACGACTATCTCGGTTACAGATATATCGCGGGGCAGGTGGTCCACAGATTTTCTTGATGCGTCAGGTGCATGGATGACACAACATATCGCCAGCTAGATAGAGATCCCGGGTCTTCGAAAACATGTTCATGGGACATCGAAGGTGGCTTCGCAACGATGACCCGTGGAGGAAACGCAAGGATCTGTTCGATGGTGAAACCGAACCCCGAAGACGCCCGCGTACGAGGAGCGGTGAGGAAATAGACGAGCTGTTGAAAAATTGGAAAGATTGCACACAGTCGGGAAAGAAGCAAAAGGCGCCAGAGCCGGGAAAGACGCGAAAGGCGCCAGAGCCGTTGCTGAAGGTATGGAAAGCGAGGTCTGTTTTCTGAGACTTGCCGTACTGGAAGATCCACCGTGTGCCTCACAGCCTTGATGTCATGTATATCACGAAGAACGCGTGCGAGAGTCTGCTTGGTACCCTGCTCAACATTCCATAGAGGACCAGAGATGGGCCGAAAGCAAGGGCAGACTTGAAATCAATGGGCATCAGGGAGGAGCTTCACAATAATGATGATGACGATGAGGCGAAGCAGGACACAGAAAGTCATTGCAAAGGCAAAAAGGCCAAGAAGACCGGAAATGACTTCCCTCCCGCGTGCTTCACTCTAAGTCAGGAGGAGATCGATCAGTTTTTCACCTGCCTCGTAGGAGTAAAACTTCCTTACGGTTACGCGGGGAAGATAAGCAGATACCTAGACCCAGTGAAGCAGAAGTTCAGCGGGATGAAGTCTCACGACTGTCACGTGCTGATGACGCAGATACTTCCAGTTGCAATCCGTGGGATCATGGACGCGCACATCCGTGAACGCTATTTGGCCTATGCAACTTTTTCGACGTCATCTCTCGGAAGTCGGTTGGCGTGAGGCAACTCAGAAGGCTACAGGACGAGATCGTGGTGACACTATGCGAGCTTGAGATGTACTTTCCGCCTGGATTCTTCGACGTTATGGTGCATCTGCTGGTCCATATTGTGGAGGATATCATCCAATTCGGACCGACATTCCTGCACAACATGATGCCGTTTGAAAGGATGAATGGTTTCATCAAAGGATACGTTCGCAACATGTCACGTCCAGAGGGAAGCATAGCCAGGGGCTTCCTGACCAAAGAGTGCATCTCCTACTGCACGAATTATCTAGGCATCAAAAACCCCGTTGGTCTGCCTGTCAACAGGCACCTCAGCAAGCTTGCTGGATGGGGTCACCGTGAGGGTCGCCGCGAAATGCATGTCGACTTCGAGGGTCGACTCGCCGACTTTGAAAGAGCAAACCTACTCGCGCTACAACACATAGACATGGTCGATCCTTGGGTGGTAGAGCACAAAACCTTTATTGAGAAGACGTACAATGACTGAGGCCAACAGAGGAAGGACGGAGATATAATCAAAGAGCACAACTCATGTTTCACGCGTTGGTTCAAGCAGAAGCTTCTGTCGTACCCTTTACATGAGGATTCTTCCGCGGAAGAACAACTCATATTCGCCTTATCACAGGGCGCCGAGCACAACCTGATGAAGTATGAGGCGTACGATATCAACGGCTACACATTCTATGTCAGGACCCCGACTCAATGCCACATCGATCTAGCATGTAACACCTCATATCACTTTGCGGCCTCACGCACGGTATTCCCATGGGTGTCGCCTTACCTTTGCCCGGGACCGTTTGCGCCTTTTGGCACCCGTATATGACAGTGTCGCTAGCATCCATATGATAAGGAGCCCGGGCTGACATGGCTAGTCGTAAACCCAAAGCGGCGCAGACTTACAGGGACAGGCATCCATGACCCAGCATCGAACGTGTCGGTCATCAGCGAGTGAATCCAGGCTGTAGCACTGGGCTAGCAGGACTCCGGTGAACCGGGCTGTAGCGGGCTAACAGGACTCCGGTATTCACCGCGTGACATTTCCCCGAAGGGACAGACACAGGAACGAAGAAGGACACATGCCGGCCAGCCTAAGTGTTCTGAAGCAGTAGCAAGCTACCATGGCTCGGTGGAAACACTAGGAGACATTTCCCGGTAAGAGAGGCTACTAAAGATAAACAACTAGATGGTCAGATCCCACACATACCAAGCATTTCAATAACATACACACAATATGCTCGATATGTGCAAATACAACATGGCATCACAACATGACTCTACGACTCAAGTATTTATTCCATAGGCTCCGAGGAGCGAGATATTACAAACAGGGGTCTCACGACCCAACATTCAGAGCATACAAGTCAAAGCACAAACGGAAGCTATCATGTCTGAGTACAGACATCTATAAATGAAAAAGGCTGAGAAGCCTGACTATCTATCAGATCCTGCCGAGGGCACAAGATCGTAGCTGAGGTATCAAGCTAAACGTCGAAGTCCACGCGAAACTACTAGTGAGACCGAAGTCTCTCTGCAAAACATAAAATAGGCAAACGTGAGTACAAATGTACCCAGCAAGACTTACATCAGATCTATCTACGCATGCATCATTATCAACAAAGGGATGGTGGGGCTTAACTGCAGCAAGCCAGCTTTGACTCGGTGGCTATCCTGAACTACGACTGCGAGTAACTTTTTTGAGGTGGCGCACACGAGTCCACATATTCACCATATCAATACACCACTATGGATCCGCTCCCGTCTCCCTACGAGAACGCCATCCATAGCACTCACGCTTATCTTGCGTATTTTAGAGTATCCACTTTCACTTGTCTATGAACTGATATAAGCAACCCAGAAGTCCTTTTCCGCGGACACGGCTATTCGAATAGATTAGGTTAACCCTGCAGGGGTGTACTTCTTCACACACGCTCTCACCACTTACCGCCGTTTACACGACATGTACTCGACAACCTTCAAGCGGAAGCCCAACGTGGGTGTCGGCCACGACCTACCTAATCACCTAAGTCTCTAGTCCAGGTTTATCGCCTATTCGGGTTCCATCCATGAGGAGATCCGGCCGGAGTTTCGCTCACAGCCCCAAACGATGTGAACAGGGTTCCCGAGACACCAAACAGGCGCCCGGTACACCGTGCCACGTGCCTACCGCATCACAGCCCACCCCTACGGTCAGCGCTGTCCACGGCCTCCAGCATACTACAAACACCAGAAACTACTTGCAACTCCTGGACAGAGGACAAGGGTGATTAAGAAGCCGAGAGGGTCCATTGGTTTCGGGCCCAATGCGTGGTAGTAGCTGAATCATGGATCACAAACACAGAACTCAGTTCCTGAGGATGGCTGCAATGAGACAACCCACCATGTACTCCTACATGGCCTCTCACCGCTACCTTTACCAAATCGTGTTCACACACTTAGCTCACACACAGTAGGACAGGTTCACACGCCTCTGATTCATCCCCGATGAATCAGACCTGACTCAACTCTAAGCAATAGCAGGCATGACAAACAAACATGAATGAGTAGGCACAACAGGGCTCAAACAACTCCTACTCATGCTAGTGGGTTTCATCTATTTACTGTGGAATGACAGGTCATGCAGAGGATAAAGGGGTTCAGCTACCGCAGCAAGTAACAGATGAATCGGTGTTGTCCTAATGCAGTAAAAGAGAGCAGGAGCGAGAGAGTAGGATTGTATCGGAATGAACAAGGGGGTTTTGCTTGCCTGGCACTTCTGAAGATAACATTGAGTCTTCATCAGTGTCAACGATCACATCATCGGTATCACGTCTATCGAGAGGGGACTAATACCGGCAATACAGAAAGGAACACAATCAATGCAATGCACAATATGATGCATGCTCATGACATGACAATATGAATGTGTTTTGAGCTAATGCAACTAGCAACAGATTAAATGAAGTTGGTTTGAATATAAGATTCAAATTCAAACTCCATATGTGATTATTCAAATGCCATTTAGTTGATTTGTGCTAAACAGCACCTATAAGTTGTTCTAACATGCATGACAATGGTACAGATGGATTCCTTGAATTTTTCTGATAATTTTTCATATATAAATTATTTAATTTGGAGTTACGGTTAATTTTTTATGAATTTTAGAAGTTTTAGGCATTTTCTGGAATTTCAGAATTAAATTAAATCCAGAAAACATTACTGCGTCAGCATGACGTTGGCATGACGTCAGCAAGTCAACAGGGCTGCCCCGGGTCAAACCTGACCAGGGGGTCCCATTAGTCAGCGTCACAGGTTAACAGGGGGGTTTATTTTAGTTTAATTAAGGATTAGGGCACTAGGGCCCACATGTCAGTGGCTCTGGGGTTAGATTAGGTGGTGATTAGCTTAAGCTAATCACCTGATGGCGGGGGCCCACCTGTCAGTGTCAGCAGAGGGGGGTAGTTAAAATAAAATAACTAAACTAATTAACAGGGGGGGGCTGGCCCCACCTGTCATCGACCCAGAGGGGGGGGGGTGTGTCCCGCCGTGGTCAACGTGGTCAGACCCACCGGCGGCTTGACGCCGGCGAGGCCAGATGCGGTGGTGCGCGTCGGAAACCCACTACAGGGGCTCTTTTGGCGCGCAGGGAGCAGCTACGGGGAGAGGGTGGAGTGGCGCATCCAACGGTGGCGGTGGCGGAGGCTGGGGTGGCCGGAG
>LT934120.1:464736672-464777828 GCA_900231445.1 Triticum turgidum subsp. durum | reverse complement strand
CTCTCCCGCTCCATCGCCGTCGACGACCCCCCGCACCCTCCCCCGCACCCTACCCGGCCCGCTCCACCGTCACGAATGAATGCAACTAAAATTGCAAAAAAAACAAATTTGATTATATTTTCAAATAACAAATTTGATGATATTTTCAAATAATAAATTTGATGATATTTCTTCATATTCATAAATATTTTCAAATAACAAATTTGATGATATTTTTAAAAAAATTATTACTGTTTTTATAAAAAATTATTACTGTTTCATATTCATATTCATTTTCTAAAAAATTATTAGATGCAACAAAAAATAATAATAATAATAAATTACTTATGGCGCACCTCTGGCTGGTGCGCCATTGCTATATAAAAAAAGATTACTTATGGCGCACCGTCCCGGGGTGCGCCATTGCTATCAAAAAAACATATTAATGGCGCACCGCCAGGGGGTGCGCCATTAGTAATCTTCCCCCTATAGCTAGTCGCCCGATCCCTTCGTCCCTCCCTCGCCAGATCCACCCCCTCGCCACACCCTCACGCCCCCTCCTTCCGCCGCTCCACACCTGCTCCGATGACCCCTGTGCCCCGCCTCGCTGCCGACGGCCAGCCCCGCTCCTACGCCCACCACCACGACACAACTAGGATGCTCAAGGCCTTCAGGCGCACCGTCAAGCCACGCAACTTCGGCATCGGCCTCGTCGCCGGCTTCCTCCTCGTCACCTGTGCATACTTCTCCACCGCCAAGTTCGACGCCATCCACATTGCACCCCTCGGTAAGCCACGCCCCTCTCCTCCTCCTCCCCTCCCTCCGCGCATCTGCATTCGCCTCCCGCTTTGTCCCTTCCCTCGTCGGCCGCAGCTCTGACTGACCAATCTTGATGTGTGTGTTTGTGTGTGCAGTCAGCCCCTTGGAGACCCGGATTGGCTCGCCGGTGACTGCCGCCGCCGCCGGTGGCTCCAAGAGCCAATTAGGTGCTTAATCCACCCCTCGCGCCAACATTTCGCCCGAATCCGCTGCGCCAATCGACAAGTTTGACTCACTGACTGGCCTGTGTTTATTCCCCACTCTTCTTCCAGTCTTCAGATTTGGGCGTGTCGGGGCTGGACGCGGCATCATCTAGGGAGGGGAGCAAGGCCAAGGTGCTGGACATAGACGGTGAGGACCACACGACCACATCCTCCTCCTCCTCCTCGGCGCAAGGTACTGCAAGCTTATATTGCAAGAAAGTTTAAAATTCAATCTAAAACTCAATCTAAAATTCAGTTAAAGTGATCTGAATATAAAAACTCCTGGAGTAAAAATTCAGTCTAAAAGTCAGTTAAAGTTTCAGTTTTAGAGTACTTTTCAGTTTGTAAATAAAGTTTGTAAAACTAAGAAGTGTATTTTTCTATTTGAAACTTAGTGTAACTATTTTCAATTTTGATGGAAAATCAGTCTAAAAGTCAGTTTAGACCGCATTTAATCAGAAAATGTTGCATCATCATGCACACATGTATCCCCTACTTCATGGTCCAATCTTCAGTTAGGTAGCAGCACAACTGGCCCAATTTGGTCATGGTTTCAGACCTAACTATTGCAGCTGGACCCATTCACCACATGTGTGCTAAAACCAAACTAGATTGATTAAATAAACTGTCACCACCACCATCTGCTTAAATAATACACACATTTTGAAATAATCTGATTGGATGGCAGGTGATCTATGCATTCATATAATGATCTAGCAGCATATATAATGATCTAGCAGCTAGATCAACAGCCATGTGCTCTGTACTTTGTATACCAGCAGGTCAATGGCTAGCAGTATCTCTATAGATTGCATATACATATTTCTTGAATAGTGCTATTAATTACAAATAGAGCAATGTTGAAAATGAAACAAAAGGAATTGGAAAACCAGAAAGAAAGGCATTCTGTTGTAAGTAAGCTAAGATAAAAAAAGTTTTTACTTTAAGTAATTATTTACAACAAGCATTCTGTAGAAAAATGTCATACAGGCTGTAACTTGAACTTGAAGAACTCCTTAGATAGTTTTTTAGTCTCCTTATACAAAACAAGCTGAAGTTTGAAACCTATTTCTCCTAAGCACACACTGAGAAATTGCAGATAAGTAGACACTGAAAATTGCAGCCATGTCAAAGTGTCATTTCATTTGGGAGCAGTAACTATAAGAAAAGGAAGTGAGTTGAATTGCAAAAAAATGGAAGTGAAATGAAAAGAACATTGCTCTATGTGAAAACTGTATGTGCAATCTACAAATGTGAAAAACTGTATGTGCTACCATAGGTGTTGTGCTGTCAAAAACTGTATGTGCAATCTCTAGAACAATTATGCTTATGTGAAAACTGTATGTGCAATCTCCAAATGTATCATCATAATGTAGGTGTTGTGTTGTGTGATTCTTCGTGCTGAGAACTTCAGCTTTTTCAACTTGCTGGACTATATGTTCATTAGTACTACTTGTGATGCTGCTGTTGTACTACTTCGGAATTTTGTCAACTTGTGATGCTGCTGCTATACCCCGAGAGGCCCTTGAGTTTGCCGGAATGTCGATTAAATTCCGTTCTGGCAAATTCGGGTACTCCATATGTCCTATTTTCAGCAAAGGTCATGCTAAAATTTTCCGTGAATTTTAGCATGACTTTGCTAAAAATAGGACATATGGGGTACTTGCGACTAATGTATGGGCCGGGGTATCTTAGTACTTAATTAAGTAGGACCAACTGCCCCTTTATTCTTGCTGCATTAAACCATAGGTGGCAATAGAGCTAAGTGATTAGGCCCAACTTAGAATTCTCCTTCCCTTTTCTTGATAGGGTATATTATTAGAAGATACCCATATATATCAGTCAACCTAGGGTGCCTCGGCATCGATAAACCCTAAATGATGAAAACTTAACTTAGCATTTAGGGTGCCTTCGCGTCGACAAACCCTAAATGATAAACCCTTGCCTTTTAGGGTGCGTTGGGGTTGATGAGAACCTAAATGATGTACGCTTAGGCTTTTAGGGTGCCTCGGCGTCGACAAACCCTAAATAATAAAAGCTTAGCTTTTAGGATGCCTCGGTGTCGACAAACCCTAAATGATGAGACCACAATCTTGTTCCTTGACAATAACCAACTTGTTGACTAAACTTTTTTCCTATTTAGAGCAAAACATGGCCCACAACAATGAGGCCGGCGGTTCGGGCGGCAAGCCATTCTGGGAGCTATCCCAGGAGATGGAGGAAGAACCTCACCGCTATGAGGATGCCGCGGAAGACACCGATCCTGACTACACAACCCCTAGTGGCGTCGGGGATAACACCACTAATGATGGAGGCACACACATAGATGGTAGCCAACCGAAGAGGCAACGGAAGGATCGGCGCCCGAACATGCTCGGCACCGTCAAGGAGGAATTTACTGAAGTGAACTCCGAAGGGCATCCAACGGCGCCCAAAGAATTAGTCAAGGGGTACTCGGTTCAGCTCGGGTGCATTCTCCGAAGCACCGTCTCGATCAACACCGAGAACCTAAGGCATAAGGACCGAGGGAGTTTGTGCAGCCTCCTCTTCACGAAGCTGCATGAACGATACAAGTTCCCCGCTGACTTTGCAAACACACGCCTCTCAGGGAATAAAGTGAACAGTGCCGCCCTCACGAGGATGAGCACGACCCTGTCTACTTGGAGAAGCACTGTGAAGGCAATGATTGAAAAAGGTGATAGTTATGAGAAGATCAAGGCGAAAATATCCTTTGATCAACAAAGATGACTACAAGGAGTTCAAGATCAAGTGAGAGAGCAGCGCAACCTCCGAATCAAGTCAGTGGGGGAAAGAAATGCGGCAGTTGAACTTAGGGGTCCACCAACTCGGTCCCGGCGGTTACAGAGTGGCGGAGCCTATATGGGATAAGGAGGACACGGAGCGTGCCGAGCAAGGCCTACCGCCCTGCTTCGAGAAATACTGTGACGAGCAGACCAGGAACTTTGTCAGGGCCAGGTACAAGGAGGACCCGGTAACAAAGGAGCTTACCATGGATCCCAAGACCAGGGCGCTTGAGCTTGTTCTGGTAAGGAATACACCCCCGCGTAATTAGCTCCATATGGTTGCATTCTAATTAATCCCCAATATTTCTAAATGGTTCATGTTCCTTCCGAAGGACACTGAAAGCAGTAGCGCAGGGTTGTCTCAGAGCTCCCCTTTCGACACCCCTTTAAATAGGGCGTTGAACATAATGAAAAACAAGGATAAGCTCAGTAAGCCGTCGTCAGCTGGTCATGTGGCCGGAAAAGGCTTGTCGACAAAATGGTCATCATACTATACCGCTGGTGGGCGAAAGGAGAAAAATACCAGCTCGGAAAGCCAGTCGCGCGAGGTTGAAGCACTCAAGGCACAAGTGGCGTGAATTTCGGAGATTGTCCAAGAGCAAGTGCAACAACAACTGGGAACGACGCTCACCGCCATGGTGCCTACGTTGATTCATGGGCTGACGACGTGGATTGCGGGCGGCCAACAGGGGCCTCCCCCGGTTCCCAGCTTCACGGCCAGTAACTCGCACAACACGCAGGTAGCGCCATTGGTGTCTCCGGCGGAGGCGGTATTCGTGTCTCCGGCGCCGTCACGGGCATTGGAGCTTAATGCACCTGGGTGTACGCCGGCCGGCACCTTGCCAGCAAGCGGCCCCTCCATCAGTTGCACGCCCGCCGTTGGCGGTGCCTCGACATTAGCCGAGCTCGACAGCATCACGGTAACTAAGCCTCTCGGCTGATGACTTCATCTCCTTGCCTTTGACTGGGCATCCCTGACACCCTACATGTTTTCGCAGGGCGCCGCCGACATTCCTTGCACTCTCCTGCACTTCATGGGCGGCGAGTTGGTCGATGTCACCAAGGGCAGAATCGTTCAACCGGGCAACCGCGTGTTCCACGGTAATCCGATGCCACCCACCTTGTATAGGGTTGAACTGGTTCGGGTGCTGCCAGGCTGCGACGAGCTGTTACCTCCGACTTGACCTGCTAGGGCCGACGAAGATGATGTGATGACCCTCAGCGCCTGCGTAAGTTGGCCCCTGCTTTGGCCGAAGAGCCAGATTCGTTTGGGGCGGGGGACAACACCCTACAGACAAGACCGCCAGTCGTGCCGGCGCCAAGCCATGGCAAGAACGCTACAACGCTACCGAACATGCTGGACATCCCTATGGCACAGGATCCGGACATGCATATGACATAGGATCCGAATGACGACGACAACAACGACGATACATTTACCAACGTCGATAAGTAATTTGTCGAACATGGGTACGGTGACGACTTCTGCGGGAGTCCTTCTCAAGAACCCAACCAAGACGACTGCGATCTAGCTGGTACGACGGAGAAACCCGATTGCAATAGGCATCGTCTGGTGTTCAGTTCTTAGGAGCCGCCTCCACCTGCCGCCTCCACCGAGCCTCAGATAGCTGAGGTGCGAAATATTATCAGCCCCAACACGCTCAAGAAGGTGGTCTGTGAGCAGAACTTGATCCCATTACAGCAGATCAAGAAGAAGGGACGGAAACGAAAGAATAACAAGGGCGTCGGTGCGAGCCAGCCGGCATCGAGTACGATCCATGCTCAGGACGGGCCACCTTCACCTAAGGATATCTCGAGGAGGGTGCATGTGGTGGGTAGGGCGATGCTACCGACAAATATGCTCAATGCTACAACTGGTGCTATGCGGAGTCTGCATGATAGTGTTCTTTCTTTGGAGAAGCCGCGTCTCTCCCAAAATGATGTGGCATACCCGTTTTTCGTGGCCAAGGTGCCAGAGGGCAAGAGCTTTGTGGATAGCGCCATCGAGGGTACGATCGTCCTGCGGTTTGATGACATCTTTGCTATGTTTAACCTTCATCCGCTGCACTACACCTTTGTTCGGCTGTTTTCGCTGAGTATGGAGATGCGGATCATTAGAGACAAGACCCCGGACATCCGGATAGTCGACCCCTTCTACATGCTTGCCAAGACCTTGGGCAGCGCTGGGGACCGGCAAGTCGCGAGTTCACACCTCGAAGGCGTCATTCTGGCAAACCCAGATAAGGATAACTTCCTCGTGCCTTACTTTCCCGAATAAGTCATGCCCTAATCGCCCCGTAACATATGATTTCTTAGATTTCGATCGTTCTTTTTTTTTTCTAACATTCCATGTTCTGTGCAGTGACACACATTGCACACTCATCCTCTTAAGCCCGAAATATTCCATGGCCAGGTATTTCGACCCGGATCGTGACTCCAAGATAGACTACACAAATATCAAGAATGTTCTTGATGATGCTCTCCCCGGCTATACAACATTTGGAGGCACCTTTAAGAGGCCAGTTCGTAGGTACGGCATGCATGTGTTCACCCACAATACGATGTTCCCCTGCGTCAAGCAGCCTCCTGGCGGTCAGAAGGATGCCTACTACGCCCTCCATCACATGCGGGCGATCGTACGGGACCATAATCAGCTTCTGCTACCAAATAATCTCAAAGATTGGGCTGCAAGCTTGGCGGCAATCCAGGACGCGGACCTCCGACAAGAACTCTTTCGCATCCAGTCGGAGTTTGCAGAAATAATCCATCAAGATGTCCTTCGTACCTCGGGGCAGTTCTACCTCAGATATTAACCATCCAACAGTGAGATAGACACAACGCTACAAATGCAGGCTGACAACAACCGCGACTTCATGACCATCACGAAAGACGGCGGCTTCATCCACGCTCCAGTCCCATGAGTCGAATCGAAAGTAGTGATGCTATTTGTAGTTCTGAAACATCGATTAGCTCATGTTGTTATTAAACTTTTATGAACTTGTATGTCTCTTTGGTTTGTATAGTCATTCAACTTAGATGTAATTGATGCTATTTATTAGTAGGACCATGAATCATGCTATTAATGTCTTGCTTTTATCTTCTGATCCTTTTGTTGCATACTTATATATTGCTTATGTATTGTTTGTTCTTTGGCTTGTGCATAGAGATGCCGTCGTATGTCGTGTACAAGGGTAAGGTTCCCGGAGTCTATGACGACTGGGAGGAGTGTCAGAGACAGGTTCACCGTTTTAGCGGTAACAGTTACAAAGGATACACCACTAGGGCGTAGGCAGAATCTAGATACGCGCACTATCTAGCGGGAGAGAGGAGGGAGCGTTGGAGGAACCGGATGAAGACCAGTTTCATCGCGATGATGCTCATCGTGATGACCGCAGCTCTCTTCTATGTGATGGTAGTTTAGATGATCGATATCGACTTGTAATTGAAGACAAACTCGCTACTTGCGGTCTCGAGACTTGTAATGTTCTATCTTTGTTCGGTCTTTTGAATTCGGAGACTAATATGATGAATTGTATTCGGAGACTAATCTTCTATAGTATTCGATGAATCCGCTGTTGCTGTGTGGTGCTGTCTATATTCTGTCCAATAATATATTTTGTAACCTGTGCAAAAAAATTAGAAAAAAAATAATCCCTAATATTCATACTAATGGCGCACCACTCAGCACTCGAATGGCGCACTGTGGAAAGGATACTAATGGCGCATCACCCCAAAGTGCACCATTAGTATGCCAAAGCACATGGGTAATTATGCCCCCCTAAGAGGCATACTAATGGCGCATGTTGGGCTATACTAATGGCGCACTGCATGGTGCGCCATTAGTATACCAGATACTAATGGTGCACCAATGGAGCGCCATTAGTATTTAATACTAACGGCGTGGTGCTAGTGGCGCACCAGTAGAGCGCCATTAGTAGGCAAAACTGGTGCGCCACTAGAAGCCCTTTTCCTAGTAGTGGCTCCTGGATCTGTGGGGCATACCCACAACTTCTCTTTTGGTCAGCTGCTGTCCTCTTGATGGTTTCAACTATAAGGCTCATGACCTTGAACTTCTATGGCACATCAAATAAGTGTAGCAGATTTATTGCATGGCCTCTGATCATGTCGTGATCACCTGACTTGGGCAAGAGAGTGTGCCTGAGGATCCAGTTGATGGTTGGCAGTCCTGATAGAAGGTAATGTACTGATCCAAACTTGTGTGTTTCAACAGCAGCATCTGGGATCTCCTTGTACGTATGTGCCATAGAGTTGTGATCCATCTTCTTCTTGGCATAGACATCCAAGTCATCCTCTTTCTCCTTAGGTGCTTTGATCAGATTAGCCCATTCTTCAATTGATGATTGGTACCTAGTACCTTCAGACATCCATACTATCCTGCCATCTGGATAGAAGTGTGATGTGGAGTAGAATTGCATTATGAGCTCATCATTCCACTTTGTGAGCTTCTGCCCAACAAAGTCTGCCACTCCACAAGCACTGAAACTGTCATACACACCAGGATAGTGTTCTTCATTCTCATTCCTGTAGGTCTAGTCAACCCACCTCTGTCACACACTATTGGCTTCTTGTCCAGCAACACTGTCTCATAGAAATCCTATTGTTCCTTTGTATGGAACCTATAGTCAATAGCAGTCCTCCTCCTGACTGCATAAGGATCAGACAACCTCCACTGTCTGAGTCATGCATCCTTTCTCAGCTTCATGTTCTCAGCCACAGGATGACCATCATTATGATTTGGAATTTTTGGCTTCAATTTTCTCAAGACATGCTCTTCATCATCTTCCTCTTCATCAACAGTTTCAGGCACTGGGGCCTTGTTCTTCTCAGCAGCAGATATGTTCCTGGTATTCCTCTTAGGTGCGGTCTTGGGCTTGGAGGAAGCTTTGGGTGATTCTTTGGGCTTTGATGAAGCATCCCCCGACCTGATAGCATCACCCATAAGCTTCTGACCCTTGGGTGCTGGTGCAGCAACCTCTTCTTCTTCCTCCTCTTCAGAGTCTCTCCTCATAGAGGGATTGCCAAGAACTTTGGCAGTTGTGGTTCTGACTCTCTTTTTCTTTTTGTCTTGGCCAACAGCTTCATCTTCTGACTCAATAGTAAACTTCATGGTTTCTCTAGTGGCAACCTTCCTAGGTTTGGAAGTGGGAATCCTTCTTGCAGGTGCCTTCTTCTGCACTCCTGGCTTAGTGGCTGCAACTGAGCCATACTCCTTTTTGAGCACCTTCTTCTTGTAAGTGGCCTCATCCTCAACTGCCACATAGTCTTCATCCTCAGATTCTGAGGTTTTCTTCTTTCTGGCCCTGGTGGCAGCTTTGGGTAAGTTGCTTGGGGTGCTCCTGCTACCCTCATAAGAGCTGCTAGAGGGACTAGATCCCTCACTCATTTGAACCTGCTCCTCTGATTTGTTCTGGCTATCACTTTGATCAAACATATTGCAAACACTGACTGCAGACCCTGTGAATAGATATAGATGAGATAGAGTGGATGAGCATCACAAAATACAGAGGTTTTTGCAAAAGAATGAGTCAAAAACTTAGTTTTAGTTTTCCACAGAAAGCATTTCGGATCAACCGATTTGTAAACTCGGTGATATCGAAGCAGCTTTTGGAACCTAAACTAGTGAACTCGGTCAGACCGAGTCACGGTTCGGTGGCACCAAGACTGCTAGGATTTCACAAAGTCCTGAACTCGGTCACACCGATTTGCAATTCTTGGTCAGACCGAGAATCACATGTGCAATGGCCTTAGCCGAATCGGTGGTACCGAGTTCTACAACTTGGTGGGTCCGAGATGGTTTCGGCAAAAACCTAACCCTAAATTTTCAATTCATCTTTAATCTACGGAGTGCTTTGACTAGATAGCATAGTTTCAATCATGGCAAGATTCATGGCGAACACAATGTGCTAGGAATCAGACGGGGATAGCACAGTGATCGAGTCCATACCCTAGTTCGGCGATGAACTCGCTACGGCGGCAACGGCGGGGATGATTTCCATTGACGGCGGTGGAGACCAGCGACTGGAGGCAGCTGGCGACGAGGAGGATGATCCGGAGACCCTAGAGGCAGAGCGAGCTACGCGCGGGCGAAAGAGTTCGGACAAAGTTTCCAAATTTTTGCTCATGGGTGTATATAGCCCGACCCTGTCGGTGTGACCGAGTGGAACAACTCGGTGGCACCGAGATGCATAACTGCCGACGGTTACAGCAACTCGGTGTGACCGAAAAGTTCAAATCGGTTGCACCGAGATTGAAAACCTAGGTCGACTTAGTGATCTCGGTATGACCTAAATGGAAGAATTGGTCAGACCAAAATGCACAAAGAAGTTTTGGAAGTTTAAGACTATGACAAATCAGGGACTCCGAGTGCTCATCACATAGAGTGGTTCGAATCTGACTTGATCAAATTTTGTGATGTAGCATGAATAGAGTTTGAGACAAGAAAAGCATAGATAACTAGAGAAGGTTCTTAGGCATTCTTGTCCATCCACTTGGCAAAAGAAAAAGAAACCAATCAATCAACACAACAAGTGGATGTCCTCGAATGAGTAAAATTTGCAACCAACATGCTCACATAATAAAATGGCAAATGAAATATGTGGCAAAGCATGCATAACCAATTCTAGCATCTATCAAGCAATTGGCGATGACTAGGTCATCTATATATGAGATATTGACTTAGGAGTCAAATGAGAACATTTGATCATAGGTCATACTCATCGTTTAAGCTCGAGTGGGGTTACCAATTTTACATAATGCATTGATGTGTTCACACCATTAGAGTTGCTTTGACTCAATTTTTAGAGTAAAGCTCCCCCTAGATGTGAGACCCCCCCTTAGAGGCATGAACTAACCTTGGGTTTTGTCGATGATGACTTCATGTAGGTGTTGACGATGTGGATGCTCAATGTTGATGTAGATCATTTGGAGCAATCCTTTGGAGTGAGTTGCACTTTCAATACCTACACGGTTTAGTGCCATGAGGAACAAACAAGGATATTCATAGACATAGAGTGATGCACACATAAGATGATGTTTATGAAAGCATTAGGTTACCTTGTCCCTTGTCTTACCAACAAGAGGTTTTGTGACTCCTTGAACTAGTGCAAGATGTGAAAGTTGATTGCACTTGTTGTTGCCAAAATGATATGAGTGAAATATGTTGGTGGAGTCACCCTCAAGAACTCTCTAGTTCTTCTTCTTCGGGATCCACATCATCTTGATGGGAATCCTTGGAGTTGAAGTCATACTTGATGAAGTAGAGCTTGACGTAGTCTTGGGAACCCACTTGACCAAGGCCTTTGGAGCTTCTTCAAATGCATCAATCTCCTCTTGAAGCTTATCCTTGCCTTTTTGCTTGTGGTCTTGTGGTGGAAGATCATCTTGAGCTTGTGTCCCCTTGAAGGAAGTAGGATCATACTTCTCTTGTTGAGGAACAAACTTCGTCTTAGGGTATTGATCTTCTTCCCACTCAACTCCATTGGCATTGAACTTTCGTTCAAAACCAACACCTTGGTTCTTCCGGTGCCTTCCTTGCTTGCGTACAATTTCCTCAAATTGCTTACTCCCGACAAGGCTCTTTTAAACACCTTTCTCTATAGTTCCCTTCAATAAGCTATTTTCTTTCTCAAGTGTAACTTGGCTAAGAGAATCATTAGTGGAATCAAGAGAACTACTAGAAGAAACAACATTGGATTTAGCATGATTATTGTTACTACTAGAGGAAGAATCCTTCTTCTTGTTGTTAATAGACTTGACTTGAGGCATGTAAGTAGATAAGAGTAAACGCTTGGCAATGTAAGAAGAACTTTTCTTACGGAGATCATCATTGATTGCCTTTAAGAACTCAGGCTCTTGCTCAAGGATGAGCTTTTCAAAGCGTAACTTCTCATGAGTCCTTAAAAGTTCTCGATGATCTTCTAAGATAGTTTCATGAGCTAACTTAAGAGTGTTTAGTTCTTTAGTTAGAAGCTCAATCTTCTCCTTATCATTGTCATTCATTTTATCTTGATTAGCATGATTAATTGACGTTTCATCGTAGTATTCATCACTAGAGTTGTCAACAAGTAAATCATCATCACCTAACAAGTCATCTTCATCACTATTGAAATCAACATACTCGGGGTGTGTTACCTTGGGGCCTTTAGCCATGAAGCATCTTCCAAGTCCTTCATTTGGTGAATCAAATATGTCGTAGGAGTTGGTTGACACAAGTGCTAGACCGGCAACACCTTCATCTTGAGTATATTCAGAGTTGGAGTGATAGCTTCTCTCGGAGTGATTGTCGGATCCGGAGTCGGATACCAATTCACCAACATGAGCTTGATGTCTTCGTTTTGTGTAGCTCCTTGATGATTTTTCCTTCCTTTCCGAATCCTTGTTTCTCCGGGATGTTCTTCATTCATAACGATCATCTCTACTCCTCTCTCATGGTGGTGATTCTTATCTTCTACTTCTTGTCTTGGGTGATTCTTCTCTTCTTTTGTAGGGTGTCATACACTCATTGGAATAGAGTACAGGTCTCCCATAATTGTATCAATTGTGCTCTCGACTAGAAGATCTTTTGTCATTGTAGGACCTTGACTTGGAGCTTCTCTCTTTGCTTCTATTCTTGTAGAACTTGTCGAAGTTCTTCACCATTAAGCTCAATCCTTCATTGAAGGTTTGTTTCTCACTTGATGATGTGGGAGCTTCACATGAGGCTTTGTAAGCACCACTTGACTTGTTGTGAAGTTCCTCCTTATCCTTGAGTGACATCTCATGAGCAAAAATTCTTCCAATGACTTCCGCTGGCTTGAGTTCTTTGTAATTGGGCATCATTTGGATCAATATGCACACGGTATCATATTTTCCATCCAAAGCTCTTAGGATCTTCTTGATGATGAATTTGTCGGTTATCTCTTCACTTCCTAAGTCGGCAATCTCATTTGTGATAAGAGAAAGCCTAGAGTACATTTCAGTGGCACCTTCACCATCCTTCATTTTGAACTTGTCAAGTTGACTTTGAAGCACATCCAACTTGGATTCCTTGACAGAGTCAGTACCTTCATGCATATCAATCAAAGTATCCAAAATTTCCTTTGCATTCTCAAGACGGCTGATATTGTTGAATTCTTCCGGGCACAATCCCTTGAAGAGGATATCACAAGCTTGAGCGCTGTAATGCAGCATCTTCAACTCTTCCGCGCTAGCTTCACGGTTCGGTTATCTCCCATCAAAGAATTCACCTTGCAAGCCAATACACACAATAGCCCAAACGGCGGGGTTATGTCCAAGAATATGCATTTTCATCTTATGCTTCCAACTAGCAAAATTAGTACCATCAAAGTAAGGACCTCAACGGTGATAATTTCCCTCGCTAGACGCCATACTCTCCTAGGTTGTGAAACCGAGGCTATGACCAACAAAAGCTATGGAAATCAAAGCAAATGGAGACCAAAGCTCTGATACCACTTGTAGGATCGAAAATATGTCTAGAGGGGGGGTGATTAGACTACTTGACCAAATAAAAACTTCTCCTTTTCCTAATTTTAGTGTTTGGCAGATTTTAGCTATCTTAGCACAAGTCAAGCAATCTTAACACAATTCAAGCAAGCATGCAACGAGTATATGAGCAGCGGAAAGTAAAGCATGCAACTTGCAAGAATGTAAAGAGAAGGGTTTGGAGAATTCAAACGCAATTGGACACATGGATGTTTTTGTCGTGGTTCCGATAGGTGGTGCTATTGTACATCCACGTTGATGGAGACTTCAACCCACGAAGGGTAACAGTTGTGCCAGTCCACGGAGGGCTCCACCCACGAAGGGTCCACGAAGAAGCAACCTTGTCTATCCCACCATGGCCGTCGCCCATGAAGGACTTGCCTCATTAGCGGTAGATCTTCATGAAGTAGCCGATCTCCTTGCCCTTACAAACTCCTTGGTTCAACTCCACAATCTTGTCGGAGGCTCCCAAGTGACACCTAGCCAATCTAGGAGACACCACTCTCCAAGAAGTAACAAATGGTGTGTTGATGATGAACTCCTTGCTCTTGTGCTTCAAATGATAGTCTCCCCAACACTCAACTCTCTCTCACAGGATTTGGATTTGGTGGAAAGAAGATTTGAGTGGAAAGCAACTTGGGGAGGCTAGAGATCAAGATTCAAATGGTAGGAATGGAATATCTTGGCCTCAACACATGAGTAGGTGGTTCTCTCTCAGAAACAGCAAGTTGGAAGTGTAGGTTTGTTCTGATGGCTCTCTCCATGAATGAAGAGTGGGTGGAGGGGTATATATAGCCTCCACACAAAATCTAACCGTTACACACAACTTGCCAAACTCGGTGCGACCGAATTGGGAAACTCAGTTGGACCGATTCAGCAAATCTAGTGACCGTTAGGATTTTTAGTGGGACCGTCATGCAACTCGGTAGGACCGATATGGTTAGGGTTAGGGCATAACATAATCTCGGTGAGACCGATTACACAAACTCGGTGGGACCGATTTTGGTAATAAGCTAACTAGAGAGTTGGTCAGGTAAACTCGGTGGGACCGGTTCGCTCATTTCGGTGGGACCGAAATGTTACGAAAAGGAAACATGGAGTTTACATTGCAATCTCGATGGGACCGATCGCTCATCTCGGTGGTACCGAAACGTTATGAAGGGAAACATAGAGATTACAATCCCATCTCCGTGAGACCGAGATCCCTATCGGTGAGACCGATTTGCCTAGGGTTTGTGGCAGTGGCTATGACATCTGAACTCGGTGGCGCCGGATAGAAATAATCAGTAGGGCGGAGTTTGACTTTTGGTTTAGGTCATATGTGGATGTGAAAAAGTAGTTGCGGGCTTTGGAGCATATCACTAAGCACAATGGAGCAAGAAACTCATTAAGAAACACCTCATCCCTCCTTGATAGTATTGGATTTTCCTATAGACTCAATGTGATCTTGGATCACTAAAATATAAAATGTAGATTCTTGAGCTTTTGAGCTTGAGCCAATCCTTTTATCCTTAGCATTTTTAGAGGTCCACTTTTCTCATCCATGCCATGCCATTCATCGAGCTTTTCCTGAAATATTCATCTTCGAATAATGTTAGCTCAATGAGTTATATGTTGTTAGGAATTACCAAAACCACCTACGGATAGTTGCACTTTCACTTGCTCACGAAGACCTAGGGCAATTTGAGGAAGCCCATCATTGGAATATACAAGCCAAGTTCTATAATGAAAAATTTCCACTAGTATATGAAAGTGACAACATAGGAGACACTCTATCTTGAAGATCATGGTGCTAATTCGAAGCACAAGTGTGGTAAAAAGGATAGTAGCATTGTCACTTCTCTCTTTTTCTCTCATTTTTTTATTTGGCCATTCTCTTTTTTTTTGGCCTCTTTTTTTTATAAAGTCCGAAGACTCATCCCGACATGTGGGGAATCATAGTCTCCATCATCCCCTCCTCACTGGGACAATGCTCTAATAATGAAGATCATCACACTTTTATTTACTTATAACTCAAGATTTCAACTCGGTACTTAGAACAAGATATGACTCTATATGAATGCCTCCGGTGGTGTACCCGGATATGCCATGAATCAAGAGTGACATGTATGAAAATTATGAAGGTGGCCTTTCCACAAATACGATGTCAACTACATGATCATGGAAAGAGCAATATGACAATGATGATGCGTGTCATACAAACGGAACGCTGGAAAGTTGCATGCCAATATATCTCGGAATGGCTATGGAAATGCCATAATAGGTAGGTATGGTGGCTGTTTTGAGGAAGGTATATGGTGTGTCTATGGTACCGGCGAGAGTTGCGCGGCACAAGAGAGGCTAGCAATGGTGGAAGGGTGAGAATGCATATAATCCATGGACTCAACATTAGTCATAAAGAACTCATATACTTATTGCAAAAATCTACAAGTCTTTGAAAACAAAGTACTACGCGCATGCCCCTAGGGGATAGATTGGTAGGAAAAGTCCATCGCTCGTCCCCGACCGCCACTCATAAGGAAGACTGAAAGTGCGTTACGTCGACTAGAGGGGGGGTGAATAGGCGATTTTTAAGAAATTTTCACTTAGGAATTTCAAGGTGAGGAAATTCCTAAGCGAAGAACTACTTGCAGCGGAATAAGTACTCGGGTATAAGCAAAACAGAGTAACAGCATAGTCATCATGATGAAATGAAAGACAAGCACTGAGTACAGAAAGCGTAAACACAGGATAAGCAGGATGAAGACAAACAGACTGAAGAAATAGGATTGAGGAATTAGAGAAAGTCTTCAGTCAATGTCTTCAAACAGTAATGATCAGGTTCATCAACACATAACTGAGGAAATGAAAGAGTTGAGGAAATAGAACTAGTTGGCTTGGTGAAGACAATGATTTGTTTGACTAGTTCCAACTGCTGTGACAGCTGTACGTCTGGTTTGAGCGGCTGAGTATTTAAACTCGAGGACACACATTCCCAGACACACAGTCCTCACCGTATTCTCTTGAGCTAAGATCATGCAAATCTCGCCAAACAGTAGTGGTAAGTCTTCACAGGTGACTTCCAAACCTTCACAGACTTGGTTACTCGGCAATCCACAATTCCTCTTGGATGCTCAGACCATGATGCCTAACCATCTGGAGGATACACTGTCCTCAAAGGTAGGTCGGTTCCACACAGGAACAATCTCTTCAGTGATGCTCAATCACTTTGGGGTTTGTAGGTTTGGGTTTGGGATTTGGGTTTTCCTCACTCGATGATTTTTGCTCAAAGTCCTCAGAGGATGGGATGCTCTCAAATGACAAGTGTCAGTTTCTCTCGGAGTAGCCAACCAGCTAGTGGTTGGAGGGGGCGGCTATTTATAGCCTAGGGAGCAACCCGACATGATAAGACATAAATGCCCTTGGAAGATATGACCGTTAGGTGGTAGATATTTTGGAACGGCTAGCGCGCGGCTAGGCAATGGTCAGATATTTTGAGGTTCGAATTCCTCAGGACTATCATGTTCCTCACTGTGTAGGCAATCCGCACTGGCGAATTCCTAACTCCTCAGTCAGAACAAATTCCTCAGATACCAGAAGATCTTCGTCTCTATCACTGAAGAAATTGACTGAACTGATATCAGATTTCCAATGGCTTGACTCGAAGGATTGGGTAGGTGTAGGATTTTGAGATGAGCATCACTTGGAAATCTGTTTCCTTAGTATTACCTCGACCCCCTTTGACAGTACGGTGTTTCCTATGACTCAAGAAGAAGAAAATGAAACTACATAAACAAAAGTCTTCACGCTTCAGATTCCTCGCATGAATATCAAGTCTTCACGGTCACACCAATTTCTTCACTTTCAAAGTCTTCAGGAGAACCAAAGTCTTCAGCCGAAGACATTCATTTTTAGGGGTCGACTTTCACTGTAAATATCTAACTCCTCATTGACTTATAGAGCCTGTGTACACTCACAAACATATTAGTCCCTTAACCTATAAGTCTTCAATACACCAAAATCACTAAGGGGCACTAGATGTACTTACAATCTCCCCCCTTTTTGGTGATTGATGACAATATAGGTTAAGTTTTCAACGGGGATAAATATATGAATTGAAAGTACTCAATATTGAGGAATTTGATTGCAAGATATAGAAGAACTCCCCCTGAAGATGTGCATCGTGAGGATTTTGCTTTTGAAGCAATGCACACTTGAAGAGTAGAATCATGGAGATCTCCCCCTATATCTTGTAATTCATACACGCATTTAACATATAGAATGAAGAATTTGAAATGCATGATGAAATATGGTGACTAATGTAATTCAGCATGCGTGCATAGGATTAATTAGGAAATAGCAGGCAGAAAAACAGAGCAAAAGTATCAGGTAACCATCGGACTTAAGTTTACAACTCGATCAACAAAAGCTTAACAAGAGAGAGAGTTGCAACTTAACAAAAACAAACGCCCATATAGATAGACCCGCTTGAAGACTAACTCAAATTCCCCCCCCCCCTTTGTCATCGAATGACCAAAAGGGACGAAAAGTGAGGACTAACGCCCCTGAAGAATTTCTTCACGGAGTCGATGGAGGAGCCTCAGTGTTGTTGGGGTCATCGGTTGGAGTAGGGCCTGCCGCAGTGTCGTCCAAATCTTCATTTTCATTAGTGTCGTGGGACGAGGAATATGAACTGGGCACCAAAGGAGGAACTTCGACCTTCTTGAATTTCTTCGGTGGAGGCTTAGCCCAGCCGAAGTCCTACTTGAAACCCATCTGCTTGAGATCCTCTTCACCATAAAGGTGAGACAATACAACCTAGGTGCAATTGAACATTTCATTGAGGTAGTAGTGGTTCTTCTTCACTGAATTATAAGTGGCAGTCATATTGTGAAGAATTGAACCAAACTAGCGTTTCACCCATTTGTGATTGCGATCCACCTTCTGATGAAGACTGAGGAGAAGCTCATGATCAGTCATCACCCTTGGAGTTGTTGCCTGAGGACTTTGCTTTGAAGCATTTGCGGCAGAATCATGAGTGGCAGAATCATCATTGGTGGAGTATGAAGCAGCTTTGCGGAACTGTCCATCCAATGGACGAATGCCCTCATCAATGACAGCGGTGGCCTTGCCCTTCTCATCAGCTGAGGAAAATGTCCATTTGAGGACTTCAATCGGGGGCAAGAAGCTGCCATGGTTGAGCATATCAGCTTTGTAGTTGAGTGAAGACCTTGTTCTGAGGAATCTCATGATCCAGGGAGCGTAAGGCTTCAACTCAAACGGGGACATAGCGACATTTGCCAGAGTCCTCATGAAAAATCATGATAATTCATGGGAATACTGTGCATGATGTTAAACAACAGATTCTTCATGATGCCAATGACTTCCTCGGCACATACTGCAATTCCTTCACGAGGAATTTGGTCCTTGAAGCTTGTCCAGGTTTCAGTGGCTTCATCAGCACTTGCATGAAATGATCAGACAGCTCAGTTTCAGAATATATTAGACGCGCACCTTCTGGGGGAGGACTGACTGGCATGTCACGAAGCAATTCAGTTGCTAGTGCCTTGTAATGTGTGTTCTCAGTCATCTAGTCCAACACCCAAGAGTTCACATCTTCAGCATTTCCTATGATGTGCAGCGTGGCGTATAATTGAAGAATAAGTTCTTCATCCCAATCGCATATGTCTGTGTAGAAATTGAGCAGGCCAGCATCATGAATGTAAGCGAGGACTGGCCTAAAGCAAGGCAGTGATTCCATATCCAAGTGAGGAATATGCTCATGATTGAAGACCTTATCTTTGTTGAATAGCACTTAAGAATAGAAGTTTGCCTGGCTGGCAGTGCAGAATCGCTTTCTCCTCAGACGACCAGAATCATATGGATTATATTCAGTGAAGAATACATGCACGTTGAAGAAGGCATCAGCCTAACTTTGGAGTCTCGGAGAATGGATTCTTCAGCTGTGGCTGAGGAGTATCGGTGATTTGAAGAATAACTTCTGGGACTTCAACTTCAGGAGCCGCAGGCTCAGGAATTTCACCTTCTGCTTCAATAGCAGCCTGGGCCTCCATTTCTTCAGCAGCATGTTCATCAGCACTAGTGGATGGAATCTCTTCAGGAATGGAAGGGGTGGCATGAACTTCTTCAGAACCCGTGAGAACTTCAGCTGGAGCCGGGGACTAAGGAATTTGTTGGATCGGTGTGAACATAGGCGAGTTGGGGTGCTGACTCTCCCAGAAATCATCATTCAGCATGGGAGTAGTGCAGCCAATGTCCACATCTTCTTCCATTTCTTCAACACCGGCCTCTTCAGCAGTAAACTGAGGCGTTGGCGATGATACCTGAGGAGTTGAGGTGAAATCTTCAACCTCAATTTCTTCATCCATCTGCTCTGTGGAAACAGCAGAGGGATCTTCTTCTACAAATTCATCAGGAATCTGATATTCTTCGCCATGAGGAACAAGTTCCTTAGATGGCATGCTTGCGAGAGGAACAACATCAATGGGATTCTCTAGTGAAC
Organism: Triticum turgidum subsp. durum; assembly: GCA_900231445.1. NCBI lineage: Eukaryota > Viridiplantae > Streptophyta > Magnoliopsida > Poales > Poaceae > Triticum > Triticum turgidum. The sequence continues at coordinate 464,758,020 of LT934120.1, read as the reverse complement.
TTGTCAAAGTATTCGCCTTCTTGGGGGCCAAACATTCTGATGCAGCTGATGCCTTCCTCTTCTTCAAAGCAGCACGCTCCACAGCTTTGGTTTTCTTCACTTCCAGAGCAGAAGGAAGAATCAGACTTGGTGTTGGTGCGGGCGGAGAAGTGGCAGTGGGATCAATTTCTTCAGGCACAACTGATATAGTTGGCTTGTCTTAAGCAGTTTCTTTAGGCGCAGCGATAGAGTCTTCAGCTGGCCTGACAATTTCTTCAGGCGCGACACTACTGGTTGCCCTGGCAGTTTCTTCAGAGGCTGGAATTTCTTCAGCAGCCCTGGTGCTTGCAGTTTCATCAGTAGCCTGAAATTCATCAGCGGTGCAGGCAATTCCTTCAGTGGCTTGGGAGATGCTTCAGCCAGAGTGACTTCAACGCGCACAGGAGCAGCAGCACTTGAAGTGAAAGTATTCGTCAGCTTGACGAATCGGACCTTGGCGCCCTTCCAGTCAGCCTTGTAGGCTTCAAAGTCTTCGCTGAGCTTCTTGATTTCAGCTTGTAGAGCAAGGAGCTTCTTAGGCGAAAGACTGAGGACATTGCCCTTTAACTAGCACTGCTTCTTGTACTGCACTTTCTTTAATGTCCTGGCTTGGTCGAACTTCCATTTTTCTTCAGTGATGAATGCAGTCACAACGTGACTTTTTCCAGGAGTGAGGCCCAAACCTGGCATTGGAGCATTGGGGTCCTGGTGCTAGACGTTGATGAAATCGAGGATCTTCTTTGGATCCAGTAGTAGGGGCACAACACTTCCTTTGGCTCTAGCGGCCCGCTGCTGTCTGTCCTTGATGATATTGGCAAGTTCATCATCATCAGCCTCATCATCATCAGATGGAATTTGAAAGACCACCTTCTTCTTGTGAGGACTTGGTCTAGTGCCTCGTCCAATAGTGGCCTTGGTCTTCAGCAGAGTGGGACCGGTAGTTGAAGGGTGAGCTGAAGAACTCGCGGAGGCTCCTGAGGCAATAGATATGCCTGTGGTCCTTTGGTACGTGGCGAGATGCATGGGTACTGAGGACTTTGCCAGAGGAGCTGAGAGTTTCGAAGCCCGACGAATTGGTGCAGCTTGAGGAATTGGGGAACCTTGAGGAATTTGCCTCGATGGCACTGAGGAAATTGTCCGTGAGGGAATTGCAGAAGAACTTGGCTGTGAGGGCATTGAAGAAGAACTTGGTGGTTTCTTTGCTGGCTTCTTTGGCATGACCTTCTTACTTGAAGAAGCTTCAGCAGTGGCAGCGGCACCAGCAGAATCTTCATAGAATTTCTTCACTGCTTCTTTGGCCTGCTTGGCCAACTTTGCTTGCCGCCTGGCCCATTCATCCGCATAATCCTCACCATGTTTAAGGCTTGTTGGATCAGCTAGCTGGCCAGGTGCCAGAGGAGGTCTTGAGCATGGAGGATTGAGAGCGAATTTCTTCATGTATTTGGGAGTAACATATATGTACTCCCTCCACTCTCTAGCCCATCTCCTTTCGATCCTCTGAATGCGCACTTTGCGCTTAGTCTTCATTTCCTTGCCATAATTTGCCTCATCAGGCGTGCAGTACCCTGCATAGTTGTCCGCAGGGATCTCAAAGGCCGTATTTACTTCAAGCTTCTTTCCTCCTTTCTGAGGACGTTTACCGTCAGCCATTTTCTTCAACTGAGGAATTTGCACAATTGAGTTCTCTGAAGAAGTATGCAGCTTTTCTTCGAGGAATGCTGCAAATGAGTTAACTTGATGAGAACCTAGTGATTCAACAGCTGACATGAGTACCTGTGAACAGAGTATAGGTGTGAAGAATTTGGAGAGGTCATATGCATTCTCAGAATGTTTTGTAAAATTTGATGAAGTTTGAGGAAATTGACCCGATGTGTCTTGAAGAATTTCACTAAGCGTTCTTTGTCTTAGGTTCCAGAGTTGTGCGGATCGTGAGATTCACACAATTGAGGAATCATGAAGAAAAACGTCACTTAGAGAAACAGATCAAGAACTAAAGATTTGTGCTAGGTGTTTAGAGTGTGGAGATCGAAGAATAAACACCTTTTGAAGATTTGATGAAAATCATCAGTAGAATAGATGCGGTAAAAGTAACTTTTAATTACCTGACGAAGAACACGGCGAACTAGAAGTGTAGATTTGGAAGTTTGTCGGCTCGGATCTTCCACGCCCTAACTTGGCGGAGGAAGACGTCTATGGCGGCGGCGGCGGGAACATTTCCGCGGCCGGCGCGAGTACAATGGCGACGAGGTCGAGGCAGTGAAGCTCTTCCTCACCGGCGACGATGGAGTTAGCGGCGGCGCTAGGTTTCGGGAAGCTCGAGCGAGGGAGTGAGTTCGAGTGGAGTAAAAATGAAATGAGGAAGGGGAGGGGGTATTTATAGCGGAGATGAATAACTGTTCGCCCGAAGAATTTGGACGAACGTGCCCCTGACCCTTCTCATTCGCGCGAGATGTGTCACCCACGTACTGAGAAGTGGAGTACGTGTGAGATCGTGGGTGAATAGATATTCATCTCCGCTATAAATACCCCCTCCACCGCTCCTCCACCGGCTACTATTCAACCAGCCCTCTCCATGGGGTCATGTTCAACCACCCCTCCATGAGCTACTGTTCATCCAGCCCTCCACTGGCTACTGTTCAACCAGCCCTCCACGGGGTCATCCTATTCATCTAGCCATCCACGGGGTCATGTTCATCCACCCCCAACCGGCCCGATCGATCGGGGTCCTATTCATCCAGCGGCAACACCATGGGGTACTGTTCATCCAACCCCCCACCGGGAACTGTTCATCCACCCCCCCAACAACTCTCACTGTTCATCAAGGGAAGGAGGCAGCAGGTTCGATCAGCTTCAGTTAGCAGCAGTAGCGAAGGAATCGCTTGATCGGGTTCAGTTAACAGCTAGATCAATCGATCGCTCGGGTTCAGTAATGTGTAGCCTACAGTGCAATCTCTCGGGTTCAATAGGCAAATGCCTCGCTCGGGTTCAATTAGAGACCAACGCCTCGCACCCACGCGCATACGTGTACGAGAGAAACGCGCATTGCTCGGCCCCCGACCACCTACCGTAACCAAGAACTCCCTGATATTTTCCTCGCCCTCACTTCTACCACGGTTTTTAAGTCATGGACGACCCAAAGAATGTCATGCAGCTGCGTCTCCGGCCCGCCCAGGACGAAAACCCCATTTTCTGTCATGATTTTTTGTCATAGAAGTAGGAGCCCACCAGATCTATGATGATACCGGGTTTTGTCACAATTATCATCATAGAAGTGTCATAAGCATGACAGAAAAAAATTCGTTGGGCCCAAAATGTCACGGATGTGTCTTTTTTTTCTAGTGTTGGGACATATCTCGCCTGAGAGAAAGTGATGCAGGAACGAACTCTTGGGGACCAGAGAATAAACATATTATGGACGAGGTGGAAAAGAATACTGAGTTAATTCGTCACGTGCTCTGGGAAATTCAGAGTTTGAGGGAGATACTCAAGAGCATTGCGGAGGACAAACCTACTACTTCATCACCACTGCCATCAGTAAAGAAGAAAACTTGAGTACACGGGTATGGGCACTACCATTGGCTTGTGCCAAGCTTGGGGGAGGTGCCATGATATTGTATCCCCACCACTTTTATCATTATTTTCTATCTTAGTTCGATCCTTAGTTATTTCGTGATTTAGAAGAATAAAGTTTTAGTATGATCTATTTTTGAGTGCTTGCTTAGTGATATATCTATATATGTAATCGTGTGCGAGATATATAATAAAAAGTAGTTTCAGTTTTGCTTTGCTTTCTTGTTTCAATCTTAGCAATGAAAAAAAGATCATATGCTACTCCCATCTGGAGTTATGACTTCACATAGAAGAAGTATAGTTGATAAAAAAATTTGGACGTTGACAAGCATAGCATTGGTCATTGGTGCAATGCATGAGAAAGTAATAAAGGAAGAGAGGTCTCACATATAAATATATTATCTTGGACATGTTTTATGATTGTGAGCCCCCATAAAATAGTCTATATCAATTAGTTGACGTTGGACAAGGAAGACAATGTAATGAGTTATGGTTGTTTACACTCACATAGAAGTTATATTGTTATGGATCTCCAAACGTGTGATGCTTGTCTAGAACACTTTTTCTAGCCCAAAAACTTGCACTAATTAGAGATACTACTTGTGCGTCCAAAATCCTTAAACCTACTTTCATGTCATGAGAGTCTACAATATCTACCTATCGATTGAATAAGATCCTTCAAGTAAGTTTTCATCTGTGCAAAAGTAATAAAAATTGCTCACAAATATGTATGATCTTTTATTGTAAGGGGAATAAGCTTTGTACGATCTTGTGATGGTGAATAAATAGAAGTGAAAGACTGCATAATAAAGGTTGCTATCACAAGGGGCAATATAAAGTGAGGTTCCTTTACATTAAGAGGTTCCACATTCAAAAACAAAAGGCGCATGACAACCTCTGCTTCCCTCTGTGAAGGGCCTATCTTTTACTTTCATGTATTTACTTTTATACAAGAATTAATAGTGTTTGCCCCTAGATCTCTCTATTTATTCTTTAGTGGCAAGAATCATGTGGTAGATACACTACTAGGGAAAAGCCTAGCAGCAGCACGGGTTTTAGGCATATCAGTAGCGCGGGGACCGACGCTACTAATAAGGCGCTATAGCTAATGTATAGCAGTAGCGCCTGTCGTCCGACGCTACTGCTATACATAAATAGCTGTAGCGCTCTTTAGAAAAGGGCGCTGCTGATATTATCTGTAGCGCTATTTACAAGGAAGCGCTACTGGTAAGGCGGCGCTACTTCTAAATTTCCCCCCTCGCTACTACTAGTTTTATTATTTTTTCCCTCCATATTTGTTTTGTATTTGAATAGGCTTTATACAATAATCTTTAGCATATCATACACATACAAATATAATCAAAGCATACACATACAATTAGTCTCATCAAATCATGTCATCATCATAATCAACATCCAACACAAAGTGGTCTCTCGTCTCATCTCGAAAATAGCGATACAAGTCTCGGTTACTTGCAAATACAGCGTCATCCATCTAAACAATGATATACGCGAGAAGAGCTATCACTTTGAGTACATGAGTTCATATCCCTCTCTCATATTAGCGTGAACCTAAACTAACTACTTCCTGTCCCTCGGAAACCGGAAACCGGTACACCTGGGCCTGACACTCCGGCCACTCATCGTATATATACTCCCGGCGTGGCACTTCTTCGCCATCTATGATCTATGCACCTGCACCGTCACATGAGTTGATGATATGCAACATATATAGTTGAGCAACAGAAAGAGACAGACTTGGCAAAAATAGAAACAACATATCATAAGAATAAATAACAAACTTCATCATAATGCCCTAACTAGAGTGATTTTCGCTAGTCGAGGAGGAGGACAGTTTAATTACATCACAAATAAAGTTCCACCGTGCATAACTCAAAGTTTTGTCATACAGAAAGTATGGACTAAATGGACACATTTTCATATATCGACAATCACTCCACCATGTCGTGCCATCCATCCATGTCAGGGAGATAGTCCTCGAGCTTAGTGAAAGGCTTCATATCGAGACGTTGAGAGGCTATCCATGTTAGGACGTCTTCCCGCGGCATTTGTCCTTCTCCGTAGAACATCCCTATTTTTCCGACGACCTCCTTCATGATGATTTGGGCAAGTTCGCACTGGATGTTATAGAACTCATCTCGAAGTCGATGATCCTCGATATCTCCTATGTCCTTTGCCCATTGCAGAATATGGGCATCGCCGGATCTAGGTGACATGCAAAGGTTCTGGGTATCCTGTCTGTACTCCAGCATGTGGTGTAGGACATAGAATCCATCATTAAGAGAATCGTTCGGTTGCTGGATGCAGCAGAAGTCGGTCTTATGGCTGAAGGCGACCCTGCCGCCCCTTCTCTTCTTGTCCTTGACCTCTCCACCCCTTGCTTGGTAGTAAAACATAGCACTGTCGAGAACATCCTTGATGTGGGTGTAATCCTTTTTGTGAATGTTCTTCGACGAGTCCAAGTAAAGAGAGTGGGAGGATCGGGTGTAGAGGATGATGAGGACGGCGCTCATGAACTCCGTAATGACCGGTTATGTCTCGTAAACCTTCTTCACTGGGTCCCAACGGTGCCGGGCCCTGAGGACGTCACACTCCTGCGGGACGGTGAACTTCGCCAAGGGGTATGGGATGCCCAGACTCGTGGCTTCCGCGTCCTCCTTGGCCCATTTGGACCTCTTTTCGCCGTAACCACGGCTTCCGAGGTGGTGGCTCCCAATGTTCCTCTCTTGAAGTGCCTTCATGTACTTAGACTTTTTTTGGCAGCTTCGGCCTCGCAAGCCTCCTTGAATATTTGAAACTGCTCTTCCATGATTGTCGAATTATCCTTTACGATCTCGGAGTAGGGTTCCTTCTTGTCGATGATCTTTGCTTTCACTCGATTTTTCCAGGAGGCCAACGCGTCGCTAAACTTGGTCATGGCGTGTTTGTTTATCTTCTTCATTGCCGGGTCCTCATCTGGATCTTCATAATCCTTCTCATTCCGGCCCGGGAACAAGAATATCTAGTGAAACTTCTTTAGGAGGGAGCGCCTCATATTTTCTATCTTCTGTAGTTTCTCATCATTGATGGTGGCGGTTGTCCGTACGATGCAGCCTATTTGATTGTCGTAGCACGAGCGCGCTTCCTCGGGCGCCTTTGGCTCAAAATTGTCGTCGTCCACCTCCATGACCACCAGTCTAGTAGTCCTGAGTTTGTTAGGAAGCCGATGCCTCTTTGATTTCGGTTCTAAACCGGCTCCGCTCCCCGAGGCAGGGACGGTCTCAGTCTCAGCGCCGGTCTCGATGCCGGTCTGAGTCTCAGCGCCGGTCTCAGTCTCAGCACCGGTCTGCATGTCGTTCTCAGTCCCTGATGCCACCGGTGGGCCCAGCAACTGTTGGAAATATGCCCTAGAGGCAATAATAAATTAGTTATTATTATATTTCCTTGTTCATGATAATCGTTTATTATCCATGCTATAATTGTATTGATAGGAAACTCAGATACATGTGTGGGTACATAGACAACACCATGTCCCTAGTAAGCCTCTAATTGACTAGCTCGTTGATCAATAGATGGTTACGGTTTCCTGACCATGGACATTGGATGTCGTTGATAGTGGGATCACATCATTAGGAGAATGATGTGATGGACAAGACCCAATCCCAAGCCTAGCACAAAAATCGTGTAGTTCGTATGCTAAAGCTTTTCTAATGTCAAGTATTATTTCCTTTGACCATGAGATTGTGCAACTCCCAGATACAGTAGGAATTCTTTTGATGTACCAAACGTCACAATGTAACTGGGTGGCTAGAAAGGTGCACTACGGGTATCTCCGAAAGTGTCTGTTGGGTTGGCACGAATCGAGACTGGGATTTGTCACTCCGTATAACGGAGAGGTATCTCTGGGCCCACTCGGTAGGACAACATCATAATGTGCACAATGTGATCAAGGGGTTGATCACGGGATGATGTGTTACGGAACGAGTAAAGAGACTTGCTGGTAACGAGATTGAACAAGGTATCGGGATACCGACGATCGAATCTCGGGCAAGTATAATACCGCTAGACAAAGGAATTGTATACGGGATTGATCGAATCCTAGACATCGTGGTTCATCCGATGAGATCATCGTGGAACGCGTGGGAGCCAACATGGGTATCCAGATCCCATTGTTGGTTATTGACCGGAGAACGTCTCGGTTATGTCTGCATGGCTCCCGAACCCGTAGGGTCTACACACTTAAGGTTCGATGACGCTAGGGTTATAAAGGAAGTTTGTATGTGGTTACCGAATGTTGTTTGGAGTCCTGGATGAGATCCTGGACGTCACGAGGAGTTCCGGAATGGTCCGGAGGTAAAGATTTATATATGGGAAGTCCTGTTTTGGTCACCGGAAAAGTTTCGGGTTTTATCGGTAACGTACCGGGACCACCGGGAGGGTCCCGGGGGTCCACCAAGTTGGGACACTAGCCCAAGAGGGCAGCATGGGCCAAGTGTGGGAGGGGACCAGCCCCAGGTGGGCTGGTGCGCCCCCCCACAAGGGCCCAAGGCGCCTAGGGTTTGGGGAGGGGGCGCACCCACCTTACTTGGGGGGCAAGTTTCCCCTCTCCCCCCACTTGGCCGCCACCCAGATGGGGATTGGGGATGCCTCCACCCCTAGGGAGGGAACCCTAGGTGGGTGCGCAGCCCTCCCTCTTCCCCTATATATAGTGGAGGCAAAGGGGCAGCCCAACACACGAAGTTCTTCTCCTGTTGGCGCAACCCTACCTCTCTTTCTCCTCCTCTGCCGCGGTGCTTGGCAAAGCCCTGCAGGATTGCCATGCTCCTCCACTACCACCACGCCGTTGTGCTGCTGCTGGAGGGAGTCTTCCCCAACCTCTCTCTCTCTCCTTGCTGGATCAAGGCATGGGAGACGTCACCGGGTTGTACGTGTGTTGAACGCGGAGGTGCCGTCCGTTCGGCACTAGGATCTCTGGTGATTTGGATCACGACGAGTACGACTCCTTCAAACCCGTTCTCTTGAATGCTTCCGCTTAGTGATCTACAAGGGTATGTAGATGCACTCTCCTTACCCTCATTGCTAGTCTCTCCATAGATAGATCTTGGTGGCTCGTAGGAAAATTTTGAATTTCTGCTATGTTCCCCAACACTGGCATCATGAGCTAGGTCTATTGCGTAGATTCTTTGCACGAGTAGAACACAAATTAGTTGTGGCCGTTGATTTTGTTTAATATGCTTACCGTTACTAGTCCAATCTTGTTTCGACGGTATTGTGGGATGAAGCGGCCCGGACCGACCTTACACGTACTCTTACGTGAGATAGGTTCCACCGACTGACATGCACTCGTTGCATAAGGTGGCTAGCGGGTGCCAGTCTCTCCCACTTTAGTCGGATCGGATTCGATAAAAAAGGGTCCTTATGAAGGGTAAATAGCAATTGGCATATCACGTTGTGGTTTTTGCATAGGTAAGAAACGTTCTTGCTAGAAACCCATAGCAGCCACGTAAAACATGCAAACAACAATTAGAGGACGTCTAACTTGTTTTTGCAGGGTATGCTATGTGACGTGATATGGCCAAAAAGAATGTGATGAATGATATGTGATGTATGAGATTGATCATGTTCTTGTAATAGGAATCACGATTTGCATGTCGATGAGTATGACAACCGGCAGGGGCCATAGGAGTTGTCTTAATTTATTGTATGACCTGCGTGTCATTGAACAACGCCATGTAATTACTTTACTTTATTGCGAACCGGTAGCCATAGTAGTAGAAGTAATAGTTGGAGAGAAAACTTCATGAAGACACGATGATGGAGATCATGATGATGGAGATCATGGTGTCATGCCGGTGACGATGATGATCGTGGAGCCCCGAAGATGGAGATCAAAAGGAGCAAAATGATATTGGCCATATCATGTCACTTTTTGATTGCATGTGATGTTTATCATGTTTATGCATCTTATTTGCTTAGAACGACAGTAGTAAATAAGATGACCCCTAACTGTGCACCGTTGCGAAAGTTCGTTGTCTCGAAGCACCACGTGATGATCGGGTGTGATAGATTCTAACGTTCACATACAACGGGTGTAAGCCAGATTTACACACACGGAACACTTAGGTTGACTTGACGAGCCTAGCATGTACAGACATGGCCTCGGAACACAAGAGACTGAAAGGTCGAGCATGAGTCGTATAGTAGATACGATCAACATGAAGATGTTCACCGATGATGACTAGTCCATCTCACGTGATGATTGGACATGGCCTAGTTGACTCGGATCATGTAATCACTTAGATGACTAGAGGGATGTCTATCTGAATGGGAGTTCAAAAGATGAACTTAATTATCCTGAACATAGTCAAAAGATTCTTTCAAATTATGTCGTCGCTCGTGCTTTAGTTCTATTGTTTTAGATATGTTCCTAGAGAAAATTTTGTTGAAAGTTGATAGTAGCAATTATGCGGACTGGGTCTGTAAACTGAGGATTGTCATCATTGCTTCGTAGAAGGCTTATGTCCTTAATGCACCGCTCGGTGTGCTAAAGCTCGAACGTTGTTTGTGGATGTTGCGAACATTTGACATACACGTTTTGATAACTACGTGATAGCTCAGTTAAAACGTTTAGAGATGAGGCACCAAAGACGATTTCGAAACATGTGAGATGTTTCGAGGGCTGAATTTGGGATTTAAGGCTCGTGCCCACGTCAAGAGGTATAAGACCTCCGATGATTTTCTTAGCCTGCAAACTAAGGGAGAAAAGCTCAATCGTTGAGCTTGTGCTCAGATTGTCTGAGTACAACAATCACTTGAATCGAGTGGGAGTTGATCTTCCAGATGAGATAGTGATGTTTCTCCAAAGTCATTGCCACCAAGCTGCTAGAGCTTCGCGATGAACTATAACATATCAGAGATAGATATGATGATCCTTGAGATATTCACGCTGTTTGACACCGTGAAAGTAGAAGTCAAGAAGGAGCATCAATTGTTGATGGTTGGTAAAACCACTAGTTTCAAGAAGGGCAAGGGCAAGAAGGGATACTTCATGAAATGGCAAAACAGTTGCTGCTCTAGTGAAGAAACCCAAGGTTGAACCCAAACCCGAGACTAAGTGCTTCTGTGATAAGGGGAACAGCCACTGGAGAAGAATTACCCTAGATACTTGGTAGATGAGAAGGCTGGCATGGTCAATAAAAGTATATTAGATATATATTCTGTTAATGTGTACTTTACTAGTACTCCTAGTAGCACCAGGGTATTAGATACCGGTTCGGTTGCTAAGTGTTAGTAACTCAAAATAAAAGCTACGGAATAAATGGAGACTAGCTGAAGGTGAGCTGACGATATGTGTTGGAAGTGTTTCCAAGGTTGATGTGATCAAGCATCGCACGCTCCCTCTACCATCGAGATTGGTGTTAAACCTAAATAATTGTTATTTGGTGTTTGCGTTGAGCATAGACATGATTTGATTATGTCTATCGCAATACGGTTGTTCATTTAAGGAGAATAATGGTTACTCTGTTTATTAGAATAATACCTTCAATGGTCTTGCACCTAAAAGGAATGGTTTATTAAATCTCGATCGTAGTGATACACATTTTCATGCCAAAAGATATAAGATAGTAATGATAGTACCACTTACTTGTGGCACTGCCATGTAAGTCATATTGGTACAAAACGCATGAAGAAGCTCCATGTTGATGGATCTTTGGACTCAATCATTTTTGAAAAGTTTGAGACATGCAAACCATGTCTATTAGTGTATATGCATGAAGAAACTCCATGCAAATGGACCATTTGGATTCACTTGATTTTGAATCACTTGAGACATGCAAATCATACCACATGGGCAAGATGACTGAAAGCCTCGTTTTTCAGTAAAATGGAACAAGAAAGCAACTTGTTGGAACTAATACATTTTGATGTGTGCAGTCCAATGAGTGCTGAGGCACGCAGTGGATATCGTTATGTTATTACTTCACGGATGATATGAGTAGATACTGAGTATGTTTACTTGATGAAACACAAGTCTGGATTATTGAATGGTTCAAGTAATTTCAGAGTGAAGTTGAAGATCATCGTGACAAGAGGATAAAATGTCTATGATGTGATCATTGAGATGAGTATCTGAGTTACGAGCTTTGGCACGCAATTAAGACATTGTGAAAAAAATTTCACAATTAATACCGCCTGGAACACCATAGTGCGATGGTGTGTCCGAACATCATAGTTGCACCCTATTGGATATGGTGCGTACCATGATGTCTCTTATCGAATTACCACTATCGTTCATGGGTCAAACATTAGAGACAACCACATTCACTTTAAACAGGGCACCATGTAATTCTGTTGAGATGACAACGTATGAACTATGGTTTAGAGAAACCTAAGCTGTCGTTTCTTAAAAGTTTGGGGCTACCACGCTTATGTGAAAAGGTTTCAGCCAGATAAGCTCGAACCCAAAGCGGATAAATACATCTTCATAGGACACCCAAAACAGTTGGGTATACCTCCTATTTCAGATCCGGAAGCAAAAGTGATTGTTTCTAGAAACGGGTCCTTTCTCGAGGAAAAGTTTCTCTCGAAAGAATTGAGTGGGAGGATGGTGGAGACTTGATAAGGTTATTGAACCATCACTTCAACCAGTGTGTAGCAGGGCACATGAAGTTGTTCATGTGGCACCTACACCAATTGAAGTGGAAGCTGATGATAGGGATCATGATGGTTCGGATCAAGTCACTACCGGACCTCGTAGGTCGACAAGGACGCGTACTACTTCAGAGTGGTAAGAAATCCTGTCTTAGAGGTCATGTTGCTAGACAACAATGAACCTACGAGCTATGGAGAAGCGATGGTGGGCCCGGATTCCGATGAATGGCTCGAGGCCATAAAATCCGAGAGAGGATCCATGTATGAAAACAAAGTGTAGACTTTGGCAGAACTACTTGGTCGTAGGGCTGTTGGGTACAGATGGATTTTAAAAGGAAGACGGACAATGATGGTAAGTGTCACCATTAAGAAAGCTCGACTTGTCGTTAAGATATTTTACGACAAGTTCAAGGAGTTGACTACGATGAGACTTTCTCACTCGTAGCGGTGCTAAGAGTCTATTGGAATTAAATTAGCAATTACTGCATGATTTATGAAATCTTGTAGACAGGATGTAAAAAACATTGTTTCCTCGATGTTATACTTGAGGAAAGGTTGTATGTGATACAACCAGAAGGTTTTGTCAATCCTAAAAGATGCTAACAAGTGTGCAAGGCTCCAGCAATCCTTCTAAGGACCGGAGTAAGCATCTCGGAGTTGGAATATATGCTTTGATGAGATGATCAAAGATCTTGGGTTTATACAAAGTTTATGAGAAACTTGTATTTCCAAAGAAGTGAGTGGGAGCACTATAGCATTTCTCATGAGTATATGTTGTTGACATATTGTTGATCGAAAATGATGTAGAATTTCTGGAAAGCATATAGGGTTATTTGAAAAGTGTTTTTCAATGGAAGACCTGGATTAAGCTACTTGAACATTGAGCATCAAGATCTATGAGGATAGATCAGAAACGCTGAATGGTACTTTCAAATGAGCACATACCTTGACATGATCTTGAAGGTGTTCAAGATGGATCAGTCAAAGAAGGGGTTCTTGCCTCAGTTGTAAGGTATGAAGTTAAGACTTAAAGCTCGACCACGGCAGAAGAGAGAGAAAGGACAAAGGTCGTCCCCTATGCTTCAGACATAGGCTCTATAGTCTGCTATGCTGTGTACCGCACCAGAAGTGTGCCTTGCCATGAGTCAGTCAAGGGGTACAAGAATGATCCAGGAACGGATCATTGGACAGCGGTCGAAATTATCCCTAGAGGAATAACGAAATGTTTCTCTATTATGGAGGTGATAAAGAGTTCGGCGTAAAGGGTTACGTTGATGCAAGCTTTAACACCTATCCGAGTGACTCTGAGTAGCAAACCAGATACGTATAGTGGAGCAACCATTTGGAATAGCTCCAAGTGGAGCGTGGAAGCAGCATTTAGAATATGACCTAGAGATTTGCGAAGTACGTACGGATCTGAATGTAGCAGACCCGTTGACTAAAACCTCTTTCACAAGCAAACATGATCAAACCCCAGAACTCATTGAGTCTTAATCACATGATGATGTGAACTAGTTTAGTGACACTAGTAAACTCTTTGGATGTTGGTCACATGGCGATGTGAACTAGATTATTGACTCTAGTGCAAGTGGGAGACTGTTGTAAATATGCCTTAGAGGCAATAATAAATTAGTTATTATTATATTTCCTTGTTCATGATAATCGTTTATTATCCATGCTATAATTGTATTGATAGGAAACTCAGATACATGTGTGGGTACATAGACAACACCATGTCCCTAGTAAGCCTCTAATTGACTAGCTCGTTGATCAATAGATGGTTACGGTTTCCTGACCATGGACATTGGATGTCGTTGATAATGGGATCACATCATTAGGAGAATGATGTGATGGACAAGACCCAATCCTAAGCCTAGCACAAAGATCGTGTAGTTCGTATGCTAAAGCTTTTCTAATGTCAAGTATTATTTCCATAGACCATGAGATTGTGCAACTCCCGGATACCGTAGGAATGCTTTGGGTGTACCAAACGTCACAACGTAATTGGGTGGCTATAAAGGTGCACTACGGGTATCTCCAAAAGTGTATGTTGGGTTGGCACGAATCGAGACTGGGATTTGTCACTCCGTATAACGGAGAGGTATCTCTGGGCCCACTCGGTAGGACATCATCATAATGTGCACAATGTGATCAAGGGGTTGATCACGGGATGATGTGTTACGGAACGAGTAAAGAGACTTGCCGGTAATGAGATTGAACAAGGTATCAGGATACTGACGATCGAATCTCGGGCAAGTACAATACCGCTAGACAAAGGAATTGTATACGGGATTGATCGAATCCTCGACATCGTGGTTCATCCAATGAGATCATCGTGGAACATGTGGGAGCCAACATGGGTATCCAGATACCGCTGTTGGTTATTGACCGGATAACGTCTCGGTCATGTCTGCATGGTTCCCGAACCCGTAGGGTCTACACACTTAACGTTCGATGACGCTAGGGTTATAAAGGAAGTTTGTATGTGGTTACCGAATGTTGTTCGGAGTCCCGGATGAGATCCCAGACGTCACGAGGAGTTCCAGAATGGCCCGGAGGTAAAGATTTATATATGGGAAGTCCTGTTTTGGTCACCGGAAAAGTTTCGGGTTTTATCGGTAACGTACCGGGACCACCGGGAGGGTCCCGGGGGTCCACCAAGTGGGGCCACTGGCCCCAGAGGGCAGCATGGTCCAAGTGTGGGAGGGGACCAGCCCCAGGTGAGCTGGTGCGCACCCCCACAAGGGCCCAAGGCGCCTAGGGTTTGGGAAGGGGGCGCACCCACCTTACTTGGGGGGCAAGTTTCCCCTCTCCCCCCCTTGGCCGCCACCCAGATGGGGATTGGGGCTGCCGCCACCCCTAGGGAGGGAACCCTAGGTGGGGGCGCAGCCCTCCCTCTTCCCTTATATATAGTGGAGGAAAAGGGGCAGCCCAACACACGAAGTTCTTCTCCTGTTGGCGCAGCCCTACCTCTCTTTCTCCTCCTCTCCCGCGGTGCTTGGCGAAGCCCTACAGGATTGCCACGCTCCTCCACCACCACCTCGCCGTTGTGGTGCTGCTGGATGGAGTCTTCCCCAACCTCTCCCTCTCTCCTTCCTGCACTAGTACAAAAAGGACCTAATATGAGACACATTAGTGCCGGTTTGATTTTGAGCCGGCACTAATTTGTCCAATAGTGCCAGTTCCAACGGCTAGCCGACCGTTCTCATTAGTACCAGTTCGTGGCGAACCTTTAGTAACGGTTCATGCCACGAACCGGTACTAAAGAGAGTGGTGGCAGGGTGTTGTCAGTCTGGGGCCCCTCCAGCACCTTTAGTACCGGTTCGTGGCACGAACCGGTACTAAAGGTCGACCTACATAAACCCTTCGTCCAGCCGAGCCACTCTGTTCTTCCCCTTTCCCCTCACATCCTCTCTTCTTCCCCTCTCTTCCTCGAGCTCCTCACAAATTTTGCCCAAAATTTGTCAAGATTTGAAGGCCCCCATCCATTCAAATGATCACAAAGGTTAGCAACTTTGTCCTTTCAACTCTCATTGCTAGATTAGCTCTTGCAATGCTTTGTATAGTGATTAATTTGGGAGGAATTATATTTGCTAGTCTTTGATTTATATGCAATTTGAGGTCAAAAATAACACTTAGTTTGCATATGTAGGTGTGGTTTACGTAGTGCCTTCTAAATCTCCGTCGTAACCACCGTCGATCGCCCGCATCGTCCCGTCGCCGGCACCACCTTGTGGTGAGGCTCTTGTTCATGAATGTTTTACATTACCAAATTGATGTTTGTGTGATTTGGATATATAGTTACTCGTATAATTATCTTACCCATACATTGTTTGTTATACATAGTGCCATGGTTTTGATATCCGTCCCCGTCGGCCCTCGTCCTTGTTATGATTCGGATGTGGTATATTCTCATTTAAAGCTAGTTGTTGCATTTTGTGTTTATGACAATTTATGCCCATCAAGTTGACACAAATATTTTTATCTAGGAGGTATGTGAACCGGAAATTCCAACTGACCCTATTGTCGAGAGGTTAAATTTAGTTGAAAGAGAAAACGAGTATTTGAAAGAAAAATTGAAAAGAATTGAGGGGGAGAAGATGGAATTGGAGTTGCATGTTTTCGATGTCGTCGATGATCACAAGATCAAGATGGAGAAAATGAGGTTGAAGATTAGAAAGATTAGAAAATATGCCATTGATAGTGTGGCTTGGTATCATTATGCTGTTGGATCAATTGTTACCTTAGTTGCGATCTTCATCGCATTTGTTGTTGCATTTAAATTCTTTAGCTAGAGAGTTATTTGTATGTTGCATTTAATTAAGTGTTGTATATGAACTTTATGTATGAACTTTATGTATGAACTTGTATTAATTTGGTCTATTCGGTGTTGTGTAATGAAGATGAGCCAACAATGGATGTATGATGACAGATGCTCTCCCGAATTCATTAATGGTGTGTATACTTTTCTGCTTGCCGCTGAGGCAAACAAGCGGGCGGATGGTTTTATGCCGTGTCCATGTGCTGGCTGTAAGAATGGTCACAGTTACTCTACGTCAAGAACCATTCACGTCCACCTATTTGAGTCCGATTTCATGCCCCACTATAATGTTTGGACCAAGCACCGAGAAATAGGGGTTATGATGGAAGACAATGAAGAAGAAGAGGACGACGACGGCTATCCTGGCCATGGGTTCCCTGAATATGATGATACAACAATGGGGGAAGAAGCTAAGCCGGCAATGCAGAAAGAAGCTGAAGAAGAGGCATCAGATGAGCCCGCTGATGATCTAGGTCGGGCCATTCCCGATGCAAAGAGAAACTGCGCAAGTGATCTGGAGAGGACGAAGTTGCAGCACATGTTAGAGGATCACAAGAAATTGTTGTACCCAAATTGCGAAGCTGACAAAAAAAGTTGGGCACCACACTTGAATTGCTGCAATGGAAGGCAGAGAATGGTGTATCTGACAAGGGATTTGGAAAGTTACTGGTAATGATAAAGAATATGCTTCCAAAGGACAACGAATTGCCTGAGAGTACGTATGAAGCAAAGAAGGTTGTCTGCCCTCTAGGGTTAGAGGTGCAAAAGATACATGCATGCCCTAATGACTGCAGCCTATACCGCGGTGAGTACGAGGATTTGAATGCTTGCCCGGTATGCAGTGCATTGCGTTATAAGATCAGTCGCGATGACCCTGGTGATGTCAAGGGTGAGCGCCCCAGGAAGAAGATTCCTGCCAACGTGATGTGGTATGCTCCTATAATACCACGGTTGAAACGTTTGTTCCAAAACAAAGAGCATGTGAAGGCGATGCGGTGGCACGCAGAAGACCGTAAGAAAGACAGAAAGTTGAGAGTACCCGCTGACGGTTCGCAGTGGAGAAAACTCGAGAGAAAGTACTGGGAGGAGTTTGCAGGTGACCCAAGGTATCTATGGTTTGGTCTAAGCGCAGATGGCATTAATCCTTTTGGGGAGCAGAGCAGCAACCATAGCACGTGGCTTGTGACTCTATGTTTGTATAACCTTCCTCCTTGGTTGTGCATGAAGCGGAAGTTCATTATGATGCCAGTGCTCATCCAAGGCCCTAAGCAACCCGGCAAAGACATTGATGTGTACCTAAGGCCATTAGTTGAAGAACTCTTACAACTGTGGAATGGAACAGGTGTACGTGCGTGGGATGAGCACATGGGGGAAGAATTTGACCTAAAGGCGTTGCTGTTCGTGACCATCAATCACTGGCCTGCTCTCAATAACCTTTCAGGACAGACAAACAAGGGATACCGCGGATGCACGCACTGTTTGGATGATACCGAGAGTATATATTTGAATAGTTGTAAGAAGAATGTGTACCTGGGACATCGTCGATTTCTTCTGAGCAGGCATCCTGTAAGAAAGAAAGGCAAGCATTTCAAAGGTGAGGCGGATCACTAGACGAAGCCTCGCCATCGTACTGGTGCTGATGTACATGATATGGTCAAGGATTTGAAGGTAATCTTTGGAAAGGGTCCTGGCGGATAACCTGTTCCGAAGGACGCTGACGGATGCGCACCCATGTGGAAGAAGAAATCTATATTTTGGGACCTGCCATATTGCAAAGACCTAGAAGTCCTCTCCGCTATCGACGTGATGCACGTGACGAAGAATCTTTGCGTGACCCTGCTTGACTTTTTGGGCATGTATGGGAAGACAAAAGATACACCAGAGGCATGGGAGGACCAGCAACATATGCACGGAAAAGACGACATACATCAGGGTCAGGCCAGCTACGCTCTTACCAAAGAAGAGAAGGAAATCTTCTTCGAATGCCTGCTCAGCATGAAGGTACCGTCTGGCTTCTCGTCGAATATAAAGGGAATAATAAATATGGTAGAGAAAAAGTTCCAGAACCTAAAGTCTCATGACTGCCACGTGATTATGACGCAACTCCTTCCAATTGCATTGAGGGGGCTTCTACTGGAAAACGTTTGATTAGCCATTGTGAAGCTATGTGCATTCCTCAATGCAATCTCTCAGAAGGTAATCGATCCAGAAATCATACTAAGGTTACAGAATGATATGGTGCAATGTCTTGTCAGTTTCAAGTTGGTGTTCCCACCATCCTTCTTCAACATCATGACGCACGTCCTAGTTCACCTTTGCGAAGAGATTAACGTTTTGGGTCCTGTATTTCTACACAATATGTTCCCCTTTGAAAGGTTCATGGGAGTCTTGAAGAAATATGTTCATAACCGTGCTAGGCCAGAAGGAAGCATCTCGAAGGGCCATGAAAATGAGGAGGTCATTGAGTTTTGTATTGACTTTATTCCTGACCTTAAGACGATTGGTGTTCCTGAATCGCGGCATAAGGCCAGACTGGAAGGAAAAGGCACGCTAGGAGGGCATCAAATAATATGTATGGACGTGCATTCTCTCACTGAAGCGCACTACATGGTTCTACAGAATTCCGCCTTGGTGGCTCCGTATATGGAGGAACACAAGAATTTTCTACAGTCCAAACACCCGGAGAAGTCTGACGACTGGATTACACACGAACAAACGAGGACTTTCGCTGGTTGGGTGTAGAAACGTGCCCTGAATGATGGCGATATTCAAAATGACCTGTACTCGCTGTCCCAGTTACCATCTTCGAATATAATGACTTTCAAAGGGTACCAGATAAATGGGAATACATTTTACATGATCGGCCAAGATAAGAAGAGCACCAACCAAAACAGTGGTGTCCGCTTTGATGCAACAGCCAACACGGGAAAGGAAACATATTATGGTTACATAGAGGACATATGGGAACTTAACTATGGATCAGGTGATTTGAAGGTCCCTTTGTTTCGGTGCAAATGGGTCAATATGACACGAGGCGGGGTAACGGAAGACCCGCAGTACGGAATGACAACAGCGGATCTCAACAATCTTGCGTATGCAGACGAACCATTCGTCCTAGCCAATGATGTGGCGCAGGTTTTTTATGTGAAAGACATGTCTACTAGGCCGAGAAAAAGAAAAGATAAGGAAGCGAATGGATCATCCGACGAGCCAAAGCGCCACATAGTTCTTTCAGGAAAAAGAAACAACGTGGGAGTGGATGACAAGACAGACATGTCAGAAGATTATGAAAAGTTTGATGAAATTGCTCCATTCACAGTGAATATTGACCCGAGCATCCAGTTAAATGATGAAGATTTTCCATGGTTACGGCGCAAAGGGACACACGAGAAGAAAAAGTTTCACACCCAAAGATCTGGGATGTGATCGGCTTCACTATCATCACTTTCTTCTGTGTTTCACACCCAGTAGAGAATGTCTGTAATAGTTAGGGTAGTTAATTATGTGTTTTGGCATTTGAAACGCGAAGAAATTTTATGTGTAAACAAATTCTTTTCATGCATTTACTGATTTTTTTTCCAGCTAAATGACCTTGAAATTGAAAAGCATTTGAAATGAACTCAAAAAAGGTTGAAAGTTGGCATGGTATCATAATTTCATACAAATAGCATGTGCAAAAAAGTAGAGAGGGTTACGGCAAAAACTAGATACACTTCGTGTACAAAATGGACAATCTTTTTCGAAGTATCAGGGTTTCCGACGAAAACTAAAATGTTACAAAGGCATTTCATTTTTGAAATAACCTAAGCATTACCAAATTGAATATAATGATAAATAACACTAATATTAAACATAAGAAAAAAGAATCACTGAAAAAACTTTTTTCAAAGTTAAGTTATTCACAAACTAGTGATTCACACAAATTTCAAATAATTCAAAATTTAAACTATTCAAAATTGAAAACTACCGGCACTAACAGAAAGTTTGTAATTTTTTGTACCTAAAGCAAAAATATTCACAAAGAAACTCTAAATACAGGAAAAACAACTCAAAAATAAATAAAACAAAAATAAATAAAGTGAAAACAATTAAGAAAATAAAAAAGCCCGCCTACTGGGCCAAAGCGGCCTGCATATGACTAGGAACACAACCTTTAGTTGGGCCAGGATGCAGGCCCGCAAAGGCCCAGTAGGCCCACAGGGCATAAGAGGACAGGTAGGCCCAGTAGGCCTGCTTAGGAGAGGAGCTCGAGAGAGCTACCGCATTGGGGCTTATAAACAAGTGCGGTAGCTCCTCGGGTAGCGAGGTGGGACTAAACTTACGCACCGCCTGGAGCCAGCGCACCCCCTTTAGTACCGTGTCGTGGCTCCAACCGGTACTAAAGACCCCCCCCCCTTTAGTACCGGTTGGAGCCACCACCTGGTACTAAAGGGGGTGCGCTTCCCGCCGCTTGGCATGGCCAAAACAGACCTTTAGTACCGGTTGGTGGCTCCAACCGGTACTAAAGATCCATCATATATATACAACACTTAAAAAATTCAGTTTCCCTCTGTTTCCTCCCTCCGTCGCGCCGCCCTGCACCAATCGACGCCGTCCCCGTCGACGTCGCCGCCCCCGCCCCTCGTCGCCGACCCCGGCCGTCCCCGCCCCTCGTCGCAGCCCCCGTCGACATCGCCGCCCCGGCCGTCCCCGTCCCCGTCGTCCCTGTCGCCGCACCCCGTCCCGTCGCCCCGGCCGCCCCGCCCCGTCGTCGTCGCCACCCCGTCCCATCACCCCGTCATCGCCGC
>LT934120.1:464715002-464730935 GCA_900231445.1 Triticum turgidum subsp. durum | reverse complement strand
TTCTATACGTACGAGAAAATCTATTTATATATATGCATAACGTGTACAATTTGTAGTATCGTGAAATACCAGCAAACAAAAAAATGTAATGGAAAATATAAAAAACACCCAAACATTTAGTACCGGTTGGTGTTACCAACCGGTACTAAAGCCCTACGCACACCCGGGCTTGGCTCGTGCCACGTGATCGCACTTTAGCGCCGGTTCGTGACAAACCGGTACTAAAGGGGGGGACCTTTAGTCCCCACTCTTTAGTGCCAGTTGTAGAACCGGCACTAAAGGCCGTTACGAACCGGCACTAAAGGTCGGTTCTGCACTAGTGCTGGATCAAGGCATGGAAGACGTCACCGGGCTGTACATGTGTTGAACGCGGAGGTGCCGTCTGTTCGGCACTAGGATCTCCGGTGATTTGGATCACGACGAGTACGACTCCTTCAACCCCGTTCTCTTGAACGCTTCCGCTTAGCGATCTACAAGGGTATGTAGATGCACTCTCCTTTCCCTCGTTGCTAGTCTCTCCATAGATAGATCTTGGTGGCTCGTAGGAAAATTTTGAATTTCTGCTACGTTCCCCAACAGCAACAACATCGGTTGATCGTCGGCAAGGCTAAAAAATTCATCTGCCGCTCGGTAGACGTGGTCGCAATCACCAGAACCATGTCCTTCATCGTTGCTAGCCATGTTTCCTATGATTAAATCTAGTCAATTAATTCTAGACCTAATAAAATGAATAATGACATAAAAAAGGCCTATTGTTTTGCAGGAATGTTGACTCCTTCCTGGTGCGGCAAATCCTGGGCACTTGATATGTCCTAGTTTGTAGCACAAGTCATGCCAAAATTCACGGAAAATTTCGGCATGACCTTTGCTAAAAAGTGGACAAATCGAGAACCTGAAATTTGCCGGAACATAAATGAATCAACATTCCGGCAAAACATAGGCCACTCAGCTTCATTCCCTGGAAACAACAAAGCCAATTGGGCACAATCAAACCACTTCAATGAAAAGATATAACATGAGCAAAAACTATTGAGGAATTTGCATATAACATGGCCACTTCAATGAAAAGATATAATCAACAATAATGGAATATGCAAATGAACATCAATGACATATATCATATAAAAACAATCTTGTTTTTTGTATACATAGCAACAATTAGTTTGACCAAGTTTTTGAAAAGAAAAACTATTCTGTTTTTTGTTTATAGCTAAATGCCATAGCTACTGTTTTTTATTTATAGCTAAATACCTTTGTTTTTTGTCTAAAGCTAAAAGTCTAGGAACTCCATTTTCCCTAACCCTTCTAACCTCACCAAAGTTTCCACAGCAAGACTTTAGTACCTACACCCAATTTCTTCAAAAATATTCAGGTCCATAGTCCAAATAATTCAAATTTCATTTGAATGAAATTTGGAACAAATTCAGGTCTGTAGTCCAAATATTTTTCTATAGCTAAGTGTTTTTTGTTTATAGCCTCTGTTAATTTAAATCTAAATGCTACTATTATTTATATACCCTCTATTAGTTTAAAGCTAAATGGAATTACTGCTTAGGCATTTTCATAAAAATTGCCCTAGCTAATTTCCTAAAAAAATTGCTAATCATTTTTCCTAAATGCTATAAAATGCCTACTGCCCTAAAAAATCTAGGGTTCATATGAACACCTAGGGTTCATATGAACATCAACACAGTATCAACATATATATGAATTGCCCTAGCAGAGAGAGAGAGAGGAGGGTAGGGGACAGGAGAGGCAGAGCCTTACGGTCGGCGGCGAGGGCAGGCTCTGGCTCGGGCGGCGGCGGTGAGGTCGAGGGCGGCGACGGTGAGCTCGAGGGAGGCGACAGTGAGGTCGACG
Source organism: Triticum turgidum subsp. durum (assembly GCA_900231445.1). Lineage (NCBI taxonomy): Eukaryota > Viridiplantae > Streptophyta > Magnoliopsida > Poales > Poaceae > Triticum > Triticum turgidum. The sequence goes on along the minus strand of LT934120.1, from coordinate 464,729,075 downwards.
ATGGCCTCGGGCGGCGGCTGTGAGGTCGAGGGCGGCCTCGGGCGGCGGCGCTGTGGTCGAAGGCAGCGGGCGGCGGCGGTGTGGTCGAAGGCGGCCTCGGGCGGTGGCGGTGTGGTCGAAGGCGGCAGGGCGACGGCGACGATGGAGCAGTTGGGGGACGGGGGGAGTAGAGAGGGGGGGAAAGGACTTAGCGAAATTTTGAGCCCGGGCTGCCGGGATTTGAGTCAAACTAGCAGTAGCGCGTTTTGCCGAAACGCGCTATAGCTAAGATAGCTATAGCGTGTTCGAGAGAAACGCGCTACAACTATTCCTTTCTGTTTTATTTTTCTTTTCTTTTGTTTACTTTACATTTTCTTTTTTTTCATTTATCCTTTTTCTATTTCTTTCATTTTGATTTACTTTTCTACTTATTTTTCTATTTATTTTCTTTTTCATAGCAGTAGCGCTCAACATCATAAACGCGCTGCTACAAAGTTTTTAGCAGTAGCTTGCTTCTGGGAGAACCGCTACTACAATTCCAAGCCTACCGACATTAGTTAGGGAATTTTAGTAATAGCGCTTTTCTGTGAAGAAGCCCTACTGCTAAAACTATAGTTGTAGCGTGGTTTTGCAACAAGCACTACTACTAAGTAGCGCTAGCGCCGAGTTTTGACCAACGCTACTGCTATACCTCTGTGTATAATGTTTTCCCTAGTAGTGATAGATCCAGACATATATATTCAGTTGGATGTAGGTGATCATGAGTTATTATTGTTAACATTACTCTTAAGATAAAATAAGTTGGGAGGCTCAGTTGCATCCGATTTATCGATCCCTAGTCACTGATTACATGCATCCAACTACCATTTCTTCGTATGAAGTACGTACTTGTTCTACATCATGCAAGCTCTACAGGTTCCGACCTCTTACTTTCGTAGTTATGAATTGCGGAATAGAATCAATTATGAAATTCATAAGTATATATCCCTCACCTCTCTATTTATTTTTTAGTGGCAAGCATCATGTGGTAGATAGATCCATACATATATATCAAGTTGGATGTATGTGATCATGAAGTATTATTATTGTTGACATTACTCTTGAGGTAAAATAAGTAGGGAGGCGAATTCATAAGCCCCTATATTTCTATGTGTCTGACTAAGTCTTTTTCTCTATAAATATGCCTTGAGTGTTAGCAATTATAGAAGACTATATGATAGTTGAGTATGTGAACTTGCTAAACAGATAGCTTACATAGATGTTTTTCTGAAAATATGATGGAATGTGATTGTTTCAATGACTGGGAACATAGTTTGTTAGTTTGCAATAAAGTTTATGCTTCATACATTAGTTTGTGAATGGATCGGTACTCTAGCATGAGAAGTTTTATGATATATTGTTGTTGTGATATTGATCATGATGCTTTCATGTCCGTATTTTATTTTTATCACACCTCTCTCTCTAAACATGTGGTCATGATTATCAATTTCGGCTTTTACTTGAGGACAAGCGAGGTCTAATCTTGGAAGAGTTGATACGTCCATTTTGCATCATGTTGTATTGCATTATGGACTATTATTTTACATTACGATACAATTCTTATGCCTTCTCTCTTTTTTATGCAACTTTCACATGAAGAGGGCTATATCGAAGGCAACTTTCGGAACATTTCAAAATGAGCTGAAAATTCAGAGAATCTATTATCTATTATATAATTAAAACAGAAGTCAAATAAGACACCACGTTCTTCCACATAAGTTAAAATAATATCCATCGTTGATTAGTAATATTTACGGCTAGTATTTAAAGATATTACGTTACGTCCAAAAGTTACATATGTTGTACTGACACGTACAAGTTGCATGGTTAAAAAAGCAATTAAAAAAGTTGTTGGGATAAAACTTGGAAGAGTTTGGAATGGATGCAAGTAGGAGACGTATCTCACATGATGAAAATTCCGAAAAAGGAACGAATACATGCAAACCTAAACAAATAAGGACAACTTTTAGATCTCACGTGATGAAAATTCCAAAAAAGAAAAATAGGACAAGGTTACGATCAGATTTCCACACGTCTCGGCCACCTCAACCCATCTAAACAAGTACAGTCGGCCGCACAATCACACAGCAAGCAATTAGAAGTCGACAATCACCATGACTTGAACAGATGGAAGCCTAGCCGCTTCTCTCGAGGTCCGACAAAGTTACGCCAAAGCATGCCTGACGCCTGACAAAGGCATGCCCAATTGCTCCACTCAACGTTGGAAGAAGTCACGCCAAAGCGCTTCTGGCCTGAATCATCAGATTTGGTGATTGTTATTTATCAAGCTTACTTTTTCTGGCTAGAATGTTCATAAGTCCTATATTACTTGACATAGTGTTTCCTATTAATTTTGAGGACATAACACTATCGCATACAAGAAGTTGAGCGACAACTACAAGCGGACATAATTAGGACATTCAAGTGAACACAAAGTGTGGGATTCAGTCAATCCTACAACCAATGAGCTTATTAGCCTAGATATGATACTGATGGATGAGCATGTCTGTTTTTTATATATTTAATTGGAATTTTTTCAAGTTAAGAAGCAGTTACTGACCATATCTGATTGTTTTGACAGGGTGAAACAGTCCATGCCACTATCTGGAAGAATCTAATAGACATGTTTAGATCAAAGATCAATGAGAAATCTATTTACGCATTCAGCAATGTTAAGGTTGTGGAATCTAAAAAATATAGGCCAATGAGCAATAAAATTAAAATATATTTTTGCATACGATACACAGGTAAAAGTTAAAAGGATCTTCGAAAGTTTTTCCGGATTATTGCCGCGAGTTTGCTACCATGGGCACACTACAAGGACAGAAAAAGATACACAATGCTTAGGTATGTTGATAGTTGTAATTACGACTTCCAGATAATTGATATTTCTAATTGATCAATAATCTCCAAATAAACAAATGTTATTGGACTACTAACACAAATGAAGCGCGTGGAGAGAACAATAACTTGCTTAATACATCTACATCTCACTTGTTGAACTCACTGGATGCTAAATCAGAAGAAGCACCAAAGATTATTCAACAATTATGTGGGAAAAACTTGTATTTTGATTCAAACTGAATGATATAATCTCACCTTTGACACACAAAACTATGCAGTAAAAATATATTCATGCATGATAATAGGCTTGAGATGCTCTACTTGAACGATAAAGCCGAGGAGGTAGAGTTGCATTAACTTTTTTTTCAAAAATATGAAGTACCATCTTTAGAATTCCTTAACTAACTCATCGTACATATGTTGCACAGGAATTGATGGATGATAAGATGAACACCATGTTAATGAAGAAGCAAAACATGCCAGATAAAAAGGTGATTGATTTTTTAACTATACACACATCAGATTTTAGAGATGTGTCTAATTTTTTAAATTTATATGTATGTAGTCATAGAATAATAAAGTTTCACCTGGCAAGCTTTCATGCGAACTGGTGCATGTAAAAGAGAAACTACATTGACAGTAATGGGAGTACATTAAACAAAGATAGGCGCCAAGACAAAATATCCGGAGCAGCAGCACGTGAGCCCCACGGAGACTGGGATCTGTTGTGATATCAGATGGCTTAGAGGATGAATGCACTGAGACAAATTTTCCAGAACAAAAAGAAAAAGGTGTCCGTGGGAACAATAGACGTGTTATACAAAAGCCAAAAATACAATGCTTGAAGATGAAGTAAATAGTACGACATACTGTTTATATTGACCAAGTTAAGTAGGACTACCTGACATCTATCAGGATAAGGATACTTATTAGATTAAGCCTATGAGTGTTAGCAATATTCTTAGTCCAAAAAGATTAAAAACTTTCTTCATGTAGTTTCCTTTATGTACATGCTATTTTATTCGAATCTGTACGAGGCCAGCACAATGTACAAGAACATACTACAAGACTAGAGTTTGAGACATTAGAATTAACTTCACAATTTGAAGAAACTATACATTGGCAAATCTATATGACGCCACCACAATAGAGAGGAACATACCTTGCTTCAGTTACTTAATAGAAGAACCGGATAGCAAATCAACGGCCTCTACTGTTGCATACCGCTAGCTTTGCCCGGCGCCGCCACTCTCACCAAAGACAAGGTTCCCATATTTAGACTTAGCAGCAAAGCAAATCCACTATCTAATCACATTAATTGCTAGGTCACTAAAAAAATTCTGGCAAGCAGAAGATTGTTTCTTGGTTACTTGATGAGGTGACCAGAAATTACTTGAGAAAATTCAACATGTGAGCTTCTTCTGAAAAAACTATACTCAAATTAATATCTAAGGTGACATATTAACACGCACAGAATTAAAACAGAAGTCAAATAAGACACCACGTTCTTCCACAGAAGTTAAAATAATATCCATCCTTGATTAGTAATATTTACGGCTAAGATTTAAAGATATTACGTTACGTCCAAAAGTTACATATGTTGTACTGACACGTACAAGGTGCATGATTAAAAAAGCAATTAAAAAAGCTGTTGGGATAAAACTTGGAAGAGTATTGAACGGATGCAAGTAGGAGACGTATCTCACATGATGAAAATTCCGAAACAGGAACGAATACATGCAAACCTAAACAAATAAGGACAACTTTTAGATCTCATGTGCTGAAAATTCCAAAAAAGAAAAATAGGACAAGGTTACGATCAGATTTCCACACGTCTCGGCCACCTCAACCCATCTAAACAAGTACAGTCGGCCGCACAATCACACAGCAAGCAATTAGAAGTCGACAATCACCATGACTTGAACAGATGGAAGCCTAGCCGCTTCTCTCGAGGTCCGACAAAGTTACGCCAAAGCATGCCTGACGCCTGACAAAGGCATGCCCAATTGCTCCACTCAACGTTGGAAGAAGTCACGCCAAAGCGCTTCTGGCCTGAATCATCAGATTTGGTGATTGTTATTTATCAAGCTTACTTTTTCTGGCTAGAATGTTCGTAAGTCCTATATTACTTGACATAGTGTTTCCTATTAATTTTGAGGACATAACACTATCGCATACAAGAAGTTGAGCGACAACTACAAGCGGACATAATTAGGACATTCAAGTGAACACAAAGTGTGGGATTCAGTCAATCCTACAACCAATGAGCTTATTAGCCTAGATATGATACTGATGGATGAGCATGTCTGTTTTTTATATATTTAATTGGAATTTTTTCAAGTTAAGAAGCAGTTACTGACCATATCTGATTGTTTTGACAGGGTGAAACAGTCCATGCCACTATCTGGAAGAATCTAATAGACATGTTTAGATCAAAGATCAATGAGAAATCTATTTACGCATTCAGCAATGTTAAGGTTGTGGAATCTAAAAAATATAGGCCAATGAGCAATAAAATTAAAATATATTTTTGCATACGATACACAGGTAAAAGTTAAAAGGATCTTCGAAAGTTTTTCCGGATTATTGCCGCGAGTTTGCTACCATGGGCACACTACAAGGACAGAAAAAGATACACAATGCTTAGGTATGTTGATAGTTGTAATTACGACTTCCAGATAATTGATATTTCTAATTGATCAATAATCTCCAAATAAACAAATGTTATTGGACTACTAACACAAATGAAGCGCGTGGAGAGAACAATAACTTGCTTAATACATCTACATCTCACTTGTTGAACTCACTGGATGCTAAATCAGAAGAAGCACCAAAGATTATTCAACAATTATGTGGGAAAAACTTGTATTTTGATTCAAACTGAATGATATAATCTCACCTTTGACACACAAAACTATGCAGTAAAAATATATTCATGCATGATAATAGGCTTGAGATGCTCTACTTGAACGATAAAGCCGAGGAGGTAGAGTTGCATTAACTTTTTTTTCAAAAATATGAAGTACCATCTTTAGAATTCCTTAACTAACTCATCGTACATATGTTGCACATGAATTGATGGATGATAAGATGAACACCATGTTAATGAAGAAGCAAAACATGCCAGATAAAAAGGTGATTGATTTTTTAACTATACACACATCAGATTTTAGAGATGTGTCTAATTTTTTAAATTTATATGTATGTAGTCATAGAATAATAAAGTTTCACCTGGCAAGCTTTCATGCGAACTGGTGCATGTAAAAGAGAAACTACATTGACAGTAATGGGAGTACATTAAACAAAGATAGGCGCCAAGACAAAATATCCGGAGCAGCAGCACGTGAGCCCCACGGAGACTGGGATCTGTTGTGATATCAGATGGCTTAGAGGATGAATGCACTGAGACAAATTTTCCAGAACAAAAAGAAAAAGGTGTCCGTGGGAACAATAGACGTGTTATACAAAAGCCAAAAATACAATGCTTGAAGATGAAGTAAATAGTACGACATACTGTTTATATTGACCAAGTTAAGTAGGACTACCTGACATCTATCAGGATAAGGATACTTATTAGATTAAGCCTATGAGTGTTAGCAATATTCTTAGTCCAAAAAGATTAAAAACTTTCTTCATGTAGTTTCCTTTATGTACATGCTATTTTATTCGAATCTGTACGAGGCCAGCACAATGTACAAGAACATACTACAAGACTAGAGTTTGAGACATTAGAATTAACTTCACAATTTGAAGAAACTATACATTGGCAAATCTATATGACGCCACCACAATAGAGAGGAACATACCTTGCTTCAGTAACTTAATAGAAGAACCGGATAGCAAATCAACGGCCTCTACTGTTGCATACCGCTAGCTTTGCCCGGCGCCGCCACTCTGACCAAAGACAAGGTTCCCATATTTAGACTTAGCAGCAAAGCAAATCCACTATCTAATCACATTAATTGCTAGGTCACTAAAAAAATTCTGGCAAGCAGAAGATTGTTTCTTGGTTACTTGATGAGGTGACCAGAAATTACTTGAGAAAATTCAACATGTGAGCTTCTTCTGAAAAAACTATACTCAAATTAATATCTAAGGTGACATATTAACACGCACAGAATTAAAACAGAAGTCAAATAAGACACCACGTTCTTCCACAGAAGTTAAAATAATATCCATCCTTGATTAGTAATATTTACGGCTAAGATTTAAAGATATTACGTTACGTCCAAAAGTTACATATGTTGTACTGACACGTACAAGGTGCATGATTAAAAAAGCAATTAAAAAAGCTGTTGGGATAAAACTTGGAAGAGTATTGAACGGATGCAAGTAGGAGACGTATCTCACATGATGAAAATTCCGAAACAGGAACGAATACATGCAAACCTAAACAAATAAGGACAACTTTTAGATCTCATGTGATGAAAATTCCAAAAAAGAAAAATAGGACAAGGTTACGATCAGATTTCCACACGTCTCGGCCACCTCAACCCAGCTAAACAAGTACAGTCGCCCGCACAATCACACAGCAAGCAATTAGAAGTCAACAATCACCATGACTTGAACAGATTGAAGTCAACAGAGCTAACACGAAAATCCATGCCCAGCCGCTTCTCTCGAGGTCCGACAAAGTTACGCCAAAGCATGCCTGGCGCCTGACGAAGCCATGCCCAATTGCTCCACTCAACGTTGGAAGAAGTCACGCCAAAGCGCTTCTGGCGTGAATCATCAGATTTGGTGATTGTTATTTATCAAGCTTACTTTTTCTGGCTAGAATCTTCATAAATCCTATATTACTTGACATACTGTTTCCTATTAATTTTGAGGACATAACACTATCGCATACAAGATGTTGAGCGACAACTACAAGCGGACATAATTAGGACATTCAAGTGAACACAAAGTGTGGGATTCAGTCAATCCTACAACCAATGAGATTATTAGCCTAGATATGATACTGATGGATGAGCATGCATGTCTGTTTTCTATATATTTAATTGGAATTTTTTTAAGTTAAGAAGCAGTTACTAACCATATCTGATTGTTTTGACAGGGTGAAACAGTCCATGCCACTATCTAGAAGAATCTAATAGACATGTTTAGATCAAAGATCAATGAGAAATCTATTTATGCATTCAGCAATGTTAAGGTTGTGGAATCTAAAAAATATAGGCCAATGAGCAATAAAATTAAAATATATTTTTGCATATGATACACGGGTAAAAGTTAAAAGGATCTTCGAAAGTTTTTTCGGATTATTGCCGCGAGTTTGCTACCATGGGCACACTACAAGGACAGAAAAAGATACACAATTCTTAGGTATGTTGATAGTTGTAATTACGACTTCCAGATAATTGATATTTCTAATTGATCAATAATCTCCAAATAAACAAATGTTATTGGACTACTAACACAAATGAAGCGCGTGGAGAGAACAATAACTTGCTTAATACATCTACATCTCACTTGCTGAACTCACTGGATGCGAAATCAGAAGAAGCACCAAAGATTATTCAACAATTATGTGGGAAAAACTTGTAGTTTGATTCAAACTGAATGATATAATCTCACCTTTGACACACAAAACTATGCAGTAAAAATAAATTTGTGCCTGATAATAGGCTTGAGATGCTCTACTTGAACGATAAAGCGGAGGAGGTAGAGTTGCATTAACTTTTTCTTCAAAAATATGAAGTACCATCTTTAGAATTCCTTAACTAATTCATCGTACATATGTTGCACAGGAATTGATGGATGATAAGATGAACACCATGTTAATGAAGAAACAGAACATGCCAGATAAAAAGGTGATTGATTTTTTAACTATACACACTTCAGATTTTAGAGATGTGTCTAATTTTTTAAATTTATATGTATGTAGTCATAGAATAATAAAGTATCACCTGGCAAACTTTCATGCGAACTGGTGCGTGTAAAAGAGAAACTACATTGACAGTAATGGGAGTACATTAAACAAAGATGGGCGCCAAGTCAAAATATCAGCAGCAGCAGCAGCACGTGAGCCCCACGGAGACAGGGATCTTTTGTGATATCAGATGGCTCAGAGGATGAATGCACTGAGACAAATGTTCCAGAACAAAAGGAAAAAGGTGTCCGTGGGAACAATAGACGTGTTATACAAAAGCAGAAAATACAATGCTTGAAGACGAAGTAAATAGTACGACATACTATTTATATTGACCAAGTTAAGTAGGACTACCTCACATCTATCAGGATAAGGATACTTATTAGATTAAGCCTATGAGTGTTAGCTATATTCTTAGTCCAAAAAGATTAAAAACCTTCTTCATGTAGTTTCCTTTATGTACATGCTATTTTATTCGAATATGTACGAGGCCAGCACAACATACAAGAACATACTACAAGACTAGAGTTTGAGACATTAGGATTAACTTCACAATTTGAAGAAACTATACATTGGCAAATCTATATGACGCCACCACAATAGAGAGGAACATACCTTGCTTCAGTAACTTAATAGCAGAACCAGATAGCAAATCAACGGCCTCTACTGTTGCATACCGCTAGCTTTGCCCGGCGCCGCCACTCTTACCAAAGACAAGGTTCCCATATTAAGACTTAGCAGCAAAGCAAATCCACTATCTAATCACATTAATTGCTAGGTCACTAAAAAAATTCTGGCAAGCAGAAGATTGTTTCTTGGTTACTTGATGAGGTGACCAGAAGTTACTTGAGAAAATTCAACATGTGAGCTTCTTCTCAACAAATCTATACCCAAATTAATATCTAAGGTGACATATTAACACGCACAGAATTAAAACAGAAGTCAAATAAGACACCACGTTCTTCCACATAAGTTAAAATAATATCCATCGTTGATTAGTAATATTTACGGCTAAGATTTAAAGATATTACGTTACGTCCAAAAGTTACATATGTTATACTGACATGTACAAGGTGCATGATTAGAAAAGCAATTAAAAAAGTTGTTGGGATAAAACTTGGAAGAGTTTGGAACGGATGCAAGTAGGAGACGTATCTCACATGATGAAAATTCCGAAACAGGAACGAATACATGCAAACCTAAACAAATAAGGCCAACTTTTAGATCTCACGTGATGAAAATTCCAAAAAAAGAAAAATAGGACAAGGTTACGATCCGATTTCCACACGTCTCGACCACTTCAACCCATCTAAACAAGTACAGTCGGCCGCACAATCACACAGCAAGCAATTAGAAGTCGACAATCACCATGACTTGAAAAGATGGAAGTCAACAGAGCTAACACGAAAATCCATGCCCGGCCGCTTCTCTCGAGGTCCGACAAAGTTACGCCAAAGCATGCCTGACGCATGACGAAGCCATGCCCAATTGCTCCACTCAACGTTGGAAGAAGTCACACCAAAGCGCTTCTGGCCTGAATCATCAGATTTGGTGATTGTTATTTATCAAGCTTACTTTTTCTGGCTAGAATCTTCATAAATCCTATATTACTTGACATAGTGTTTCCTATTAATTTTGAGGACATAACACTATCGCATACAAGATGTTGAGCGACAACTACAAGCGGACATAATTAGGACATTCAAGTGAACACAAAGTGTGGGATTCAGTCAATCCTACAACCAATGAGCTTATTAGCCTGGATATGATACTGATGGATGGGCATGCATGTCTGTTTTTTATATATTTAATTGGAATTTTTTCAAGTTAAGAAGCAGTTACTAACCATATGTGATTGTTTTGACAGGGTGAAACAGTCCATGCAACTATCTGGAAGAATCTAATACACATGTTTAGATCAAAGATCAATGAGAAATCTATTTACGCATTCAGCAATGTTAAGGTTATGGAATCTAAAAAATATAGGCCAATGAGCAATAAAATTAAAATATATTTTTGCATACGATACACAGGTAAAAGTTAAAAGGATCTTCGAAAGTTTTTCCGGATTATTGCCGTGAGTTTGCTACCATGGGCACACTACAAGGACAGAAAAAGATACACAATGCTTAGGTATGTTGATAGTTGTAATTACGACTTCTAGATAATTGATATTTCTAATTGATCAATAATCTCCAAATAAACAAATGTTATTGGACTACTAACACAAATGAAGCACGTGGAGAGAACAATAACTTGCTTAATACATCTACATCTCACTTGCTGAACTCACTGGATGCTAAATCAGAAGAAGCACCTAAGATTATTCAACAATTATGTGGAAAAAACTTGTATTTTCATTCAAACTGAATGATATAATCTCATCTTTGACACACAAAACTATGCAGTAAAAATATATTTGTGCCTGATAATAGGCTTGAGATGCTCTACTCGAACGATAAAGCCGAGGAGGTAGAGTTGCATTAACTTTTTTTTCAAAAATATGAAGTACCATCTTTAGAATTCCTTAACTAATTCATCGTACATATGTTGCACAGGAATTGATGGATGATAAGATGAACACCATGTTAATGAAGAAGCAGAACATGCCAGATAAAAAGGTGATTGATTTTTTAACTATACACACTTCAGATTTTAGAGATGTGTCTAATTTTTTAAATTTATATGTATGTAGTCATAGAATAATAAAGTTTCACTTGGCAAACTTTCATGCGAACTGGTGCGTGTAAAAGAGAAACTACATTGACAGTAATGGGAGTACATTAAACAAAGATGGGCGCAAAGAAAAATATCCGCAGCAGCAGCACGTGAGCCCCACGGAGACTGGGATCTGTTGTGATATCAGATGGCTAAGAGGATGAATGCACTGAGACAAATTTTCCAGAACAAAAGGAAAAAGGTGTCCGTGGGAACAATAGACGTGTTATACAAAAGCCAAAAATACAATGCTTGAAGATGAAGTAAATAGTACGACATACTATTTATATTGACCAAGTTAAGTAGGACTACCTGACATCTGTCGGGATAAGGATACTTATTAGATTAAGCCTATGAGTGTTAGCAATATTCTTAGTCCAAAAAGATTAAAAACTTTCTTCATGTAGTTTCCTTTATGTATATGCTATTTTACTCGAATCTGTACGAGGCCAGCACAATGTACAAGAACATACTACAAGACTAGAGTTTGAGACATTAGGATTAACTTCACAATTTGAAGAAACTATACATTGGCAAATCTATATGACGCCACCACAATAGAGAGGAACATACCTTGCTTCAGTAACTTAATAGTAGAACCGGATAGCAAATCAACGGCCTCTACTGTTGCATACCGCTAGCTTTGCCCAGCGCCGCCACTCTGACGAAAGACAAGGTTCCCATATTTAGCCTTAGCAGCAAAGCAAATCCACTATCTAATCACATTAATTGCTAGGTCACTAAAAAAATTCTGGCAAGCAAAAGATTGTTTCTTGGTTACTTGATGAGGTGACCAGAAGTTACTTGAGAAAATTCAACATGTGAGCTTCTTCTGAACAAACCTATACCCAAATTAATATCTAAGGTGACATATTAACACGCACAGAATTAAAACAAAAGTCAAATAAGACACCACGTTCTTCCACATAAGTTAAAATAATATCCATCATTGATTAGTAATATTTACAGCTAAGATTTAAAGATATTACGTTACGTCCAAAAGTTACATATGTTGTACTGACACGTACAAGGTGCATGATTAAAAAAGCAATTAAAAAAGCTGTTGGGATAAAACCTGGAAGAGTTTGGAACGGATGCAAGTAGGAGACATATCTCACATGATGAAAATTCCGAAACAGGAACGAATACATGCAAACCTAAACAAATAAGGACAACTTTTAGATATCACGTGATGAAAATTCCAAAAAAAGAAAAATAGGACAAGGTTACGATCCGATTTCCACACGTCTCGGCCACCTCAACCCTTCTAAACAAGTACAGTCGGCCGCACAATCACACAGCAAGCAACTAGAAGTCGACAATCACCATGACTTGAACAGATGGAAGTCAACAGAGCTAACACGAAAATCCATGCCCAGCCGCTTCTCTCGAGGTCCGACAAAGTTAAGCCAAAGCATGCCTGACGCCTGACGAAGCCATGCCCAATTGCTCCACTCAACGTTCGAAGAAGGCACGCCAAAGCGCTTGTGGCACTACTAGGAAAAGGGCTATAGATGGAAATGACACTAATGGCGCACCAGACACGTGGTGCGCCATTAGTATATACTAATGGCGCACCACCTTCTGATGCGCCATTAGTGTTGAAACTACTAATGGCGCACCCTGCCCACGGTGCGCCATTAGTACTAATTTTTTTTTGAACTAGTGCGCCTGTCCAAACATACTAATGGCGCATCCACTGGTGGTGCGCCATTACTAGTTGTAACTAGTAATGGCGCACCAGCCAGAAGGTGCGCCACTAATGTTATTTTTTTTATTATTGTTTTTATTCCTTTTTTTGCAAAACTACTAATGGCGCATCACCAGGGGGTGCGCCATTAGTAACTTGGATTACTAATGGCGCATTTGTTGCTGGTGCGCCATTAGTAAGTGGGCAGCAACAAGATATTTTGGACAGCCTCTCCTCCCACACTCACTTTCTCCCCACTTCATTCTCTCCACCGCCTCCTCCTTGTCTCGGGTGCCTCCTCTTTTTCACCTCATTTCCACCATAGATTCATTCAAATTAAGTGGTTAAGTTACCTTGTTTTGCTAGGTAAGTAAGGGGGGAAGCTATATTTATGTTGTTCTCCCTACAACAATGTGCACATGCACTTTTTATGGCCTAGCTAGATCTATGTATGTTCATAGTGTTGCATATGTTTGTGGTGTTGCATATGTGTTTGTGTTTGGAGGTGTACCGGTATTTGAAATGCGATAGTTGCCAATATTTTGCCGGAATGTTGATTCATTTCCGTTTTGGCGATAATTTTGGCATTAAGCATTCTTTTTGGTCCTATTTTTAGGGAAAGTCATGCCAAATTTTTTCTTGGTTCTAAAATATCGTTTTGCTCTACCCCGCAGGTGACCATGGTCCGCACGATGACCGAAGGCATCGTGAATAGGTTTTTGAGGTCCGCGAAGGCCGAGATGCTTCAAAAGAAAGAGACGGAGATAAGATGTCCGTGTCGAAGATGCAAGCTGAATAGCCTTATTGCGGACCCGGATTCCGGGCAGGTGCGGGACCACCTGCTATTGCGTGGTTTCATGGATGGCTATCGGTGGCAAGGTGATGAAGATGACTACGAAGTTGTCCATGGGGGCCGGGCAAGAAATGAGGAAGG
>LT934120.1:464600917-464710306 GCA_900231445.1 Triticum turgidum subsp. durum | reverse complement strand
CCCTCTCCCTCCCTCGCCCTCTCCTCTCCCCCAAAGCCCAGAAAGCCTCGCCGCCGTCGCACCGTCCCGACACCGTCCATCGCCCCGCCTCCCGCGATGCCGCCCTCTCCTCTCCCGACGCCGCCGCCCCGCCGCCCTCGTCGTCGGCTGCGCATCAACCGCCACGGCGTCGGCTGCTGCTGCGGCAAGAGCTGCTGCCTTGGTGGATCTACTACCTCCGCCCCGACCTCAAGCGCGGCTGCTTCTCGCAGCAGGAGGAGGACCACATCGTCGCGCTCCACCGAATCCTCGGCAACAGGTCTGCACAACTGCAAGTTTTTTTTTGAAACAAGACAACTGCAAGTTTACAGTGCAATATATAAATACTCCCTCCATACTCCCTCGGGCGGAGGTAGAAAAGGGTCAGCGAGCCAGTGCTGTGCTCGACAAGGTGCACGCAGGAGAGGATCGGAACACAAACCTGAGAGGCTGAGGAAGTTGATCTTGGCCACAGTACGATGTTTGCCGTCCTGGTCAGAGGTAGATATGTGAATGATGAGGCCTTGGTGCCCTCTGGCCGGTAGCTGGGTGGAAGAAGCTTTAGCGGGTTGCGGCTGGGTAGAAAAGGGTTTACTGGGTTGCTGCTGGGTAGAAGAAGCTTTGGTGGGCTGCTGCTTGTCTTGGTTCTCATCGAAACAACCCAGCTGCGCGAAATCCTCGATCGACTTGACATGAACCTGCAAAGGAAAGACAATATTAATAAATCACAACTCTACTAGATTGTTAAGTTGGGTGGGATGTAAAAGCAAATCTTCTTCTAAGTGCAATATACTTAGTGCTACTATATGAGTGTATAAATATTTGTTGCTATATAAATGTGAACAAAATTCGTGCTTGTATATGATATTCTGCCATGAAGAAAGAATAGATAGTGTGGGTCTGACCTTGTTTAATTTCTGCAATTCTTGTATATGATATTCTTTGGTGTGTATTGCATTCTCATCGTGGTTTTGATCACAGAACAAGAAGGGAAAGGGCGACTGAAGTACCTACTGCAGCAGACAGAAGTATTTGCCCACTTTGCAGAAGGAAGCCAGGCTAAAGAGAAGAAGCCACGTGGAAGGTGATTCTTGGTTATGTTTTTTTTAAAAGCAATCCTTGGTTATGTTAGTGCCACTATATAGTACTTTACTATGAACACCCATCTTGGATGACCAATAGAAATTGCAGCCACATGTGCACCGATCTAATTTGAAACATCAATGAAAATTGAAAAAAAATTACTCTCATATCACTACTTCTATTTGCATTTCCCAAACATATGGTTCTGTCCATCCTCATTTCCTGTCTTCCCTAATAACCATCATTAAGTTATAGGTTTGCTGTGTGCCTGTGCTATTCCCTGTCAGTAATTGATTTCAGAAACTGGCAAGCTTTGATAATGTAAGAGTTACTTACTTGCTAATTAGCCAAGCAGGCATGTATTATAACGGTGGAATTTCAGCCATGATACACATAACGGTGAGTAAAGATGATAATATAATTTATGAGTTAGTGAACACAAGACAGTGCCACATACTCTAATTACCTGGAACTTGCAGTATAAAAACAGAACCTTAATCAGCATGATCCTCTGACCTGTAATTTCTACTTTTATGCCTCTGTTACTCCAGTCAAAGATGTGAACCAACATCTTTCATTGTTATGCATATCAAACACCAAGGGTCATTTTCACTTAAAGTTTTAGAATGGGTGCATTACAATTCAGTCTGAATTCTAATAAGACACTCTGGGCCGATATAATTATGGAACAGAACCAACCATGATAAATAAAAGGTGATGTTGTCTATGCATTACCAAAAATGTATCTTTGTGAACAAATAAATTGGTACCAACAGCAATGCCATCTTAATGTAGAATTAGAATACATGGACATGATCAGCTCAGCTCCCAAACTGCCATTCATCACATCAATTTCCCCTTATGTAACTCCAGTCAAAATTTTATGTTGGTCTACCTAGTAGATGCCCATGGTTTGATTTTATGTTTGTTCCTATCAATACAAATGCTGAGCTATGTTCCATTTTTACTGTTCTTTGTGATAGTTTTTGCAACTTTACTTCCCATCTTAAGGCAAGCCCCATTTTTACTGTTCTTTGTTAGCAGAGCTGCTTGTTTCTAAGAACTTTGATACTATTTGGATCAAAGTTAAATGAGCACATAGATGACAAAAAAAAGTTCAGATTGTAAAATGTTCATTTTGCTGCTAGTGCCCATTTTGAGTAATTGCTTAGAGGGATGATCCTGTGTGAGCTGGTGGAGTGATTTGTTTTCTACATAAAGCTCTTTAGTCAGGCTGGTTTTCGTGAAATACACATGAAGCTTCACCAGCTCCTGTGGGTGTGGGATCCATGTGACATGTGACATTGCATCCATGTCCACCTGGGATAATGATTTTGTAGGTACCCCGAGAGGCCCTTGAGTTTGCCGGAATGTCGATTAACTTTCGTTCCGGCAAATTCGGGTACTCCATATGTCCTATTTTCAGCAAACGTCATGCTGAAATTTTCCGTGAATTTTAGCATGACTTTGCTAAAAATAGGACATATGTGGTACTTGTGACTAATGCATGGGCCGGGGTATCTTAGTAGTTAATTAAGTAGGATCAAGTGCCCCGGCATACTTGTGACTAATGCATGGCTTTTAGGGTGCCTCGGTGTCGATAAAAACCGAAATGATGAAAGGTTAGGCTTTTAGGGTGCCTTGGCGTCGAAAAACCCTCAATGATAAAAGCTTAGATTTTAGGATGCCTCGGTGTCGACAAACCCTAAATGATGAGACCATGATCTTGTTCCTTGACAATAACCAACTTTTTGACCAAACTTTGTTTCTATTTAGAGAGAAACATGGCCCACAACGATGAGGCCGGGGGTTCGGGCGGCAAGGCATTCTGGGAGCTGTCCCAGGAGATGGAGGAACAACCTCACTTGTATGAGGCCGCCGCCTTCCCCATCGATCCTGAGACAACGGATGGTGCCACCGAGGATGACCACACTGATGCCACCACTGATGGTGCCGCCGAGGATGCCACCACTGATGATGGCGGCGCACGCACAGATGGCAGCCAACCGAAGAGGCAACGGAAGGACCGGCGCCCGATCGTGCTCCGCACCCTCAAGGAGGAAGTTACTGAAGTGGACTCCAATGGGAATCCAACGGCGCCCGAACGAATAGTCAAGGGGTACTCGCTTCAGCTCGGGTGCATTGTCCGGAGCACCGTCTCGATCAACACCGAGAACCTGAGGCATCCTGACCGAGGGAATTTGCGCAACCTCCTCTTCACGAAGCTGCACGAACAATACAAGTTCCCCGCTGAATTTGAAAACACAAGCCTCAAAGGGAATAAAGTGAACAATGCTGCCCTCACGAAGATGAGCAAGGCCCTGTCTACTTGGAAAAGCAATGTGAAGAGAATGATCGAGAAAGGTGAGAGTTATCAGAAGATCAAGGAGAAAAATCCTTCGATCACCGAAGATGACTACAATGACTTCAAGATCAATTGCTCGAGCACCGCAAGCTCCCAATCAAGTGAGTGGGGGAAACAAATGCGGGAGCTGAACATAGGGGAACACACACTCGGTCCCGGCGGTTACAGAGTGGCGGAGCCTATATGGGACAAGGAGGAGGCGGACCGTGCCGAGCAAGGCCTACCGCCCCTCTGCGATAAATACGGTGACAAGCAGACCAGGAACTTTGTCAGGGCCCGGTACAAGAAGGACCCGAAAACAAAGGAGCTTACCACGGATCCGAAGACCAGGCAGCTTGAGCTTGTTCTGGTAAGGAATACACCCCCGCGTAATTAGCTCCATATGGTTGCATTCTAATTAATGAAGCCGAATTTCTAAATGGTTCACATTCCTTCCGCAGGCGACTGAAAGCAGTAGCGCGGGGTCGACTAAGAGCAACCCTTGGGACACCACTCTAAATAGGGGGTTGAATGTAATGAAGAACAAGGATAAGCTCAGTAAGCCGACGTCAGCTGGTCGTGTGGCTGGCAAAGGCTTGTCGACAAAATGGGGGTCATACTATACCGCTGGTGTGCGGAAGGAGAAAAAGACCAGCTCGGAAAGCCATGCACGAGAGGTTCAAGAACTCAAGGCACAGGTGGCGCAGATTCCGGAGATTGTCCAAGAGCAAGTGGAACAACGACTCGGAGCGAAGATCACTGCCCTTGTGCCTACCTTGATCTCGGGGTTGAGTGCGTGGATTGCGGGCGGCCAACAGGGGCCGCCCCCGATTCCTAGCTTCACGGCCAGCAACTCGCATAATGTGATGGCGGGGCCATTGGTGCCTCCGGCGGAGGCGGCATTGGTGTCTCCGACGCCGGCAAGGGAGCTTAATGCACCCGGGTGTACGCCGGCCGGCACCTCTTCAGCAAGCGGCCCCTCCGTCAACTGCACGCCCGCCGTTGGCGGTGCGTCGACATTAGCCGAGCTCGACGCCATCATCACGGTAACTAATTAAGCCTCTCTCGGCCGAGGACTTCATCTCCTTGCCTTTGACTGGGCATCCCTGACGCCCTACATGTTTTCGCAGGGCGCCGCCGACGTTCCGTGCACTCTCCTCCACTTCGTGAACAACGAGTTGGTCGATGTCGCCAAGGGCAAAATCATTCAACCGGGCAACCCCTTGTTCCACGGTACCCAGATGCCACCCAACTTGTTTAGGGTTCAACTGGTTCAGGTGCTGCCAGGCTGTGACGACTTGTTACCTCCGATTCGACCCGTCGGGGCCGACGATGAAGACGTGATGACCCTCAGCGCCTGCCTGAGCTGGCCCCTGCTTTGGCCGAAGAGCCAGATTCGTTTGGGGGCGGGGGACACCACCCCAAAGACAACACCGCCAGTCGTGCCGGCGCCAAGTCGGCCCCATGGCAAGACCGCCGTAACGGTGTCGGACATCCCTATGCCACTGGATCCAAACATGCATATGGCACAGGATCAGAACGACGACGATGACGATGATGATACATTTGGCAACGTCGATCAGTACTTTGCCGATCATGGGTACGATGGAGACTTCATGGGGCCTCCTTCTCAAGAACCAAACCCAACAAAAGACGTGTGCGATCTAGCTGGTACCGCGGAGAAGCCAAGTTGCAACAGGCGCCGTCTGGCGTTCAGCTCTCAGGAGACGCCTCCAGCTGCCGACTTCACCGAGCCTCAGATAGGCGAGGTGCGAAATATTATCAGCCCCAACACACTCAAGAAGGCGGTCTGTGAGCAAAACTCGGTCCCATTACAGGAGAAGAAGAAGGCACGCAAAAGAAAGACTAAGAAGGGTGCGAGCCAGCCGGCACCGAGTACGATCCGTGCTCAGGACGGGCCACCTTCACCGCAGGATATCTCGAGGAGGGTGCATGTGGCGGGTAGGGCGATGCTACCGAGAAATATGCTCAATGCTGCAACCGGTGCTATGCGGAGTCTACATGACAGTGTTCTTGCTTTGGAGAAGCGGCGTCTCAGAGAGAAGGATGTGGCATACCCGGTTTTCGCGGCCAAGGTGCCAGAGGGCAAGGGCTTTGTGGATAACTCCATCGGGCGTACGATCGTCCTGCGTTTTGATGACATCCACGCTATGTTAAACCTTCATCCGCTGCACTACACCTTCGTTCGGCTATTTTCGCTGAGTATGGAGATGCGGATCATTCGCGACAAGACCCCGGACATCGTGATAGTCGACCCCTTCTACATGCGTGCCAAGATCTTGGGCAGCGCTGGGGACCGGCAAGTCGCGAGTTCTTACCTCGAAGGCGTCATTCTGGCAAACCAAGATAAGGATAACTTCCTCATGCCTTACTTTCCCGAGTAAGTCCTCCCCTCAACCGGCCCGTAACATATGAATTCTTACATTTCGATCGTTTTTCTTTTAACATTCCGTGTTTTCTGCAGTGACACACGTTGCACGCTCATCCTCCTAAGCCCCAAATATTCCATGGCCACGTATTTCGACCCGGACCGTCAGTCGAACGTAGACTACACAAATGTCAAGAAGGTTCTTGATGATGTTCTCCCCGGCTACGCCAAATCTGGAGGCACCTTCACCAGGCCTATTCGTAAGTACGGCAAGCACGTATTCTCCCACAATACGACGTTCTGCTGCGTCAAGCAGCCGCCTGGCGGTCAGAAGGGTGCCTACTACGCCATCCATCACATGCGGGCGATCGTACGGGACCATCATCAACTTCTGCTACCGAGTAAACTCAAAGATTGGGCAAAGAGCGTGTCAGCAATCCAGGACGCGGACCTCCGACAAGAATTCTTTCGCATCCAGTCGGAGTTTGCGGAAATCATCCATCAAGATGTCCTTCGTACCTCGGGGCAGTTCTACCTCAACAATCAACCGTCCAACAGTGACATCGACACAATGCTACAAATGCAGGCTGACAACGACCGTTATTTCATGACTCCCACGATAGACGGCGGCTTCATCCACGCTCTGGTCCCTTGAGTCGAGTCGAAAGCAGTGATGTTGTGTCTAGTTCTGAAATATCGATTGGCTCATGTTGTAATTAAACTTTAATGAACTTGTAGTATGTCTCTTTGGTTTCAAGAGTCGTTCAACTTAGATGTAATCAATGCTATTAATGTCTTGCTTTTCTCTTCCGATCGTTCTGTTGCATACTTATATATTGCTTATGTATTGTCTGTGAATTGGTACTAACGTTTCATTTGGCTAGTGCATAGCGATGCCGACGTATGTCGTGTACAAGGGTAAGGTTCCCGGAGTCTACGATGACTGGGAGGAGTGTCGGAGACAGGTTCACCGATTCAGCGGTAACAGTTACAAAGGGTACACCACTAGGGCCGAGGCCGAATCTAGATACGCCCGCTATCTAGCGGGAGAGGGGAGGGAGCGTTGGAGGAACCGGATGAAGACGAGTTTCATCGTGATGATGCTCATCGTGATGACCGCAGCTCTCTTCTATGTGATGGTAGTTTAGATGATCGATATCGACTTGTAATGTGAAGACAAACTCGCTACTCGCGGTCTCGAGACTTGTAATATAATGTTCTATCTTTGTTCGGTCTTTTCAATTCGGAGACTAATATGATGAATTGTATTCGGAGACTAATATGATGAATTGTATTCAAAGACTAATCTTCTATTGTATTCGATGAATCTGTTGTTGATGTGTGCTGTCTATATTTTGTCAAATTATACATTTTGTAACCTGTGCAAAAAACAGAAAATAAAAAACAAAAAAAACCTAATATTCATACTAATGGCGCATCACATGACAGTGCGCCATTAGTATGATAGTGCATATTAATGGCGCATCACTGGGTAGTGCGCCATTAGTATGCCGCGGTTACTAATGGCGCATCCAGTGGTGGTGCGCCATTAGTATGCAAAAGCACCTGGATATACATGGCCCCTGGGAGGTATACTAATGGCGCACCTTGACCTATACTAATGGCGCACCTGCGGTGCACCATTAGTATACCAGATACTAATGGCGCACCAGGTGGTGCGCCATTAGTAAAAATTACTAATGGCGTGCTATTAATGGCGCACCACAGATGCGCCATTAATGGCCATACTAGGTGTGCCATTAGTAGGGGTTTTTCTAGTAGTGTGGCCTGAATCATCAGATTTGGTGATTGTTATTTATCAAGCTTACTTTTTCTGGCTAGAATCTTCATAAATCCTATATTACATGACATAGTGTTTCCTAGTAATTATCGCATACAAGAAGTTGAGCGACAACTACAAGCGGACAAAATTAAGACATTCAAGTGAACACAAAGTGTGGGATTCAGTCAATCCTACAACAAATGAGCTTATTAGCCTAGATATGATACTGATGGATGAGCATGTCTGTTTTTTATAAATTTAATTAGAATTTTTTCAAGTTAAGAAGCAGTTACTAACCATATCTGATTGTTTTGACAGGGTGAAACAGTCCATGCCACTATCTGGAAGAATCTAATAGACATGTTTAGATCAAAGATCAATGAGAAATCTATTTACGCATTCAGCAATGTTAAGGTTGTGGAATCTAAAAAATATAGGCCAATGAGCAATAAAATTAAAATATATTTTTGCATACGATACACAGGTAAAAGTTAAAAGGATCTTCGAAAGTTTTTTCGGATTATTGCCGCGAGTTTGCTACCATGGGCACACTACAAGGGCAGTAAAAGATACACAATGCTCAGGTATGTTGATAGTTGTAATTACGACTTCCAGATAATTGATATTTCTAATTGATCAATAATCTCCAAATAAAGAAATGTTATTGGACTACTAACACAAATGGAGCGCGTGGAGAGAACAATAACTTGCTTAATACATCTACTTCTCACTTGCTGAACTCACTGGATGCTAAATCAGAAGTAGCACCAAAGATTATTCAACAATTATGTGGGAAAAACTTGTATTTTGATTCAAAATGAATGATATAATCTCACCTTTGACACACAAAACTATGCAGTAAAAATATATTCGTGCCTAATAATAGGCTTGAGATGCTCTACTTGAGTGATAAAGCCGAGGAGGTAGAGGTGCATTAACTTTTTTTTCAAAAATATGAAGTACCATCTTTAGAATTCCTTAACTAATCCATCGTACATATGTTGCACAGCAATTGATGGATGATAAGATGAACACCATGTTAATGAAGAAGGAGAACATGCCAGATAAAAAGGTGATTGATTTTTTAACTATACACACTTCAGATTTTAGAGATGTGTCTAATTTTTTAAATTTATATGTATGTAGTCATAGAATAATAAAGTTTCACCTGGCAAACATTCATGCGAACTGGTGCGTGTAAAAGAGAAACTACATTGACAGTAATGGGAGTACATTAAACAAAGATGGGCGCCAAGACAAAATATCAGCAGCAGCAGCACGTGAGCCCCACGGAGACTGGGATCTGTTGTGATATCAGATGGCTCAGAGGATGAATGCACTGAGACAAATTTTCCAGAACAATAGGAAAAAGGTGACCGTGGGAACAATAGACGTGTTATACAAAAGCCAAAAATACAATGCTTGAAGATGAAGTAAATAGTACGACATACTATTTATATTGACCAAGTTAAGTAGGACTACCTGACATCTATCAGGATAAGGATACTTACTAGATTAAGCCTATGAGTGTTAGCAATATTCTTAGTCCAAAAAGATTAAAAACTTTCTTCATTTAGTTTCCTTTATGTACATGTTATTTTATTCAAATCTGTACGAGGCCAGCACAATGTACAAGAACATACTACAAGACTAGAGTTTGAGACATTAGGATTAACTTCACAATTTTAAGAAACTATACATTGGCAAATCTATATGACGCCACCACAATAGAGAGGAACATACCTTGCTTCAGTAACTTAATAGCAGAACCGGATAGCAAATCAACGGCCTCTATTGTTGCATACCGCTAGCTTTGCCCGGCGCCGCCACTCTGACCAAAGACAAGGTTCCCATATTTAGACTTAGCAGCAAAGCAAATCCACTATCTAATCACATTAATTGCTAGGTCACTAAAAAATTCTGGCAAGCAGAAGATTGTTTCTTGGTTACTTGATGAGGTGACCAGAAGTTACTTGAGAAAATTCAACATGTGAGCTTCTTCTGAACAAACCTATACCCAAATTAATATCTAAGGTGACATATTAACACGCACAGAAGGTAATATAATTACCAAAGCAGAGCAGAATAATCCATCCAATTAATTTTGGCAAAAGGTTTATTAAAACCTCAAATAGAATGAAAATACATGGATACAACTACAAGACTATCAAAAGCAGTTCATATTATAAATTTTAGAAATACATTCATACATGCACTTCTTTCAGTTCATTGTTCTTGGTAACCATCTATCTCATAAGGCCTTTGCAGTTTAAGGAAATAATGAAAAAAAAATCACATTAACACATATGAACCAACTTTCTGTTCATAAAGCCTTTTTTCAGAGAAAAAGGCATCATGAATAAATCATTTCTTGCTAACATCAAACTAAAAAGAGATAATCTTCATTACAAAGGATCCATATCATCAATTGGCACTTACATTTGGTAGTAGTTTGATAGCACCAACAATGAGGAGGCCAGCATGTCACGGAGGACAATAGCAGCAAGGCCAGCCTCTGTCCCGCACGTCATGTTCCAGAACCAACAATCACCATCAGTCCGTGATTCAGTGATTTCCCTCACAGGCTCCTCCATGGGGCCAAGGTACAACACCTCAGCCGTGGCCCTCTGGCCGTCGACCATGAAGAGGTTGAGCAGTGCAGCTTTCCTGTTTTCCCCGCTCCTCCGCATGGCCGCTCTGCCGGACCCGACGAGGTCGTCGAGCATCCACATCCCTCAAATCAAACAAACGCGTCCATGCACTCCGCACACATGGCTAACTGCAGCAGTAACTCGACGAGGAGAGATTGGAAGAAATGAATCGAGATGTGGAGTCGGGATGGCTGGGGAATTACTTCGGTGATGGCTAACGGCGACATCTTCATCCACCGGCTGTTAATCGGAGAAGATGACGCATGTGGATGGATAAGGATGCTGGTGGGGAACTAGCGATAGACTTTTGAAACAAGGAAGGTGGCTGGCTGCCGACCTTATATTTCAAAACAGGCAAAGCCTGATGAAGGTAAACAAGGATGCTAGTGGGGAACTAGCGATAGACTGAGATGATAATAGGGTTTTTTCCTTTTTCTTTTAGAAAATGGGGGAGTTCACCGTAGATGGACCTGTACGGGCAGGGCCGCAGGGGCACTCAGATTTGGGCAGCAGCCTCGATTTCTCCTTTCAAAGACGATGAAGAAAAGAAAGGGAATGTGTTTTCCCCTCATAGAAGACAGAGACGTACACATTCTTCTACGAAAACAAGGACGTACACATGGTGGGATGGGAAGCACGTGGACCAATTGATTAGCCTGAATTGAGAAAGGTAAACAAGATATTGTATGTGCAAAAAAAATTTAAAAAGAAAAAAAATGGGCACAAAACTAAAATAACAGATAAGTATAATTTAAAAAAAAGAACCGCATATGAAGCTAAAAGATTTAAACATGGAGGTTCCAGCGGACAATAATTTATAACATCTCTGCAATGTTACGGAAAGAAAATCATCATGATTGAAAAAAATGGAAGTCATTTATCCAAAATATAAAAAAAATCAAAATCTAACATATGTTGCCGACACTCTTCACATCTTGCTATTTCTACATCAATCTCCTTAACATGTGTATCATTTTCCTCAAGTCCAACATGTGTCATTCACTATCGGCCTTTGGCTAGATGATTAGGTGGACAGTGGGATCCCCAGCCACAAGGGTTCAAATCATGGTTTCTGGATTTTTTTCAAGATGATATGCTGGCTCACTCTCTCGGAGGTGCTCATAGTGGTAGGCTGTGCGTGTGTGCGTTCATAGAGGTGAGCGTATGCGCGTATATACGAGAGATTGCATATGTACTATGTTAAAAAATATATAGATGACCCGCTGCCAATGACCTAAGACCCGGCCGAACAAATTTGTTACCCTTAGGAGGCACCGTCAACGTTTTTCTAACATAGTACAACCGAAGTTGCTCACATAGACGAGCATACACTCATCACTGTGAACGTATGCACGCACACCCTACTCCTATGAGCACCTCCGAGAGACTGAGTCGGCATAGCATGTTGAGATTTTACAAAGTCACCACAGGCGCCTCGCAGTCGGCGAGAAAATCTCCTCGCACTTAAGGAACATCGCCGGAAGCTTAAAATAAATTCAGGAATAATACAAGCAACAACGTTAAGTCTAGGACTTGAACCATAGTGGGTTGGGGATACCATTGTTCTCCTAACCATCCAACCACATATTAGTTCGCGAAGCACCATGAATGTTAGAATCAACATTTGTCTCTTAGATGCTAAGTGTGATTTTACATGGGCAAAATTATATCATTCTCTAAGAAAATAAATAAGAGTCTGTACATCATAACCACCATTTATATCATGCTGATAGGATACATGCCCTGGAATACACAAAGTAAGAAAAAATATGGATGAGCAAATTACTATACCAAAAAATAAAAATAAAGCAGAAATAAAAATATATAGTCCTACAAAGGTAAACACCATGATACGAAGGTACTAAATAAAACTCAAATATAGAAATAGAAAAGTTTATTCTAGCCGCGCAAATGCGCGGGTGCACCTGCTAGTTATTTTGTAATATATTAAAATTATTGGCGAAATAATTATCAAAAGGAGACCCACCAGAAGGCGACAAGCCTGGGGGGACGGGCCCCACCCTAGGGCACGCCCCTGGGCTTGTGGCGCCCGTGGAAGGCCTCCCGGGCCCATCTTTCTCCTACATGGTGCCATTTGACCCAGAAAAAAATTAGAAGAGGAGTTTCGGGACGAAGTGCCGCCGTCTCGAGGCAGAACCTGGGCAAGAGCACTTTTGCTCTCCAGCAGAGAGATTCCATCAGGGAAGCTTCCCTCCGGTAGGGGGAAATCGAAGCCATCATCATCACCAATGATCCTCTCATCATGGGAGGACCAATCTTCACCAACATCTTCACCAGCACCATCTTATCTCAAACCCTAGTTCATCTCTTGTATTCAATCTTTGTCTCAAAACCTCGGATTGGTACTTATGGGTTATTAGTAGTGTTGATTACATCTTGTAGTTGATGCTAGTTGGTTTATTTGGTGGAAGATTATATATTCAGATCATTGATGATATTCAATACCCCTCTAATCTTGAACATGAATATGATATGTGAGTAGTTACTTTTGTTCTTGAGGACATGGGGAAGTCTGGTTATAAGTAGTCATGTGAATTTGGTATTCGTTCGATATGTTGATGATATATATGTTGTTGTTTCCTTTAGTGGTGTTATGTGAACGTCGACTACATGACACTTCGCCGTCTTTGGTCCTACATAAAGGCATTGTGGAGTAGTTATTATATGATGGGTTGCTAGAATGATAGAAGCTTAAACCCTTGTCTATGCGCTTTTTTGTTAGGGGCTGATTTGAATCCAAACGATCCATGCTATTGTTAGATTTATCTTAATTCTTTTTTCGTAGTTGCAGATGCTTATGAGAGAGGCTAATCCTAGTGGGAGGCTTGTTCAAGTAAGAACAACACCCAAGCACTGGTCCACCCACATATCAAATTATCAAAGTAAAGAACGCATATCAAACACATAATCAAAGGGACTAGATGGAATTTGCGTGTGTCCTCAAGAACGCTCTACTTATTATAAGAGACTGTTCCGGCTTGTCCTTTGTTAGAAAAATGATTGGGCTACCTTGCTGCACTTTTTTTACCGTTACTATCTATTGCTCGTTACAAATTATCTTGCTATCAAACTATCTGTTACCGATTTCAGTGCTTGCAGAAAATACCTTACTGATAACCGCTTGCCATTTCCTTCTGCTCCTCGTTGGGTTCAACACTCTTACTTATTGAAAGGACTACGATTGATCCCCTATACTTGTGAGTTATCAGTAGACGGCCCGACGGGAGTTGCGCAACACAGCCCGTTGCTTAGCCTTCACAATCCTCACTGAGGCGCCGACCTGGGTCTGCGTGGAACAAAACCTCTCTGAGGTTTGAGCCCACAGCTAGTCGATGACCACCATGGAGACTGGCATGCGCCGCTTGCGCTGCCTCGATGGGGAGTTCACGAAGATCGACGAGGAGTGGTCTCTCAGCGAGACTAACGCCGTCGCCGCCGGCAGCGGCAGTGGCAAGGACAAGGCTCCCCAACCATTGTCAGCATTTGCCACGACGGTCCTCTACACAGCACAACAGCAAGCGGAGTATCTCCTTCACGAATGCTAGGCAGCAGCCGGGTAGGGCCCTTCCACTGTTGGAAGGACCACTCCGACAACGACGTCCACGGCGGCATGGACGGCAACGAGGGTGCCGCTGGTCAGTCCGGCCACGTATACGAGGTCACCGTCCGCTACAAACTAGTTTACCTTTTAGTTGAACGAACGAAATATCATTTGTGTGTAAATTATGTCTGAACTTAAGTGAGTTCTATTGTGTTTGCATGAAAATTGTCTGATATGCTCAAACTTGCTTTGAAATGTATGCAGGCACATGTCTGGTGGTGTTTTCGTCCAACCTTTACCTTCCGCTTCCTCTATTTGTTTTGATTTTTTTCCTTTCATCTCTGATTTTTTCAACCAATTCTTCTTGGAAACCCATCAACTGTCTCATTTTCTATTGACTTGTCAAAGAAAAATTAGTTTTTCTAGAATGCCAATAAATGCATACTAAATAAACGTTAACCAAAGAAAATCATAATTTTCTACACAATCACACTAACATGGTCAGGTAAACCATGAATAATGTACTAAATGTTCATTCACCCATTATAATGCACATGCAATTACCTAGTGTTTGGAAAAAATATACCGAGTAAATGCAAACCCATACTACATGAAGTTTCTGCCCCCAGATGCACATTCGATGAACAATAAATCTAAAAGAATAGTAAAAAATTAAAAATTCTGAATTTTCATTGTAACACGCATGTTTGAATGTTCAACTACCGCACAAAATTTTGTATAGAAATAACATTCCATGTGTTTGTGAAAGAAAAAGGTACTCTGGAAAGCTCATTTTTGAAGCAATTTTGGGGTCTTTTTTTGTACCCAAAGCATCACGAAGAATTATACGCAGGGAATACACTAAATAATGTTGTTGTTAATATTCGGAATTTATTGTTTGCACAGGTGCATTTGCATCTAGAGCGGAATGACACTTTGGGAGCCCACAAACACAAGGGCGCGTCTATGTCTTGCTTGACGCGAGACAATAGGAAGTCTCGCCACAAGCAGCCGCAAGATTGGGCCGGCCCAGCGCGGACTAAAGACCTTGAATGTCATTTCTTCTTCTTCTTTTTCACATTTTTGAATTTATTTTTTCCATAAAAAAGAAACAAATCTTGTATTTCGAAGCATTCTGAATATATCTATTATACAAATCACTTTATATAGAACTAGTCATCTACCCGTGCTCCTGCACTGGCTAGCAAGTTATATATATATATATATATCTTTGCTACTTATTTTCGTAGTGTATACCATATTATATTTCCCTACTTCCCGTTATAAATATACTCAGAATTAGTGGATCATTTTATATTGTTGAAAATGTTGTACTAAGCATTGTGCCAGAACAATAAGTAGTGACACAATTATATGTATTTAACGGCTCCTAACTCTAGTAATAAATAAATACATCTGAAAGTGTTTGCTACTTAATATTATTATACATATAACATCTATGATTTTTCACTCTGCCGTCATTACCAACACACTTACTCCTTGCATCTACTTTCGATGTACGACTAAAATAATCCACCAAAAATATTGGTGACCTACAACCATTCTTGGAGGAGTTAGTTTATGTGATCACTCTCAAGAATCTCTCTCCCTTTCCCTCTAAGTATCATGCATGCACACACACAGTTATAAACCTATCTAACTAATTGCTACCCCCACCAGTCAAGCAGCAGTCACTTCAACATGTCGGTGAGCTACATGCCTAGCTATTTGGCACGGCTCGGTTCAAGCTTATCCTTGTACTTTTAAAATGTTTGGAACATCAATGGATTTTTTCATGTTTGATTTGAAAGTTGTGAAATCCTTGTTTATCTTTCCAATAATTCTCTATATTTTTGGTTTCCAGTTCAATATTTTTTTTCACTTGGACTATAACATTCTAGAAGCCATCCTTATATTTTTTAAATTTCAATGTAAGAACTTGGAAGTTTTCTTTAATATTTTTAGGATCTCTTATAAATTTATCGAAGCTTACACCTCACATTTCTAAGAGTTTAGCTAAATTATCGGATTCTGGCCTATATGATTTTAGATGTTGGTTTCTACATTTTTGGAAATTGATCATTTTGACATCCCAAGAGTCGTTGGGAAAAGTAATGACAATGTTTTTTTCGCTACTACTAATTTACTTTTTTAACTAGTTAAGCGTTATTGCATTGTTGTGTGATTATTCCTTAAATATCTAGAATACGAAATTTAAATGGCATGCCCTCACTTCTAAAATCAGTGGAGCTCTGATGCACTTGCAATTTTTAGCAATTTAATTTTTTAAATACATTTTGAGCGACATTTATTTGTCTACTACTAAATTACATTTTTATAATTAGTCATGTGTTCTTGCATTATTTCTCGATTATTCTTTTAATATGTTAAATATGAAACTTAAACTGCATTCATTCACTTCTGAAATCAGCATACCTCTAATGCGCACTTGCAGAGTTTAGTAATTAATTTTTTAAATATTTTGTTTTAGCAATTTAGATTATTTACTACATTTTAAGATATTTTACATGTACACATAGATTTAGAAATATTTCTACACTTTTTTTTATGTTCAGAAAACACTATGTGCATCACATACAAATTTGGGAGTATATATGTATGTGTGATTTACAAACATGATTATTATAGTACATACATATATAAATTGTTGACCTAGTCAAAATTGGGTGACCAAATTTTAAATTGAATACCTCAATTAATTATTAGGTGCTAAAAATTAGGAAGCAAAGTATGTACTATAAAAGAATTGAATGGAAAAGCTTTGTGAAATCGTTGACCCGATCAAAATCGAGTGACCCAATTTAAATTAGAGACCTCAATTGAAGCATAGTGTTACATAGTAAATATAAGATATAAGAAAGTTGAAATTTATTGATTGTTCATTTCAAAAATATTAAACGTGTATAGAAAAATCTTTCTATTGTATATGAAAAATGTACAATGTTTATGGGAAAAGTAGACATAAAAATTAAGTTTTATATAATGTTAGTCATGTATTTGAAAAAACAATATTGTTTCAAAAAATGTTCCAGTTGTGTAGAAAAAATGTACAATGTTTATAGAAAAAGTAGACATCAAAAGTGTATTTGAAAAATGCTAAACATCTATATAAAAAATGTTCCTGGTGTATAAAACATGTACAATGTATATGGAAAAAACTAGACATGAAAATATAAGGTTTCAAAAATGTTAATAATGCATTTGGAAAATGTTAAACGTGTATATAAAAGTTCCTGATGTATACAAAATGTACAATGTGTACGACAAAAGTGGAAACTGAAAAATACGCGTTTAAGAAATGTCAATCATGTTAAACCTGTCATATAAAATGTTCCTGGTGTATACACAAAATGTACATTGCTTATGAAAAATGTAGACATAAAAACATATGAGTTTTATAAATTGTTAATCATATATTTTAAATTGCGGGCAATGGAAAATAGCGGCGGACCTTCAAATAAGCTATAGCAGAGCTATAGCAGGCTATAGCGGGCTATTTGTGAAGGCGACCATTTAGCGGCACCCTGCTGAAAAGGCTATAGCGGTGCTATAGCCGGCTATTTAAAACTATGTGTGTATGAAAAAAATGGAGGTCAAAAAATAAAATATTTTAAAAAATGTTAATCATGTATTTGGTGAATGTTAGTTGTGTATATTAAAAATGTTCCTAATGTGTGCAAAAAATGTTGGATGTGTATGTAAGAAAGTGACATGAAAAGCAAAAAAAAGGGGTGAGAGAATAAACAAATAAACAAAGAAAGAATAAGAAAAAATAGTAAAAACCATGTTAATCATGTATCTGGTCGTCGTCCGAGCTCGGAGGCAAGCTGGCCATTATATGTCGGGAACGTCGGGCCTGTCAGCCGTTTGCAAGGGATGCCATATCGCACCTCTGTGCCAGCGAGAGCCGCTTCTAAATCGCGTTGTCACTTGCCGTTATTGCGCGCCAGAGTGAGTTTTGACCACCGCACATGTTCAATGCCGAGCAGATGAATGGACAGACGGCCGGCTTCAATGCAGTAGGAAGTCGTCCCGTCACCCAGTCTGGTCGTGCTACTCTGAGCCGGCATTGCACGCGGCGCAGATAGCGAGCGACCGGACGCGACGTGTGCGACGCTCTCGGGCTTGCCCCTTGAATGCCGGCATGCTGCAGAGTGGTCGCGTCTGCTCTGGGCCGGCATGAATGTGGTGCCTCTTCCTAGAAAGACGGTTAGAGCACACCGGTTATTGTGTTGGAAAGATTTTTGAGTGGAACGAGTACGTGGCGGAGGTCCGGACGCCCAGGTTTAATGTCCGGTTTGTGGTTTACACCTTCCGTAGAATGTGACGTGAAGCAAATCCTTTGTTTGTTTAGATGCAATGGCCAATTAATTAACAAGTTCTTATATAGTACTACTTTCTTTGTTCGGAAATACTCGTCGGAGAAATGGATAAAAATGGATGTATTTAGAACTAAAATACCTTTAGATACATACATTTCTCCGACAAATATTTCCAGGCGGAGGGAGTAGTACAGTATGTATGACTTTAAGAAAAAAACTTGTTGGACATATGGATGTGTTTACTGTTAGTTTTAAGTTTAACTCATTTGTCCATGGTAGAATGCAAGCCTATTCGATTCGTCCTATCCTATGGGAAAATTGTCGGGTGGTAGGTGCGACATATGCCAATGGGTGGTTTATCATTGTGGGAGCCACTAAAACATCACCGGTGCCTGGAAACGGGATAAGGCGAAGACATGCACGTCGGCGAATCTTACCCAGGTTCGGGGCTCTCCTAGGAGATAACACCCCTAGTCCTGCTCTGCGGGGTCTCCGCATGATCACTAGATCAAAACAAGTAGCTACAAGAGGCTCCTTGAGCTGTTTAGCTAGAGGAAGAAGAAGGGCAAGGCTAGCTCTCCTCTTCTCTCTAGATGGTGCCTAAAACTCTAAGAGATCACCCCTTTGCATGGGTGCCCTGGGAGGGTTTATATAGGCCTACCCCCAGGGGTACAATGGTAATCCGGCTGGATGTGGGTCCAGGCCGTCAGTGTCTGTTGTCGCCGGCTTTTCTGTCGGCCGCTGGGGCCCGCCGACTGGTGGATCCTGCCGGCTGCCGGCTTCTAGGCCGACAGGCTGGGCCCACCACCTGGGGGTCTTGTCGGCTGCTGGTTACTATAGCCTTGCTCTTGGTGACGAGGGCTTTGTTGGGGTAAGCATGGCTGCAGTGCCGCCGCCTGGCGGGCTTTCACTGTAGCCTTACCCCATCT
This sequence comes from Triticum turgidum subsp. durum, assembly GCA_900231445.1. Lineage (NCBI taxonomy): Eukaryota > Viridiplantae > Streptophyta > Magnoliopsida > Poales > Poaceae > Triticum > Triticum turgidum. The sequence goes on along the minus strand of LT934120.1, from coordinate 464,691,204 downwards.
TATCTGCTTAATGGTGCATAAACTTTCAGGGTGGGGGCGGGCCGACTGTTGGGAGCCGTCCTTCCCTCAGGCCGACTGGTCAAGCTCAGCCGCCTTCTGGTATCTCTCTGGAAGGAGGGGCCCGCCGCCTGCGAGCCGTACTGATAGCCTGTCGTGGGTGACGTCATGGTCAACGTGGCAACATTGTCGCGCCGGACGGGGAGTGGCCGCCCCGTACGGCGCAATGTGGCCACGCTTGCTCCGGGATTCAGGGGTGGCAGGCTTCACTGTAGCCACGCCCTGTCTTATCACTGTTATGTGGAAGCAAACTTTGAGGGTCTGAACCAGGCCGCCTGCTAGGAGTCGGCCACTCTGGTGGCCGGCTGCTAGGCGTCGGCTCTCTTCGAGAGAGCTCTTAGAGCCTTGCCACCTTCCAGCAGCCGGCCGGTGGGACAGTTGACCAAGAGAAGGCGGCCCTGTGTCTTGGATATTTGAGGGCTCAGTCGGCCCAATATTTTTTGAAGAGCCAGGGGAGCCAGTTAGGCTACCCATGGTCATTTACTTCGACAATAGTCCCCGAAGCTAGTCGGGCTTTCGCGGCTGAAAGGAGGGACGAGAAGCCTGAGCAAGCTTCCCATCTTGAAGAGCCAACAGCTAGGAGCCGACCTCAACCAGCCGCGCCATCTGGAAGATCTTGGAGTCTGAAGGCGGGAACCAGCTGGCGCGCGCGTCGGGCGGCGGGCCAGCTGCCCGCCGTCCGCGCGCCACGTGGCACCCTTTGGCTGGACCAGCCTGCCAGCCCACGCGCGCGACGGGACGTCACTACAGGCTGGGGCCCGCCACTACTACGCCTCGGCCCACGCGCGGATCCTTTGTGGCCGAGGCGGACGGTTTGCATTCCAACAGCAGTTTCCGCACGCCGTTAAGGCGCAATAATCATGGGTCGTGAGGGAGTGGGAGTAGTTAATCCCACGTCCCAACATCTCGCCTCCTCGGCTTCGTCGCACCGAGGCTATAAATAGGGGGAGGAGGGGGAGCGGCAGACGCACGTGCGCTCGCCTCCCACTCCGCCATCCTCTTCTTCTTCTTCCTCTCTATAGCCGCTGTTGTTCGCCACCGCGCCGCTCCACCGGCCATCCTGCTACGTCGCAGCTTTGCCGCTGCGGGGTCGCGCTCTCACTATCGCCGCACTTGCTCCGTCAGCCTCTCGCCTTCATGGTGCGCGCTGGAGCCTGGGACGGCTCCAACGTCCATGAAGGTCACATTGATTTCCTCCGCAAGACGCGGCGACTGCCCGGCAAGGACTACGTGAGGGTTCACCTCGCACCAGAGCGGGAGATCGAGGAGGGAGAGCGCGTCATCTTTGCTTGCACTGCCTGCTCGGCCTGTGGCCTGCCAGTGAGCGGCTTCTTTCGGGCCTTCCTCGAGTTCTACAACCTCCAGCCGCACCACCTCACCTCGAACACGGCGGTGCTGTTGTCCGCCTTCGTCACTCTGTGTGAAGGCTTCCTCGGCGTCCTTCCCACCATCGAGCTTTGGGGGGAGTTCTTCTACTCCAAGCTCAGCACCGTCGTCAAGAGCGTGTCGGCTCAATGTGGCGCATGCATCATGGTGCGGAGATCGCGGCCGACAACCCATTTCCTCCCATCGTGCTGATCAAGTCGGTGAAGATGTGGCAGCAGTCGTACTTCTACGTGAAGAGCATCTTCCCGGAGGGCGACTGGGTCAATCTGCCGGCTTACGTAGCCGGCCCGCCGGGTGGGAAGCGGCCTAACTAGTCGTATCGGGCCAGGACGCTGTCGCCTTCTGGATCCGCCGCCATCGCGCGGCTCCGGGTGTTGATCAAGACGGAGTGCCTGGCCGGGCCTGACTTGCTGACCGCCTTCGTGGCGTGCCGGGTGCTCCCACTCCAGGGCCGTCCGCACATGATCTGTCAGATGAGCGGGCACCAAGACCCAAGCAGGCTGTGCACCAAGGAGATGCCTCATATAGAGGTAGCTCACATGGTGAACTACCTTGCGAACTGCAAGCTCATAGAGGAATGGCGGTTCCGCAAGGAGCCGTATTCACGCGTCGATCCCCCGCCTATGGTAAGTTTTCTTTTCTTCTTCTTTCTTCTGTTACCGAGTTCTGCCTGGCAGACTTGACCAATCGGTTTGTGGAACAGAGGCCCCTCCTCAAGCCGGCAGCCAGCGCCGCGGGGCTGGAGCGTCAATTTCTCCCCGACCGGGCGGAGAGTGATGTGGACGACCCCGACTTGGGGGTGGCCACCTTGGACGACGACGCCGTGGGAGGAGGTGGCGAGGCAGGCGGCCCAGGGTTCGGAGCCGGCCTCGAGGATTGGCCAGATGACGACGAGGGAGAAGTTGCCCCACGCTGCCAGCCGGCATCCGACCAGCAGGGCACGAGCTCGTCTGCCGCGCCGGTTGCCCGAGGCGGCGCGCAGAAGCGCCGGGCCGCGCCGAGCCTGTTCGGCAGCCGGTCGAAGAAGCCCAAGGGCTCGGTTGCGGCAACCAAGTGGGACGAAGTGGCCGCGAAGGCCACCCGCTTCCGCAAGGTGGTGAAGGAGCCGCAGATGGTTTCTGCGTAAGTGCCGACTCCCTCACGTATTCTTTTCTTTCTTCTTGCCAATGTTCTTCTGATTTTTCTTTGTCTTGCTTGGGAACAGAGCTCCGCTCTCTCTTGAGAGGTCTATCACCGCCTCCGTGGTTGGAGCGACGGGACACTCCAGCAGCACCCACCGCGTGGACCCTCGCACCGAGCTTCAGGCGGTGACGGAGCAAAACGTGTGGGAGGCGCATGAGGAGCGGGAGGCGGAGCACCAGAGGGTGGCTGCCGCCAAGGCAGCACAGGAGGCAGTGGAGGAGAAGGCGAGGGCGCAGGCCGACACAGCGGTCAAGGCCCAGGCGGATGCTGCAGCCGCGGTGCAGGCGGAGGAAGCATTGCGCCACCAGCCTCCACAGCTCGACATCCCCCTCCGCTCCATGGCGCCTGAGATCCCGGGGGTCCCGCTGGAGGGAGCCGGTGGCGACCAGCCGGTGATGGAGAGGGGGGAGGGCGACGTTGTCGCCCTAGAGAAGGAGGTGGCTCCGCCAGCGCCGACTTCAGCGGACCAAGGCGGCCAACCCAGCGCGTCGCCTGCGCCACCGGCTGGAGGCGAGCCGGCCGCGAGGGCGGACCTCATGGTCCGATCTTTGGCACGCCAGCGTGTAGGGAAGGCGGCCTCAGCACCGAACCCATAGAAGGCCGCGGGCTCAAGCTCGTTGGCCCAGGAGCTGGAGACGGCGAGCGTCAGCTCATCGGGGTGGATGCTGGGTGGTGGGACGGCCGTGCTGAACACGGCGGTGCAAGTCGTCCGGACGCGGCTTCAGTCTCAGGCCGCCGCACTAAAGAACTACAACCAAGAGTTCCTGGCGACGCGATCAGCCATCCAGATAAGCTTCTCGCTTTTTGCTTCTTGTTCTTGAATTCTTCCATGGGGGTGCGTCAGCGCACCCAGTAGGTGTAGTCCCTGAGTTCCGAGTCGGCTGCTGAGCAGGTGACTTGGAACTTCTTAGTAGACTTCGAGTGCTAACTTGTCCTTATTTGTTCGTCTGTCCATTTTGCAGGACTATCATAACCTCCGCGCGGCCGCCTTCAACTCCCATGCCCGGGAGCTGACTCAGAAGGCCGCCGACTTGTCCGAGAGCCAGAGTAAGTGCTCTATCTTCTATCTCTCGTGGGGGCGAGCCAACACACCCACTGGGTGTAGTCCCCGAGATTTAGGCCAACTGCTGAGCAGTCGGGCCGGATCTTTTCTGGCGACTTCTTTCTTACTGTTGACTCTTCTTGCCATCTTTGTAGAGGCCAATGTTGACCTACGACAGCGACTGGGTGAAGGCCAAACCGCTCTGCATGCCAAGGAGGCTGAGTGCAACGCTGCGGCTCAGGAGCGTGACCGCTTGGCCAAGAAGCTGGCTGACCAGGAGGAGAGCCATAAGGCGGCCCTGAAGGCAGTGAAGGACAGCGAGGCCGCCGTCTAAGACGACTACGAGACCGAGGCGGCAAACTGGGCCGAGTCAAGGCAGGCGCTGAATGATGGCTACGGCCATATTGAAGACATGGTCGACGGTAAGCCACCTTCGTCTTTGTCCCTTTGTTTGCCGGCCGTTGCTTGGTCCGACTTCTGGCTTTGTGTTTTTTCTTTTCTTCTTCGTGTAGAGTTCTTCCCTGGCTACTCTGTTGCCGCCAGCCAAGTCATCGAGGCCCATCGCAACATGCAGAGACAGGCTGGTGCTGAGATTGCGTCGGACGCTCGCCGGATGCTTGAGGAGCAGCTCTGGCCGTCCAGGCCCGTCTCCAGCCGGCTCACCGGATGTTCCGCCGCCTTCAGCACGTTGGAGCCCAGGTGTTGTCCACCCTCTGGCCTGGCGAAGTGATTCCCCGCACTCCTAGTCAGACTTCCGACTTGCTGGAGGTGGCGGCTGGTCGCTTCGAGGCTTGGAAGGCCTCTGCATCCCGGGCAAGCGCCAGGCGGGCACTGGAGTTCGTCCGAGCGTGGTATCCCGGGCTGGACTTGACCCAGCTGGCCATGTTTCGGCAGGAGGCCAATGAAGAGCTAGAGGCGGTGCGGCCGGCTATCATCCAGCGCGCCTCGGCGATCGCCGAGTATACCAACACCAGTGTCTTCATCCCCGAGCTGAACGACGACGGCGTCGCTCTGCCGGAGGAGTGGTTTGGGCTGAACCTGGCGGATGGTGAAGACTCGGCGGAGGAGATCAACTCCAGCGACGAGGGTGAAGAGGAGTAGGAAGAGGATGGTGAAAACGCCGCGCGGGATGGTGGAGCGGCCGACCAGCCTCAGCCTGACCGTGCCTCCAGCAATGAGGCGCGTGCGAACATGCCGCCCGCCACTGGTGATGACCAAGCTGAGACTCGCCAGCCGGTCACTCCTCCAGCCAGCACCGCTGTCCCCACAGACCTGCCCAGCTCACCCGTTGCACCCTTGGCATGAGCCGCCATCTTTATCTTTTCCTTCCTATTCGTTAGTCTTTGAACAATATTTGTCAAATTCATGCAGTTCCACCCACTGGGGGTGTATTCAGACTAAGTTGAATGCCGGCCCTCGAAGGCCTTTTGTGTAAATATAATCTTGCATGCGTTTGACTTTCGACTGTGTTTGCTTTTCATATTTTTCGGCTGTTTCCTTTGCCACCCTCCCTTGGTCGCCGCCTTCCCAGCCGGACAGCTGCTCTGCAGTCTATGGCTGGGAAATTACTTGGCCGTGTGGGAGGGCAAGTACTTTAGCTTTCTTAGATTGTGGCAAGGTGAGTGGGAAGCCGGCCAACCGGCTGCTTAACAGTTGGTTGGCAGGGTGGGGAGCCGGCTTGTGTTATGTAAGCCCATTGGTCCTTAGCCATTTTTCGTGTGGGCATCTTTTCCTGCCTTTAACACTTGCCAATCGAACAGTCGATTCTGCAAGCTGCGACTTTTGGCAAGAGAGGGCTTAGGTGCCGACACACTACTTGTCTGACGGCAGGTGGTACTTAACATAATTCAAGGCGGCAAGTCCCCGGGGCGACTGGTCGAACCCGGTGCCGGACAGAAGAACAAATGTAGTGACACCTTCATAGGCATGATACTCATCATATAGATAGTAGTCCCCGAGTGCTCCTCGGGGGCCCCGATGTCTTGTACTTAACACAAAAGATAGAGTGGTACATACTGTATTTAACTGTAAAATCTTTGAAGGAGATTAGCGTTCCATGGTCGTTCCGACTCCTTGCCAGAATCATCTCTCTTGCGCGCCTTGGGCTTCTGTGCGTCGATCAGGTAGTAGGAGTCATTGCCCAAGGCCTTGCTGATGAAGAATGGGCCTTCCCAAGGGGCCAAGAGCTTGTGTTGGCCGGCTGTTTGCTGGATCAGCCGAAGCACAAGATCGCCCTCTTGAAAGGATCTTGGCCTAACCTTCCGGTTATGATAACGGTGCAAACCCTGTTGGTAGATGGCGGACCGGCTGAGTGCCAACAGCCGGCCCTCTTCCAGCTGGTCAACGCCGTCTTCTCGTGCTTCCTTTGCCTCCATTTTCGTGTACATGCTAACTCGAGGTGAGTCGAACTCGATGTTAGTTGGGATGACAGCCTTGGCACCATATAAAAGGAAGAAAGGGGTGAAGCCAGTTGACTTGGTCGAGGTGGTACGCAAGCTCCAAAGGACGGCCGACAGCTCCTCGAGTCAGCAGCTGGCCGAGTGCTCCAATGTCTCGACCAGTCGGGGCTTGATGCCGGACAGGATGAGGCCATTTGCTCGCTCGACTTGGCCGTTTGACTGCGGATGGACAACAGATGCTAAGTCCAGTCGGATGCCTTGTGTCGCGCAGAAACGTGCCAATGCTCCTTTGCCAAAATTTGTGCCGTTGTCGGTGATGATGTTGTGTGGTATGCCATACCGGGTGGTGATGTCTGCAATGGATGTCACGACAGTCGGCCCATTAAACTTTTTGATTGGCTTCGCTTCAATACACTTGGTGAACTTTTCTACGGCGACAGGTAGGTGTGTCATGACGCCGCCTTCCGTCTTGAATGGGCCCACCATATCCAGCCCCCAGACGGCAAAAGGCCAGGTGAGGGGGACGGTCTTGAGTGCAGAAGCCGGCAAGTGTTGCTTCGAGCTGAAAAGTTGGCACCCTTTATAGTGTTTGACTATGGCACCCCGGCTCAGAGAAACCGGAATGCCCCGTATTCCATCCCAGAGATCAAGGAGAAGTCTCTGGAATACGACACTGCTTGACATAGAACAAATCATCTCTTATTACCTGAATAATAATACACGGGTCTGATGTTACAAAGAATCACATCAGCACGGTGACACTACACCTGCGATACTGCGCTTGCTCTATGCTAGCAGCGGAACAACTCGAAGCAGCGGAAATCTTCTAACAGCGGAACAACGACGAAGGTGGTGAACTCCACTCCATAGGGACTCTGGCTGGGACACGATCTAGCTCGCACGAACGGAAACCACGACAAGCAATCAAGCAATCATGGCATCACCTGCAATCTGGCATGACATGCCAGGTCAGTACATTGAATTTTGCAAGCTCACAACAACCAAAAACATCAAGGCAAGACAACAACATAGCATTAAGCAGGTTAATTAAATTAACAGCTACCACGATACAACAACAACTACTAAGCATGATATGAAACTACTACAATACTGATAAATCACCATCTCAGATCTCCATAACAATATCTCTCTTGGCTAATCGGAAAAGCAATATACCATCTCGATCACCTCGTGATCAAAACCGAATGGTGATCATTCACGGATCACAAACGGACCAACAATTGGTCTCAAATGGTGATCTTTCCGGCGATCACTACCATGACCAACCCTTGGTCTCAAACGGTGATCTTTCCGGCGATCACTACCATGACCAACACTTGGTCTCAAACGGTGATCTTTCCGGCGATCACTACCATGACCAACACTTGGTTCCCAACATCATCATCAACATCCTGCCAATCTGTACTGCTCAAAATATCAACATATAGATCACCTATAAGTCATTCCGTCATGTGAGTGTTGATCGAATGGTGCGACCTAGTACGAACCCATGCCCATGACCGAGGACGCGGCTATCGATAGTTTAAACAAACACACTCTGCAGAGGTAGCACACTTTACCCACACCACAGAACCCATGGCCTCGCACTCCCATTCGGGTGGACCAACGGGGTTCCGACAGAACCGATCTACTGCCATGACACTCTCCCGGCCACTCCAACTCACTCCCCACTAGGCTAGTCCCGGGTGACCTCGTGTCTACCAAAGACACCAACGGCCACCGTCGTGGCCAAAACAATAAACTGTTCCAAAAGCGGACAAAAGCGTGCAGAATCCAACAACGGGCACACAAGGCTTATGCCGTCCTACCTGATCAGGGTAGCGCCTGCACATAACCTTCCCTAGTTGGAGGCACCAGCGAGAGGCACGACAATAGACGGCATTAGGGCCTTCCCATAAAAGGCAAATGTGGTTGCACTGGAAAAGCCCAGTTCGGAGGCACCTGACCAAATTAATGACGAAATTTAACCCCAAAATATAACTGTGATAACTGATACTCTGGTATCAACTAACAAACTATAATCCAAGTCATAGAAATATCCAACAAATAATCCAAGCATAATATCATCATACCAAAATACTCCGAGGATAGCCTAACACTTCTATCATGATGAATCTGAAAACAATAATACTACTACTTCAATATCAAGGAACAAGCTATCCAACTAAGATCCACATGTAAATATCATCTCCGAAAATAATACTCCAAGCAACAGAACATCAACTATCACCATGAAAATAATCATACTAACCACTAATAATCCAAAGGCAGCATGACATCCAAAGTAATACTCCAACATATACTAACAGATATAACCATGAAACAACCATAATACCAACCACTAACATTCCAATGACAACATAATACTCATCAACTACAAGCATAACTCCTAGTAATCCAAACAATCGCATGGCAACGGCAAGATCAAAATAATACTCCGAGAAAAATGCCATGCATAGATCACATATAGCTAAAACAATATTTTAAACAAGTTTAAATAAATTAAACCATGTCACTGCATTATAGTGATGCAAATGGAGGGTGTGGCTTGCCTGGGGTGGAAGAAATCACTAGGAGAAAGTGTGAGAAACTCACGGAACGAATCGCCAGAAATCTTTCTCTCTCGGAGGGGGCTGAATAAGAGCAAAGGAAAAATGGTCATTTTTAGAATGCCAAAACATGGTGAAAATGGTTCCATCAGAACAGGCTCGACGAAATGAAGAAGTGGGCTTTGGAATCACCTGATTTGGAGTTACAGTTGAAAAGTCATGAGGTGTAGAAGATCAGGGACTTTTCTGTAAAAAAATCATCACAAACAAGTCCCTGAGTGGATAAGGCAGAAACGCAAAGTTAGAAATACGCTTTCGGTCAGCGAAAACATAAAACGGGAATACGTTTCCACTTATCTGACGAGGCGGTGGCGGGTCAACGCGTGAGGCTGCCAGGTGGGGTCGGGCCTGGGCGGGCCCCGTCACTTATCCACATGGGCACCGAGGTCAACGCACTGTTAGGCTGACCGGTGGGACCGCGCTTGGGTGGGGCCCGCCTGGCCAGGGTACACAAGTCAGCGCCGTCGTCTTCGTCTTCTCCCCGTGCTCGCCCGCGGTCCAGAGAGGGGCCGTCGGCGCCGACGACGATTGCCGGCGGCACGGGCCACCATTTGCGGCGCCCGGACCACCACCGTGCTCAGGGGAGCAAGGTGACTCCGTCCCGGGGTAGCAAGGTCTCCTGGGATCACCGGGCTGGTCGGGGCGTTGGCCGTGGTGGACGGAGGCGCCGGGCACCGGAGGGCTCGTGATCATGGACCACCAGAGGAGGAGGGAGAGGGCTCGGGTGGTTCCGGGGTGTGGATGGGGGCCTCTGGAGGTCGAAGAAGGAGGGAAGGAGCGCGGGGCTGCTCGGATTTGATCGGAGCCCGACGGCGGCCATGGCGGCATAGGGTAGCGAGGAGAGGTTCTCCGGCTCGGGTGACTGGTCGGGGAGGTATCTAGGTGGGAGGGAAGAAGCTTGGTGAGGTCAGGAGGCCTTGGGGTGGGCTTATATAGCCGTGGGGAGGAGTGTGCCGTGCTGTCATCGCCGTGGACGCGAGGCTGGCGCCGCAGAGGCGTGTGCACGCGCATGAGCTCGGAGGCAGGCGATGAGGGAGGCACAGGGGAGAGCTCGCGGGGAGGAGGAGGTCAAAGGAGCACGGGGAAGATGGCGACGGCGACGAACAGATCCAAACCGCGACTGTACATCCGTGGGCACGCGGTGGTTTGCGTTGGCGAGGAAGCTGCTGGAGGGGGAGAGGGATCTGAGGGAACGGCGACGACGCGAGGAAGCCAACGGACATGCTCACGAGCGCGGAGACGGTGAGTGGGGAGCGGACGAAGCAGAAATGGCGCGCTGGACGCGGCCACTGTGCACAGAGCGTGCGCACATGCTTGCCAGCGTCGTAGTCATGACATGAAAAGGGGCATTCAATGCTCTAAAACACCCAAAACATTGTCTAGCTGATAGTCCTTCCATGATAGAGCATTTATGAGGCATTGGCTTGATCTGGGGAGCTGTGGTTAAATGGTAAGAGACCCCTGAAGTTTACTGCAGTAAACTAATCAGCTCAATGTGATCAACAGAGAGATGCTATGGGTCAAAAGTTATGTCTGTGAGGTTTATCTATCCAAGGACTAGGATTCTGGTGGTTTTGAGGAGAAATGGACCAAGAATTAATATAGTTGCTTCACAACTGCATTTTTGGTCCAGAAATGAAGATCATGATGATGCTCTCACATAGAGTAGCAACTTGGGCTAAAATTGTGCAAAGTTTGATTATTTGGACATATGAATATGCTGTAAAAAACTCACGCCAAATGGACAAGCCAAAATGGCACTTGCTTCACAAACATCATTTCTGTCCAGAAACTTGGAATAATTTTGGTGATCAAATGGATCAATGAAATGATGCCAAATTTGGTGGAGAGAGGTTTTATGGGTATAAAAATGATTTGGTAATTTATCATGATTTTTAAAGCAATATAAAATACACTTACTTCACAACATGAAAATATTGCCAGAATCAAAGATTTGCTCCTGTGCTCACATAGATAATTGGATGGGGCTTCAAATGGGTGGAGGGGGTTAATATGATCACATTAAGGAGTGTGCAATAGTTCAACTCATTTGGGTACTCCTAGCTAGCAATTCCTTCACAAAGCCTTCTATTTGACAGAAATTTTCAAAATTCACCGAGGAAGATTGGCTAGGCAAATAAATTTGAACTTGTGCATGGAGCAATTATTTGGAAATATAAGCATGCCCAAAAAGGTTGGGAGCCACTAGGAAAAATATAAATGACACTTCCTTCACAAAGTGCCATTCAGGGCAGAAATGAAGAATAATTATTGGGGGATTATTTTTGAACTGGCCAAGGAAATTTTTGGGCATATTTGAGCTCTAAATGACCCAAAGGAATTATGAGAATTATTTGGGGATTTTTGGATGGACAGAAATATCGGTTGCTTCACAACCTAGGGCAGATAGGGTTATTCCTTTAATGAAAAAGGAATATTCCCTAGAAAAAGAATTTTAGGGTTTAGTCGAGGAGTGAAGTGACATGATCTTGGCAAGGTTTTGAGAATTATTAGCCACTTGGGAGGAGGAATGAGGATGATTTCCCAGGTGGCAAGGCCACAGAACCACTCTAAAAAGAAAAACAGAGCAAAAACCAAATAAATCAAAAGAAAAAGAAAAGGGCCAAAATCCAGGCTGTTACATTGACTAATTCTTTGGCGTCTTCCAAAGCAGTCGGGTTTTTTCTCACCTTTCCCCAAATTTTGACGGGTTTTTGCTCGCATACCAAATCCTTTGGCTGACGTATTTTTTTTTCATATCTGTGGTGATATCCAGTGGACCACTACTAGGGAAAAGACTAGCAGCAGCGCGGGTTTTAGATGTATCAGTAGCGCGGGGACAGGCGCTACTAATAAGGCGCTACAGCTAAGATATAGCAGTAGCGCGTGCTTAGCGGCGCTACTGCTACACAAGTGTAGCAGCAGCGCTGTTTGCGGAAGCTCGCTACTGCTAGTAGCTCTAGCGCGTTTTACCTTGACGCGCTACTGCTACCGCGGCTCTGCTGCTAACTTTTGTACACTCGCTACTGCTAATTTAAGTAGGTGTTTTTGTTATTTTTTTGACATATTTTTTTTGTATTTGAACAGGCTTTATAGAAGAATCTTTAGCAGATAGAAATGTCATCATGATACACATACAAATGTCTGCGAGACCACAAATGTAATCATAGCATGTACATACAAATAGTCTCATCATAATCATCATCCAACCCAAACTGATATCTTGTCATCATCTCGAAAATAGCGATACATGCAAGTCTCGAATACTTGCAGCTACAACAACGTCATCCATCTAAACAAAGGTATACGCAAGAAGTGCTATCACTATGAGTGAGAGCGGAACTATGCAGTACATGAGGTGGCGGTTAAGAGTCCTCTCCCGCGCTAGCGTGAACCTCAAGTAACTAGCTTCTCCTTCTTGTATGCTTTTGAAGCCTTTATGGCTGGCGCCCATGAACCCATTCACTTGCGCCTGACACTCATGCCACTCGTTGTACACCCCCAGAACCTTCCCTTTGTACATGACATAGCAATTCCATCTCGCCATCAAGAAACTAGGTACCTGTTAGAGATGCATGTTCATGAAGAGGATGTACAATCATATATATGCAACAAAATATACTAGAGCAACACCGAAAAAGAAAGGATTAGCAACTAGATGCAACATACAGTACGCAAATTAATTAACTAGAGGTACGCAGGTCATCGTACGCAAACTAACAAAGTAGCGTTACGCAAGTTCGGCATGGACCGTGGACATCACAAAGTTTCATCGCTACAAGAAGTATACAAGTTCAACCGACACATATCATCATCATCGGCATCTTAAATCACTAGAAGTTCCATCCTTCCATATCATCAAGGACGAGCCCTAGCTTCTTGAACGGCGTGAGGTCTAGACGTTGCATGCCTATGCCAGTTCGGATGTCAGCCCGCGATATAGGGCCGTTGTGGAACATCCCCTTCTCATCGACGACTTCTTTCATGATGATCGTCACAATGTCGCTTTGGATGCGAAAGAAGTCATCTCTAAGTTTATAATTCGCTTCTCCATGAGATTCTAGCCACTTGTGGATACGATCATCATTTCTACTTTTAATGCGAAGGTTTTGGTGATCCATGTTGAACTGAATCATGAGATGGACGATGTAGAATCCATCCTTCTTGCTTGGTTTTGGGACATGGATGCAGAAGAAGGTAGTTTTATGCGCAAAACCCATCTTCTTGTTCCTTTGTTTCTTGATCTGCACGTGGCCACCTCTAAAGCTGAAGCCTTGGAGAGCATCATCTAGAATATTCATTATGTGGGTGTAGTCTTTTTTCTCGTAGTCTCTGGAAGGGTAAAAATACACGGCGTGGGAGACTTGCGGGTAAAGAATGATAAGGACGACACGCCCGTTGCTGCGGGGAAAAGACACATCAAATTATTCCCCATATGAGAGAGAAGGAATGATTGAAATGTACGAAAGGATTGTCCGGAACTGACTTACTTTGGATGATAAGGCACGAGGACAATTTCCCGGTCCTTATTCTGTACCATGAAGTTTTGGAGGTACTCCCTAGCAGTTTCACGCTCAAAGTCGCCGAGACTCAAGAAAGACTCGTGCATGTAGTACGGATCCGCCACACAGATTTACGAGACTTCTTCACTCTCCATGACGGAGCTCATATGTAGCGCAAAAAGGCGGACGATAGTAAAATCAAGTCGCCTTGTTAGAAACATCTCAAAGATATGGTCAAACCGCAGGAAGAACACCTCCGCGGGCCGTGTGTCGACGTAGCACTTCCCCTCAGGTACACGAGCCGCGTATGTCGGATATCCTGGATCCTTTCAGGCTAGTAGGCTTTTCTCAGTCGACAGCACATGGTCGTGCAGTCTCCTGAGATCCCCTGATAGTGCCTCCAGCGGTTTCGGCAGTAGCATCGGCTCGCCCGTGAGATGGAACATGACCGCACTTTTCACGGGTACATGCTCTTCAGAATGCATCGTCTGGCTGCTATGTGCTCTGGCTTGTTTGGAGACAGTTACCTTCCCTGATCTCTTCCTCTCCTTTTTCTTGGGCACACCTTCCAAACCCTTTCTTAACCCCTGCCCCAGTGTTCTCGGGCTAAGTACTGTACGACCCTCGCGCCCGGCTAGTTGAGCCTGTGTTGAGGCGGCATCTTCAGGCGTGTCCTGTGAGGATTTCATGAAGAGAGACTTTTTGCAATCCATGGTACGACCCTGCCCGGGCATATCATCCATATCCTCATTAGCAAGCTGATAGCCCGATTCGTCATATGGTTGACTCATCATATCTATGTCACAGTCATACGCGTTTGTATTGAGGTAATCCATAGGGTCGACCTCCGTCTCATCATCCATTCTCTGTTCTACAGGAGAAATTACATCAGCCAGTACTATTGCACCCTCTTCATCATGTCGTCCGCCGCTCTCACCCGGCACTACAGGAGCTGGTAATTGCGTAGGCGGGGTGGTGGTATTCGCACATGCTTGTTGATGTGTGGTAGTTATTGGTGTGCACTCGGCCGGCTCCAGACGAATAAGATTCTTCGGCCATAGCAGCACCCAATTCTTGCAGCTTCCAATCCACGGCGGGGTCTCGTCGTCCGCTCCCACATGCTGTACTGGAGGAGGCAAATCCTCGTGCCCCAATTTCACACTGGTCAAGATAACCCTGAAGTGCCCAGCGGGGATCGACTGGTTGTGGAACGTGCGTTGAGAGGGGTCCATTATCATCCCCTTTCCCACGTCCACCCTCATTGTGACTTTGCCTTTTCCATGGAGTATGATTTTTCTTAGGTAATGTAGTATTGATTCTTCTTTTGATGTATACTTCATCACCATCATCATCTTCCCTCATTGGGTTGCCGTACTGATCATAGTCTTCCTCGTTGGCGACTCCATCCATTCCAATGATGTTCCTTTTGCCTCTCCTCAGGACAACACGGCTGGGATTGCGCGGGTCAGTTATGAAGAAGCATTGTGTCACGTGCTTAGCGTGTACCCATGGCTCATTTTTTGCGATAGCGTTCACGGTAGCGCTCTTGGCATCGGGTATAGTCATGGTAGTGAAAATCCGGCTTTCTCTTTCGACATTCTTAGCCCATCTGACACGGAACATCACCATGTTGTGCAGTCCAGAGTAGTCAAGCTCCCAGATCTCCTCGACCCTTCCATAAAATCGTTCAGTTGCGCCGTTGTCGCTGCCGGTCATGCATTCCATCGTCACCCCCGAGTTCTGATCATCAATGTCCATATCTTTGGCCTCCGTGTAGAATGTGTATCCGTTGATATCATATGCCTGATACGTTACGAGGTTGGGAGAGGGGCCATGTGCTAAGGCGTATATGAGCAATCCGTCCTTAGAGCCCTCCTCCGGAGGATTAGCAATAATATGCTCTTTGAACCAATGCAGGAAAGTGGAGTTGTGCTCTCTAGTAACTTCGGCGTCCGTGCTGCATACCCCCCGGTCATGGTACTTCTTTGCAATAATTTCTTTGTGCAGTGCCACAAAAGGATCTACCTCGTCTAGGTGTTGTAGCACTACCAAGTTTGCTCTGTCAAAGTCGCTGCGTCGATCTGAGTATGCCACATGCAGTTCCCTGCAACCGTTGCAGTGACCATCTCCTTCGAGCCTCCCATCGTGCTTGTTAACGGGCAAACCAACACTAACACCAGGTGTCTAGTCTGCGCCATATAGAAAATTCTCACAGAAAGAGATGCACTCTTGTGCCAAATAGCCTTGGACGATGCTTCCATCCGGACGGGACATGTTAGGAACGAATCCTTTGATGATCCCATCCATCCTCTCAAATGGCATCATGTTGTGCAGGAATGACGGCCCCAGGTCTATTATGTCATCCAAAATATGGACACACAGATGCACCATCACGTCAAAGAACGCGGGCGGGAAGTACATCTCAAGCTCATTCAGTATCACAACGATCTCTTCCTGTAGCCTTTGGAGCTGCTTCGCACTGATCGACTTTCGAGAGATGACATCGAAAAAGTTGCAGAGACCAATAAGCGTGTCACGGATGTGTTTGTCCATTATCCCTCTAAGGGCAACAGGTAGTATCTGCGTCATCATCGCATGACAGTCATGAGACTTCATCCCGCTGAACCTTTTCTTGTCCGTGTCTAGATATCTGTTTATCTTGCCACAGTAACCAGAACTAACTTTCACTCCGATAAGGCACTTAAAGAAGGCATTGATCTCAGGCTGACTTAAGGTGAAGCAAGAAGGGGGGCAATAATCCTCTTTCTTTATTTTCTTTCCCTTCTTCTCCCGTGCCTCTATCTCCATCTCTGTCTCATCTGACATTTTACGGGGCGGCATGTGCAGATCTTCCCTAATTTTCAAATCTTTCAAGTCTTTTCTTGCCTTCGGCCCATCCTTGGTCTTATCCGGCATGTTCATCAGTGTTGCGAGCAAGCTCTCAAGGACATTCTTACAAATATACATTTGATCAAGGCAATGAGGTGTATCGAGTTTGTGCCAGTACTCCAAGTCCCAGAACACAGACCTCATCTTCCATACCTTCAGCAGCGGCTCCGGAGCCTTTCTCATCGTCTTTCCCGGCGCGGGGCACTCCTTCCAGTTTTTCAACAGCTCATCGATTTCGGCACCTCTCCGCTTACGTGGAGGTCCTCGATGCTCAGCGTGACCATTGAATAGATCTCCACGGTTTCTCCACGGGTCGTCCTATTCAATCCATCTTCGATGCCCCATGTACACGATTTTCCCAGACCCGCCATCTTTCCTTGACGTTAGCTGTTGAGACGTCGTATCATCCATGCAGCGCGTGCATCCGCAATATCCATGGCACACCTGGCCTGCCACATATCCGTAACCGAGATAGTCCTGCACTGTCGTGATCAGCGCGGCTCTCATGTTGAAATACTCACCTTTGCTGGCGTCCCATGTCTTGGCCGGTGTTTTCCATAACCTGTCTAACTCCTCTTGAAGTAGTCCCAGATACAAATTAATATTATTTCCTGGTTGTTTCGGCCCTGGAATAAGCATGCTCATGTGAATGTACTTCAATTTCATGCACAACCGGGGGGGAGGTTGTACATCCATACAAACACGGGCCATGTGCTATGGTTGGTGTTCTGGTTGCCAAACGGATTCATGCCATCGGTACACGCGCCGAGCATGATGTTCCTTGCATCACATTCAAAATACCGATAGAAGCTGTTCAACGCTCTCCACTGGCTTCCATCCTTCACGTGTCTCAGCTTCGGATCATCTCCATCGTCGGGCTTCTTCCTCTCCGCGTGCCAGCGCATTAGCTTTGCTTCCTTGGGATCTACAAAATACCTCTGCTGACGGGGAGTGATCGGTAAGTACCATACAACTTTCTGGGGACATTTCTTCCCGGCCTTCTTGTATCGAGAAGCATTGCACACCGGACAGCTTGTTTTTTCCGCATGCTTCTTCCGATAAATTATGCAATCGTTGATGCATGCATGGTATCTAACGTGTGGCATATCAAGAGGGCACACGATCTTCTTGGCCTCATCAACACTAGTAGGACATAGATTACCCGCGGGAAGAACATCCTTTAGGTACTTGAGATGCTCATCGAGGCTAGTGTCGGTCCATTTGTTTTTAGCCTTCGTCTTCAGGAGTTGGAGCGTGAAACTCAAGCGGGTCACCTCAGGATTGCAACCATCATACAATGGAGTGTTCGAGTCTACCACCAGTTGCTCCAACTTAGCCTCCTCTCTAGAAGCAGCTCTCTCAGTACTCGTCTCCTTGCGAAGCAATGCTTCAACATGAGGGTCCCACACGATTGAACTTAGTACCGACGAACTCTGCTGCGTGGAGTCCATGTCGTTCTCTCCACTGCCATGTCCGGCCCCTTCTCCTCCGCCATGTCCGGCCCCTTCTCCGCCGCCATGTCCGGCCTCTTCCCCGCCGCCATTATCGATCATCTCTTCGTCTTGCCCCGTGTCATCATTGCCTACCCCGTTGGCATCCTCAACATCGTCATCCTCATCTTCAATTATCCACCGCGTATAGCCATCCATGAAACCAGTCATGAGCAGGTGCGCTTCGGCACGACCATCGTCATGGGGGTCGAGCCAAACTATTCCTTTGCATTTTCGACACGGACATAAAACCTCTGTCCGGTTATTTTCTTTCATGTACTGCACCGCCGACCGCAACCACCTGTCCACCATTGTTCCACTGACCATCGTCAACTCTGCATGGTAATAATAAACAAATTGATTATAAAAATGCATGCATGCATCAAAGTCATAAAAATATTTGGCATGACCTTCCCTAAAAATAGGACATATATGGATCTAGAGTTTGCCCGGAATTCGCCAAAACAGAAATAAATCGATATTTTGGCAAAACATAGGCAACTCAAAAGCACAATTTGGCGTGCCACACATACAATTTCCACAAACATATCACACACACATAAACATATTTTCATTTTGCAAAAGCATGAAATTTTCATCACCTCTATATCTCGATCGAGATCGAGCACACAGTGGAGATGATGTTGTAGGGAGATCAAAAGTGCATAAAGCTCTTCTTGACAAAGATAAATCTAGTTAGGGGGAAAATATGTCACTTAACTAAGTGCTACATCTACCTAGGAAGCTAATTTGGGAGGAGACAACTTCAACTATGGAGGGGAAAGGAAAAAGAGAAAGGAGATGCATTAATGGAGGTGGTGTAGTTAGGTAGGAGTAATGAAGAGAGAGAAAGGTGGATAGAAGAGAAAGAGTAATGGGGGAGAAGTATCGAGGAAGAAGAAGAGTGAGAGTGGGAGCATATGGGGGAGGTAGGGGGAAGGGAAGACAGGAGGGGGAGGGGAGGCACGGGTGGGGAAAGGTGGTGGGTTGGTGCGGGTTAGCAGTAGCGCGGGAGGAGAAACGCGCTGCTGCTAAATAATTAGCAGCAGCGCGCTTTGGGCAACGGCGCTACTGCTAACAGTGACAAATTTTTTGGCAATTTGAAATGTAGCAGGAGCGATCCCAGTAAAAGCGTGCTACTACTACATCTGTAGCAGTAGCGCGGTTTAGGCCACGGCGCTACTACTAAATGGAGCTCGGTGAACACCGACGGTGGATATTTGTAGTAGCGCGGTTTACGCAGAGCGCGCTACTGCTAAAAATTTATCAGCAGCGAGTTTCCAGCACACACACTACTACTAATTAGTAGCAGCGCTCCTTTTTGAGCCGCGCTGCTGGTAAGATTCTGTGTATAGGCTTTTCCCTAGTAGTGGACCTGAGCATAAATTTTCCCTTTGGTTATGAAAACTTTTTTACTTCTGTTATGGGGTTGCTTCAAATAAATGCAGGCCTTCTGGTTTCCATAAATGCTGAGAATCAGGGCCATCCTCTGAAGGGATCTGACTGCTCATAGGTGGCACTGGTTTATCTTGATTTATTTCTTTGGCTCAAGCATGAGATATGTACCAAAGATTTGACTGCCTTCTGTCGTGAGCAATATAATGTTGTATGGAGATATAGCTATGCCATACTTCAAATATTTATATCTCGCGACTGGCCCGACAGGGGGCTGATGGACAAATGCTTTTCCTGACAGACTGATCGTGTACTTGATTCTGTCGGTGAGTATACCGGGTCTGAGCTGATTGTTCGGCTTTTGATTTTTCTCATGTGGTTGATATATCCATCTGTGGTAAGAGGTTGTGATATGCTTTAACACTGCTACTGAGGTCAGACTGCTGAGGTTGCAAAGGAATCTTGGATCTGACAGAACAGACTTGGATATTCCATGCTAACCATGTCAAGCGGGTCAGCGGGATATGAAAAATCCTTGTAAAATAGAGTAGGCCGCTGAGAGTATGCCTTTTTGGATCCATATGGAATTATGGCCTCGAGCTGATTTGGGTATCTGGACCCTGATGGTCGCGCAAAAATCATCATACCTTTGCTGTCAGTCTCATACTTTTTACAGTCATGATTTTCTTCGTCAGGATACCTTACTGAAATAACTTGGCCACCTGTCCTTGATTCTTCGTATGACCATGGATGTGATTAATATTTTTGACATTATTCCTTGTGCTTGTTTTTCTGACCGGTGTCCGCACACATATGACATATACCCGGGGGTTTGTAGTGGTACGGAGCTCATTACTGAGGCCAATCATACACGAAGGTGACAAGGTTTCATGATATCACCTTGTTAGTTGCAGGAATAATGACCTTGGTGACCATTGTCAAGACTGTTGATTATGTGATGTCATCTCCAAATATTTTCGATCCTTGTAATTCATGATATGTATTTCTGCTCATCTTCCTTTGTCTGACTCATGAGGTTGTGGGATCCTTCCTTTGCTTAGGTATATCTGTTGGATCTTTGCCGCATCTCGCATGAGTTACTAATATGACTTGGGATGCATGCTCACCGTATATAAGAAGGATATGCCGCCGAACACTCGATCCTTGCGGTAGGCATATGTTTTGTCTGAATTGTACCTCTAACAAAATCATTGCAAGTCTGGTTCTTGAGCGGTACTGCCATATATTGGCAACTCTTCATAAAACCTCTGAGGATGGTGCAATATTGTTGTATTGATGCGGACTGAGTGGCTTACGAGAGAAGTCATTCGAGTAGCTTGTTGAGGAAGACTTGTTAACTTCTATCAAATCATTTGTCTGGGTATCGTGCAGAAGAAGGGTCTATAGCTTACACACGAAGCTTGGTCTGATTATTCTGCTGGAGAAGACTGAGTTCCGTACTTGAGAAGCTTCTCCTCAGGTTTGCTTGTTGAGAAAAATTCATTTCCGTCTATCAGAAGCTTTTACCGAGGTATCTTGCTGGGAAAGACCGGGTATCATGGGCCGGAAATTGTTCACAAATCATGCTGAGGAAAAATTGAGGAGCCTTGCATCATAAATTTCTTCCGATATCATGTGGAAGAATACTGGGTTTCTTATATCCAAAACTTCATACTGATATGCAAACTGAAATCCACACACACGCCCATAATATTCCGAGGCTGATTATTTGCATGAGAAAAATAGTTTGAATGTCTTCCTTGAGCATATCATATTGTGACTTTATTTCGGATGATAACATATTTCAAGCACCATGCATTATGGAGCCAAAATTTTGTATATGATCCATACCTCTATCTGAAAATATATTGTTGATCTTGCAACTGACTTGTCTTGCTGCTGACTTGATCATTACTATTGTGAGGATTTAGTACTGATGTAGACACGATGCTGATAATCAATCCAAGACACTATTGGTATTCTGAGCAAATATTAATGCTATAATGTGGTTGACTGGGTAGACCATAATGTTGAGCTTCTTCCAAATATTTGAAATCCTTATTGCTTCTTCAAGTCCGGTGAGCAATCTTTATAGGGGAAAAATAATGTAACACCGGGGCCCAAAAAGAAAGAAGCAAGTGAAAACTCAACTAAACAAAAGCACACAACAACAAACAATTCACACAATCAATGTCACATATTACTGCTAGTCACACAATATGCATGCCTACTTAAGCACACAAATCTCACAGGATCTCCGGTTCTACGATCTAGCATGCTGTGACGATGTGCACGAGGACGAATAAATGTGTGGAAGAGTTGGTGTAAACATTGCTACACCAAGTGCTAGCTTAGCCAGATAGCAATCTTGACTAGCTCGGAGGCGAGGACACACTCGGTAATCATGTAGTGGGACACGAAGGTCGCAACCACATTATTATCAAGCAGAGGAAAAAAGATCCGTACTCGTCCAAGAAATAGGATAGCGGGGAAAAACTAAGGCTGCTGACATTGCCCTTTCTTGATAACTAAGATCATTAAGGGTTGTCAACACGACAAAATAAAAGAACAATCCGGGATAGAAGCATTTCCATCACCGAAACGATAGACGGGACTGAAAGAAAGACATCGGCGCGATGCCTGAGCACCATTTTTGCAAACAGTGTCGAGATCACTTGGCATCACTCTGCTGGGACACAAAGGACACCAAACACCGAAAGAAAAAGGAACTGGAGAAATGCAAAGGTTGAGCTGTAGTGGATCCGAACCGATGCCAGCTACACTCACCAGATAAACCGTTATCACAAATACTAAGGCTATATGCATGCTATGCAACAAACAAATGCAGCAACTAAATGCAATCATCAAGCCAGACTCTATACTACCAATTTCTACCGGTTTCTACCGCTCACGCCGACTAGGGCGTCCTACAGCCAGACCTGCTCTGATACCTGTGATGCCCGAGTAATTAAGCTACAGTTATCCTCTGCTAATGATGCCACGTCACCTCGATTATAGTTGCTAATCTCGAGTTAGCTTGAAACCAATTCAAATTCAAATTCAAAATCAGGCAAACAATAATTTTTTTAAATATTAAAACTAAAATGTTCGGAGTGAACCAAATATTACATACGTAATTATGGTGTAGAAACCACACCTTTATAAAATGTTAATATACTATGAGATGAATAAAACAGTAGCAAAAACAACTATTTAAATACCTTTTATAATTAATAAAATGTCAAACTAAGTTGTTTGGGGTCTAGACTTTTTGTGACTGTGGACTAAGTTGAAATACTAATTTAGATACTAAGTGTATATTTTACTAAAATAATATGCAACTAAAATAAAACATGAAAGAATAAATAAAAATAAGAATAATAAAAATTGTAATAAAACAACAACAATAAAAGAAAATAAAGCCCCCCCCTCGCTGGGCCTCGGCCCAGCTGGCCATTGGGCAAGCCAGGCCGGCCCAGCCGGCGGCCCACTCCCCTCCTCCATATCCCCACCTGGGCAAACCCTAACCCAACTGACCTCCACTCCCCCCCCACGACACCCACTCCCACTCATTCCTCTCGCTCTCCCCCCCGATCTGGATCGGGGGCGCTTGCACCCGAAGACCGCGTCGCCGCCGCTGTGCTGCCTCCGCCGTCGCTGGCGCCATCCTCCTAAAAGCCTCCGTCCCGCGTGGATCCAGTCTGGGCCGTCGACGCCCTGCGCCTCCCGTCGCCTCCCCGACCCCGTCTTCCTCCCTCGACGGCCTGCATCCACTCCGACACCGCCGTCCCCGTCGCCCTCCTCGCGCCCCGCTGCCTAGTCCCCTACAACCCCAGTGAGGCCCTCCTCCTTCTCCTCTTCCCCGCGCTTCGCCTGCACACCTGCATGGCCGCGCTGTCATCGCTCTCGACCGCACGCACCCCCCACTCGTCCTGGCCGCCCAGTGCGCGCGCTCGGCCGCTCGGTCGTGCTTGTCGCCGCGTCGTCCCGCTGTTCCCTCGTCCCGCCCGCACTCACCGCGCACTACTGCCGCTACGGGCGGTGCACCCCCCGGCTACCCTGCGATGGTGCGCGCCCGCCGTGGCCGCGCTCGGCCACTGCACTCCGCCCTGCCTTGTCAGGAGACTTCCCCTCACCGTGACCTCGCCGCTGCCACGTCAGCACCGACCGGCGCCGCGCCGGCGTCCTCCCCTCGGCGTGGCACCGACTGGACGTGCCTAGTCCGGGTGCTCGCGCCTGCGCGCCCCCATGTCCAAGCACTCGTGCACCCACCCCTGCTAGTGCCCGCGCGCCCGATTGCCCCTAGGGCCTATGACAAACGGGGCCCAGCCCCAGAAAGTTTTTTTAGTAAAAGAAAATAAAATAAAAATAAATTATTAATTTATTAATTAAGTAATTAATTAGTTAATTAGTTAGGTTAATTAATCATGTTTAATTAATCAAATTTACTAGTTAGTTTACTTAAACAGTAATTAGTTTAACCTAAACCCTAATCAACCTAACAGTGTATGACAAGTGGGTCCCACTGGGCCCACACGTCAGGTTGACCAGTCAACACCTCTGTTGACTACTGATGTCATGATGACGTCAGCAAACACTATTTTGGATAATGTTGAATTAAATTAAATTAATTAAAATTCTAAAAATGATTTAAAACTTTAGAAAATCATATAAAATAAATTGTAGCTCAGATGTAAATACTTTCTACATGAAAGTTGCTCAGAACGACGAGACGAATCCGGATACGCATCCTATTCGACCGCCACACATCCCTAGCATAGCAAACACGCAACTTTCCCCCCTCTGGTTCATCTGTCCGAAAACGCGAAACACCGGGGATACTTTCCCGGAAGTTTCCCCCTCTCGCCGGTATCACCTACTACCACGTTAGGGCACACCTAGCACCGCGTATTGCCATGTTACGCTTTGTGATGCTTTGATTGCTCTATTATTTATTGTGTTCCCCTTCCGTTACTTCTTTCCGGTAGACCCCGAGACTGCCGGCGACCCCCAGTTCGACTACGGTGTTGATGACCCCTCCTTCTTGCCAGAGCAACCAGGCAAGCCCCCCCTTTGGTCACCAGATATCGCATATTCTTCTCTTTACTGCTTGCATTAGAGTAGTGTAGCTTGTTACAATTTGGTTACTCCTATTCTGTTGCATAGCCTGTCATTGTTGCTACAGTCGTTGATACCTTACCCGCAATCCTAAATGCTTAGTATAGGATGCTAGTTTATCATCATTGGCCCTACATTCCTACCAGTCTGCCTTGCTATACTATCGGGCCGTGATCACTTGGGAGGTGATCACAGGTATATACTATACATATATACATACTATACAGATGGTGACTAAAGTCGGGTTGGCTCGTTGAGTACCCGCAAGTGATTCCGATGTGGGGGCTGAAAGGACAGGTGGCTCCATCCCGGTAGAGGTGGTCCTGGGTTCCCGATGGCCCCCGACTGTTACTATGTGGCGGAGCAACAGGGTAGGTTGAGACCACCTAGGCGAGAGGTGGGCCTGGCTCTGGTCGGCGTTCACGGTTGCTTCATAATAACACGCTTAATAAGATCTTGGTATTTGATCTGAGTCTGGCCACTGGCGTATACGCACTAACCAACTACGCAGGAAAGATATGGGCACTCGACATCGTGGTATCAGGCGAAGCCTTCGTGAAATCACCTACTGAGCGGCACGCGCCGGATTGGAACGTAAGCCTGCTCTTGTATTAAGGGGGCTAGTTCTGCTTCCCGCCGCCCTAGCAACGTGTAGGTGTGCAATGGGTGATGGGCCCAGACCCCAGCGCCATAGGATTTAGAGCGGCGTGCTAATCTCTCTGTTGTGCCTAGGCAGGGCTGCGATGTGTTGATCTTCCAAGGCCGGGCATGACCCAGGAAAGTGTGTCCGGCAAAATGGGATCGAGCGTGTTGGGTTATGTGGTGCACCCCTGCAGGGAAGTTTATTTATTCGAATAGCCGTGTCCCTCGGTAAAAGGATGACCCAGAATTGTACCTTGACCTTATGATAACTAGAACTGGATACTTAATAAAACACACAGACAAGTTACACACACAACCCAGTGATCGCTTTTCCACAGGGCGACGAGGGGAGGATCGCCGGGTAGCATTATGCTGTGCGATGCTACTTGGAGGACTGCAATCTACTCTCTTCTACATGCTGCAAGACGGAGGCTGCCAGAAGCGTAGTCCTCGATAGGACTAGATATCCCCCACTTATTATGGCATTCTACAGTTCATCCCACTTATATTGCCTCTTTACACATAGACCCATGCATATGTAGTGTAGATCCTTGCTTGCGAGTACTTTGGATGAGTACTCATGGTTGCTTTGCTCCCTCTTTCGCCCCGTTTTCCTCTTCTTCTCGGATGCCGCAACCAGACGTTGGAGCCCAGGAGCCAGACGCCACCGTCGACGACTACTACTACACTGGAGGTGCCTACTACTACATGCAGGCTGCTAACGACGACCAGGAGTAGTTAGGAGGATCCCAGGCAGAAGGCCTGCGCCTCTTTCGATCTGTATCCCAGTTTGTGCTAGCCATCTTATGGTAACTTGTTTAACTTATGTCTGTACTCAGATATTGTTTCTTCCGCTGACTCATCTATGATCGAACACTTGTATTCGAGCCCTCGAGGCCCCTGGCTTGTATTATGATGCTTGTATGACTTATTTTCTTTTTAGAGTTGTGTTGTGATATCTTCCCGTGAGTCCCTGGTCTTGATCGTACATGTTTGCATGCATGATTAGTGTACGATTGAATCGGGGGCGTCACAAGTTGGTATCAAAGCCTACTGCCTGTAGGAATCCTCCTTCCAAACTCCTTGGCCGAAGTCGAGTCTAGACATTGCTAAACTTTTACTAACATGGCTGTGTGCCTTACGGGCCCACGTTGCCATTTGGTGGTATTAGGTTCTTTTACTCCTCATCTATACTCTCGGACTCTGATCTCTCTTCTATTCGGGATAAATGAATTTTGCTAAATCTAACATTAGGATCTCGTTATCACTTTCACCCGGAGAGCACCTTATTACTGATGATCGTCTGCTGCACCAGAAGACCCTCAAGATACTCTCCGTTGTTAACCCGAGAAGTTGTGTTCATTGTGTTTGCAATTCCCATTCCACCGTCAACCCTTATGGATAAGTACATGCAGTTGTCATTCTTACATTCATCCCCAGTTGGTCTTGTTATTACAAGATACCCTGAAATACTCGTCGTTGTTTCAATAATCCTTTGTGCCTACTGCCTTGCAGTTCCTTGTCGCCTGAATACACCTACAAATTAATCCTCACACTTACCGAGGATTTGTTTCTCCCCAGTTGTTCAGGTGTTTCACGAAATTCTTCGAAATATTATCCGATCTTTCGAGAATTCTCTACAGCCTATGGCTCTAGAAGTTCTTGTTTGCCTGCATTATGGTTAAATCCAAATGCCTAGCATTATTCATTGACATTATTTGCACTATCAATTTGAGACCGTTGATTCAATATGATGCGGATGTTCGCAATCATTAGTCGCAATTAGGATTCATCCTTTTGGCTCAGACGTCATTTTTGAACATGAGCTGGTTCTCGACCAATCAAATTGTCGTTGATTGTACCCCTAAGGCTATTCAACTTATCCATCCCTAATCAGAGCGTTGCTTCTGATCCGTTGAATTAGAAATCATAATTCCTTTGCATTTGTGCTTTGAATTAGTCAGTTGCTTCTATAATCCAATGCCTTTGCATTGTTTCTTTTGCCGATTGTGTGGCGATACTCACATCAGCTCCGTTACGGACCATCAGGTCATTTGTTGAATTATCATCCGACAATGTCCGTTGTAAACAAAAACCTCCAAAAGTTCTATCCCTGATACCTAATGCCATCGAGAAATCCTATTCTCTGATTTGGCAACCATTCTCCTCTTGGAGCTGGTAACATTTACTCTTATAGCTGATGGCATATGTTTCTAAGATAACCTGATGGGTTGAACCTATGCCTTCCTTAATATGTGTGAACTCGGAAGTTTTCATGAGTCATACTCTTCTGGTATTTTGCCAGATAAAATTTCAACACTACAACTTCTTTGAAAGAGAGAAGTGAATGAAAGGTTATGCATTGGAGAAGTGGGAGTCGACCTTGAACTTTGTGTTCATGCCCATGGACACGATGTAGATCGTATCATTAAAGCTTCTCTTAAATTAATTATTCCTTTGGTATAAGTTCATCTTATATCTGGGATCTGGTCTTATGCAATCGTGGTTCCGACCATGTTCTCCTTTAAATACCATTTCTTATGCAAGTTTAAGCACTTGTCTTCTGCAGAGCAATACCCCAGTCCAACCTCTACTTTGATCTGTCGTCAAGTATCACCCCCTGGTATCCTGAGATTATCACGAAACTGCATAACTTCTTATGAGTTCTTCATCAAGTACTACATTCTCACTGATTCCATTTTTTCACGGGCTCTGAGTTATTAAACACTCAAAGACTCTGATAACTGAGTCGAGTCTGCACCGCGATTAAACAACTCTTGGTAACCTTCATTACTTATGAGTTTGAACTTGATCACGTCATTCCTAGCCCGCTCGACTATATCATTATCGTGCCGATTTTAACTGTGTTACCTGGTCCTTAATCCCGAAGCACAACTTTCGACGTGAGCTAAGCTTATGTCGATCTTTCTCGTCATATCATTTCGCCTTGAACACCAAGCTTGATTTTGAGTTTGTGTTATACCCGTTGTTCTAATAACCTTTTGCTTCGTAATTCCCTTGACTTGATGTCATCGCCGATCGATTACATCTTCATGAAATCTCTCGAGAAATATATCGTGATCATAATCAGCATTCTGAGCTCTTCCAGGATATCAACCAAATTCCTAATGGTAAGTACCATCCTCGTCCCTTGGTAATTTGAGTTACCATCGACAACATCCTTATCTTTCTTTCATCATAAACTTGTTCAGGTTGTGGATGCAACTTTCTATTGAGCTTGTATTACGTTCTACCTTGAAGTATTACCACCTTTTATGTCAAGGATGTTATGAAAATTACTCCACCTCTTAAGAATTCTTGGTATAGTGATACTTCCCACCATCACCATTCTTTCTTGGTCCCCGTGTTGATTCCAACAAGTGAATGGTGTTGGCTGGATTATTTTCTTCTAGCAACTCTATTGCTTTGAAGTTAATGGTCGACATTTCATTCTTAGACCATTGGTTATCAAATCACCATTATAACATCGGTCATGCTACCTAAGCCCATATTTTGGGTGCACTTTTCAACCAATGTTTAAATTGGGTATGTTTTCCTCGAGCACACTTCTTTATATCATTTGATCCAACAAATGTTATCTCCTTGTTCACATAATTGTGGAAATCCATCTTTTGGAAATCTCAATGAGTCATCGCTGAGTTCATCAACTACCTCCTCATCCTCTCCTTGGTTTAATGATGAACTCTTGTTTTGGAACTCGCTTCCTTAGTTCATGGCCCGAGAATCTTACAATGTCATCTCGACAATTTGTGTTGCACCTTTTCTTCCTAGGTATCCTGCCACCAATCAGAACTGAATCTCGGTCCGATACGATTGTTGGAACATATTTTCCAAGAGATATAACCCTGGTCTTTATTTGACCCAGTAAGGTGATGTCGTGCCTAGCACACCTGGCCGGGGGCCCTGTTGTTATAGATTCCTTTTCAGCAAGGTTATCCATTCTTCCATGAGGAAATTGTAAGACTTATTCTATAAGTTGTTTCCGATGGATCCTTTGTATCCAAAGTCTGACCTTTGCTTGAAGACCATGCCAATGCTATCTCGAAGCATGTATGTGGTACTCCGATTTTCAATAAGAACATCTGAAGCACAATGCTAAATTTTCTTTATCAAATTATCCAAACACTGTTGTATGGGTAATGTCATGAAATTTCTTCCCCCTTTCCTAAAGGGTTTTCTACGTTATATCCTGTCATGGATTCATGCTCTGCTTGTCCTTGGGAAGGATATACCCCTGAAATATGTGTTTAAACACATTTTCCTTTCCATTGTTCTGTTTAATATGACGATCACCTTTTCCTTTCCATTGTCTTGTTTAACCTTTATCGTGGTTTATATGATCTAAGTAGTAATGATTCACTGCTTATGTAAACACCCTGTTGTACAAACTTGTCAGTAAGACCGTGTTACTATTGTTGATGACATTCGGTAACCACCGATGGACGAGAACTTTGCCTATTGGTCCGCCTCGTTCAACGAGCAGGATAATGGTTCTCTTCATCCCTCGCCCTTGGTACCGATGTTGTTGCCGACATAACAGACAGACTATCCTCTGACATGCCTTGCTTACATGATCGTGTATGACATCATTGCCTTCCTACTTTAACCCACATGGTGGGCCCATAACCCATAGTTCCACAGGATTGAAACCTGACTCTCCTGTACACCCTATTATCAAAGTTATTCCTCGTCCGTGGCCTCGTAGGTAATTCACGAGCCACCTTCAAGTCTGATATCAGACACAATACTTATTCCCGTTGCTTTGAACCCCTTTCACGCCCTGTAACAGGCATCGAACATTCCTGCCCGCTTGAAACTTTCCATGATACTGCCTTACTTTGCTCTCGATATTTTCTAAGTGTCAATTCGAGAGTTACTTTCCGCCACCTTCCCCGATGTTATCGACCAGATAGTCAGCCTTACAGAGGTCTGTTCCCCTGGAATACCCCCCTTATTCTCTCGTAAGTACGATGGAGTTCCTGAAGAAAGGAAGCTGACATCATGATGATGACCTGAAGCAGAGAAGTGAAGACATCAATGTAATGGATCGACCTCTTAGACAAGAGCAAGCCAGAATGAGAAGACCCACTAGATTCGTTCCCAAACCTTCCCCCCTTTCACCACCTCTTCAATCTCAGGATGAGATTTCTTGTAGTCGAGGAGAATTGTGATGCCCGGGTAATTAAGCTACAGTGATCCTCTGCTAATGATGCCACGTCACCTCGATTATAGTTGCTAATCTCGAGTTAGTTCGAAACCGATTCAAATTCAAATTCAAAATCAGGCAAACAATAATTTTTTTAAATATTAAAACTAAAATGTTCGGAGTGAAGCAAATATTACATTGGTAATTACGGTGGAGAAACCACACCTTTATAAAATGTTTAAATACTATGAGATGAATAAAACAATAGCAAAAATGATTATTTAAATACCTTTTATAATTAATAAAATGTCAAACTAAGTTGTTTGGGGTCTAGACTTTTTGTGACTGTGGACTAAGTTGAAATAATAATTTAGATACTAAGTGTATATTTTACTAAAATAATATGCACCTAAAATAAAACATGAAAGAATAAATAAAAATAAGAACAATAAAAATTATAATAAAACAACAACAACAAAAGAAAATAAAGCCCCCCCCCCTCGCTGGGCCTCGGCCCAGCTGGCCATTGGGCAAGCTAGGCCGGCCCAGCCGGCGCCCCACTCCCCTCCTCCATATCCCCACCTGGGCAAACCCTAACCCAACCGAACCCTACTCCCCCCACGACACCCACTCCCACTCGTTCCTCTCACTCTCCCCCCGATCTGGATCGGCGTCGCTTGCCCCCGAAGACCGCGTCGCCGCCGCCGCGCTGCCTTCCCCGTCGCCGCCGCCATCCTCCTCAAAGCCTTCGTCCCGCGTGGATCGGGTCTGGGCCGTCGACGCCCCGCGCCTCCCGTCGCCTCCCCGACCCCGTCTTCCTCCCTCGACGGCCTGCATCCACTCCGACGCCGTCAACCCCGTCGCCCCCCTCGTGCCCCGCTGCCTAGTCCCCTACAACCCTAGTGAGGCCCTCCTCTTTCTCCTCTTCCCTGCGCTTCACCCGCAAACCTGCGTGGCCGCGCCGTCGTCGCGCTTGACCACGCACACCCCCCACTCGTCCTGGCCGCCCAGTGCATGCGCTCGGCCGCTCGGTCGCGCCTGTCGCCGCGCCGTCCCGCCGTTTCCTCGTCCTGCCCACGCTCACCGCGCACTACTGCCGCTGCGGGCGGTGCACCCCCCGGCTCCCCTGCAACGGCGCGCGCCCGCCGTGGCTGCGCTCGGCCACTGCACTCCGCCCTGCCTCGTCGGGACTCTTCCCCTCACCGTGACCTCGTCGCTGCCACGTCGGCACCGGCTGGCGCCGTGCCGGTGTCCTCCCCTCGCCGAGGCACCGACTGGCCGCGCCTAGTCCGGGCGCTCGCGCCTGCGCGCCCCCATGTCTAGGCGCTCGTGCACCCACCCCTGCTAGTGCCCGCACGCCCGATTGCCCCTAGGGCCTATGACAAACGGGGCCCAGCCCTAGAACGTTTTTTTTAGTAAAATAAAATAAAATAAAAATAAATTATTAATTTATTAATTAAGTAGTTAATTAGTGAATTGGGTAAGTTAATTAATCATGTTTAATTAATCTAATTAACTAGTTAGTTTACTTAAACAGTAATTAGTTTAACCTAAACCCTAATCAACCTAAAAGTGTATGACAGGTGGGTCCCACTGGGCCCACACGTCAGTTTGACCAGTCAACACCTCTGTTGACTGCTGATGTCATGATGACGTCAGCAAACACTATTTTGGATAATGTTGAATTAAATTAAATTAATTAAAATTCTAAAAATGATTTAAAACTTTAGAAAATCATATAAAATAAACCGTAGCTCAGACGAAAATACTTTCTACATGAAAGTTGCTCAGAACGACGAAACGAATCCGGATACGCAGCCTGTTCGACCGCCACACATCCCTAGCATAGCAAACACGCAACTTCCCCCCTCTGGTTCATCTGTCCGAAAATGCGAAAGACCGGGGATACTTTCCCGGATGTTTCCTCCTCTCGCCGGTATCACCTACTTCCGCGTTAGGGCACACCTAGCACCACGTATTGCCATGTTATGCTTTGTGATGCTTTGATTGCTCTGTTATTTATTGTGTTCCCTTTCCGTTACTTCTTCCCGGTAGACCCCGAGACTGCCGGCGACCCCCAGTTCGACTACGCTGTTGATGACCCCTCCTTCTTGCCAGAGCAACCAGGCAAGCACCCCCTTTGATCACCAGATATTTCCTATTCTTCTCTTTACTGCTTGTATTAGAGTAGTGTAGCTTGTTACTGTTCGGTTACTCCTATTCTGTTGCATAGCTTGTCATTGTTGCTACAGTCGTTGATACCTTACCCGCAATCCTAAATGCTTAGTATAGGATGCTAGTTTATCATCATTGGCCCTACATTCCTGTCAGTCTGCCTTGCTATACTATCGGGCCGTGATCACTTGCGAGGTGATCACAGGTATATACTATACATATATACATACTATACAGATGGTGACTAAAGTCGGGTTGGCTCGTTGAGTACCCGCAAGTGATTCCGATGTGGGGGCTGAAAGGACAGGTGGCTCCATCCCGGTAGAGGTGGTCCTGGGTTCCCGACGGCCCCCGACTGTTACTATGTGGCGGAGCGACAAGGTAGGTTGAGACCACCTAGGCGAGAGGTGGGCCTGGCCCTGGTCGGTGTTCGCGGTTGCTTCATAATAACACGCTTAACGAGATCTTGGTATTTGATCTGAGTTTGGCCACTGGCCTATACGCACTAACCAACTACGCGGGAAAGATATGGGCACTCGACGTCGTGGTATCAGCCGAAGCCTTCATGACGTCAGCGACTGAGCGGCGCGCGCCGGATTGGAACGTAAGCCTGCTCTTGTATTAAGGGGTCTAGTTCTGCTTCCGGCCGCCCTCGCAATGTGCAGGTGTGCAATGGGCGATGGGCCCAGACCCCTGCGCCATAGGATTTAGACCGGCGTGCTGACCTCTCTGTTGTGCCTAGGTAGGGCTGCGACGTGATGATCTTCCGAGGCCGGGCATGACCCAGGAATGTGTGTCTGGCCAAATGGGATTGAGCGTGTTGGGTTATGTGGTGCACCCCTGCGGGGAAGTTTATCTATTCGAATAGCCGTGTCCCTCGGTAAAAGGATGACCCGGAGTTGTACCTTGACCTTATGACAACTAGAACCGGAAACTTAATAAAACACACCCAGACAAGTTCCACAGACAACCCGGTTACCGCTTTTCCATAGTGCGACGAGGGGAGGATCGCCGGGTAGGATTATGCTATGCAATGCTACTTAGAGGACTGCAATCTACTCTCTTCTACATGCTGCAAGACGGAGGGTTCCAGAAGCGTAGTCCTCGATAGGACTAGATATCCCCCTCTTATTCTGGCATTCTGCAGTTCAGCCCACTGATATTGCCTCTTTACACATATACCCATGCATATGTAGTGTAGATCCTTGCTTGCGAGTACTTTGGATGAGTACTCACGGTTGCTTTGCTCCCTCTTTTCCCCCATTTTCCTCTTCTTCTCGGATGCCGCAACCAGACGTTGGAGCCCAGGAGCCAGCGCCACCGTCGATGACGACTACTACACTGGAGGTGCCTACTACTACATGCAGGCTACTGACGACGACCAGGAGTAGTTAGGAGGATCCGAGGCAGGACGCCTGCGCCTCTTTTGATCTGTATCCTAGTTTGTGCTAGCCATCTTATGGTAACTTGTTTAACTTATGTCTGTACTTAGATATTGTTGCTTCTGCTGACTCGTCTATGATCGAACACTTGTATTCGAGCCCTCGAGGCCCCTGGCTTGTATTATTATGCTTGTATGACTTATTTTATTTTTAGAGTTGTGTTGTGATATCTTCCTGTGAGTCCCTGATCTTGATCGTACACGTTTGCATGCATGATTAGTGTATGATTGAATTGGGGGCATCACAATACCAAGCCCTGTGGCACCTCGGCTCAGAGAAATCGCAATGCCCCGTATTCCAGCCCAGAGATCGATGAGAAGTCTCTAGAATACGACACTGCTTGACATAGAACAAATCAGCTCTTATTACAAGAATAATAATACATGGGCCTGATGTTACAAATAATCACATCAGCATAGCGATACTACACTTGCTCTATGCTAGCAGCGGAACAACTCGAAGTAGCGGAAATCTTCTAGCAGTGGAACAACGACGAAGGTGGTGAACTCTACTCCACAGGGACTCTGGCTGGGACACGATCTAGCTCGCACGAACAGAGACCACGACAAGCAATCAAGCAATCACGACATCACCTGCAATCTGGCATGACGCGTGATACGTCTCCAACGTATCTATAATTTATGAAGCATTCATGTGATATTATTATGTGTTTTGGATGCTTATGGGCTTTATTATACACTTTTATAATATTTTGGGGACTAACCTATTAACCGGAGGCCCAGCCCATATTGCTGTTTTCTTGCCTATTTCAGTGTTTTGAAGAAAAGGAATATCAAATGGAGTCCAAACAGAATGAAACCTCCGGGAGCGTTATTTTGGAACGGAAGCAATCCAGGGGACTTGGAGTGCAAGTCAGGGAAGTTTCGAGGAGGCCACGAGGCAGGGGGCGCACCCACCCCCTTGGCGCGCCCTCCACCCTCGTGGGCCCCTCGAGGCTCCCCCGACCGACTTCTTTCGCCTATATATTCCCATATACCCTAAAAACATCAAAGACAAGAATAGATCGGGAGTTCCGCTGCGGCAAGCATCTGTAGCCACCAAAAACCTCTCGGGAGCCCGTTCCGGCACCTTGTTGGAGGGGGAATCCCTCATCGGTGGACATCTTCATCATCCCGGCACTCTCCATGATGAGGAGGGAGTAGTTCACCCTCGGGGCTGAGGGTATGTACCCGTAGCTATGTGTTTGATCTATCTCTCGTGTTCTCTCTATGGCACGATCTTGATGTATCGCGAGCTTTGCTATTATAGTTGGATCTTATGATTTTTCTCCCCCTATACTCTCTTGTAATGGATTGAGTTTTCCCTTTGAAGTTATCTTGTCGGATTGAGTCTTTAAGGATTTGAGAACACTTGATGTATCTCTTGTCGTGCTTATCTCTAGTGACAATGGGATATTCATGTGATCCACTTGATGTATGTTTTAGTGATCAACTTGCGGGTTCACCTTGTGAAATTATGCATAGGGGTTGGCACATGTTTTCGTCTTGACTCACCAGTAGAAACTTTGGGGCACTCTTTGTAGTACTTTGTGTTGGTTGAATAGATGAATCTGACATTGTGTGATGCATATCGTATAATCATGCCCATGGATACTTGAGGTGACATTGGAGTATCTAGGTGACATTAGGGTTTTGGTTGATTTTTGTCTTAAGGTGTTATTCTAGTATGAACTCTATGATAGATCGAACTGAAAGAATAGCTTTGTGTTATTTTACTACAGACTCTACAATAGATTGAGCAGAAATGATAACTTTGAGGTGGTTTCGTACCCTACCATAATCTCTTCGTTTGTTCTCCGCTATTAGTGACTTTGGAGTGACTCTTTGTTGCATGTTGAGGGATAGTTATATGATCCAATTATGTTATTATTGTTGAGAGAACTTGCACTAGTGAAAGTATGAACCCTATGCCTTGTTTCCTAGCATTTCAATACCGTTTGTGCTCACTTTTACCACTTGTTACCTTGCTGTTTTTCTATTTTCAGATTACAAAAACCTATATCTACCATCCATATTGCACTTGTATCACCATCGCTTCGCCGAACTAGTGCACCTATACAATTTACCATTGTATTGGGTGTGTTGGGGACACCAAGAGACTCTTTGTTATTTGGTTGCAGGGTTGTTTGAGAGAGACCATCTTCATCCTACTCCTCCCACAGATTGATAAACCTTAGGTCATCCACTTGAGGGAAATTTGCTACTGTCCTACAAACCTCTCCCTTGGAGGCCCAACAACGTCTACAAGAAGAAGGCTGTGTAGTAGACATCAAGCTCTTTTCTGGCCCCGTTGCCACGGAGATGAGTGCTTGAAGGTATATCTTTAGATCTTGCAATCGAATCTTTTTGTTTCTTGTTTTATCACTAGTTTAGTTTATAAAAGAAAACTAAAAATGGAATTGAGTTTGTCTCTTACGCATCATCTTTTTAATATCTTTCGTGAGAATGATGGAAAGGAAAAATGTGCTCAAGTACTAGAAGAAGAAGTCTATAAAATGTTTGATACTAAATCTTTGAATGATGAGCATGATTGCAATGTTGTTAGGATGAACTCCTTGAATATCCATAGTACTAATGATGATTGCACTAGTGATGATGAAAATGTCTTCTATAAGCATGTCGATTTTTGCGGAGAGCATTGGGTTTACATGGACACACCAAATAGAGAAGATAGATATTGCAAGAAGCATAAGAATTTAGAAACTAAATTGTTGCAAGAAAGGCTAGATAATAATTCTGAAAATTCACATTTCCTTGGCCGTGCTTGTGAACTTTGGAATGAACGTGGTCATTTACATCTTCGATGCAAATTGTTTCATGATCGAATCGTGTCCAAGAATTGTGATGATTTGATTTCCCTTGCACATTATAATGAACTTAGTTTGCTTTTGTGTTATGAAGAAATGAAACGTTTAACTAAGAATCTTCTAGAATTTGTCATTAAGAAACTCTTTGATTTTGATCTAGAGAAGATTTATATGTATTGTGCGGTGAACTGCATTGAAAATCCTTATATTGCCAATTACCTAAAGAAAAAAAGCAAATAGAAGACGAAAAGAATACTAATGAAAGGGAAGAGACTTCCCATTATCCTCCTATTATTTCTTATGATGAATCAGGTGACGAGGAGGAGCTTTCTATTCAACCAATCCCATCGATAAGGAGCACAAAGAAGAAGGTTGAACCTACACATAATGTGAAGAATAAAAAGAAAAGAAGGAGCAACCAAGGTAGAAAGGTATCTCTCCCAAATGATGTTGCCCCTACTACTAATTGTGATGATGATAATTGCAATACTATTGGTGCTATCCATACTATTAATGAGAGTGATTATGCTTATGCTATGAAAAGGCCCAAACTTGGGGAAGCTATGCTTGATGAGGATGACATATTTGAGAATATATTTGCTGCAACTAAAGTTTGTCCCAAGCTTGGGGATGCTACGTTTAATGAAGATGATATTTTTAGCCTCCCAAGTTTTGATATGCAAATTTGTTATGATGATAGCATGCCTCTTACCTATGATGATTATATTGATGAAAGTGGGTTTGGAAGAGCATCAACTTTAGGAAGTAGCGATCCCACTATTTTGGAGGATATTGAATCTTATAATATATATGAAAGTGAATTTGGAAGAGTGTCAACTTTATTTAGTGATGATTCCACTATTTTGGGAGAGGTTTCAATTGATTATGATGAGAACAAAGTTGCTACTTATGATAATTATTGTGATAAAACTTTGCTATAAAAAGTAGTGATGATTATATTTATAAAACTTGTCATGATGATGATTACCCTTTTTCTGAACATTACACTTTTAATGTGGAAATAATTTATAGTATTCAAGTCTCTGATGATACTCTCACTATTCCGAATGAGAAGAATTTTGCTTGTGTGGAGAGTAGTAATTTTTGTATGCTTGTAGATCATGAAAAGAATGCTATAAGTGCTGGTTATATTGTTGAATTCATTCATGATGCTACTGAAAATTATTATGAGGGAGGAACATATGCTTGTAGGAATTGCAATAATATCAAGTTTACTCTCTCTGTGTTGAAAATCTTGAAGTTATGCTTTGCCTTCCTATGCTATTTGACTATTGTTCCCATAAGTTGTTTGCTCACAAAATCCCTATGCATAGGAAGTGTGTTAGGCTTAAATGCGCTAGTCATGTGCTTCATGATGCTCCCGTTATGTTTCAATTCTTATCTTTTATGTGAGCATCATTGTCATCATCATGGCTAGCTAGAAAGGCATTAAAGAAAAACGCTTGTTGGGAGACAACCCAATATTTATCCTTACTGTTTTTTGTGTTCACATGATTATGCTACTGTATTAATCATGTTTTATAGCTTTTGTTTCAATAAAGTGCCAAGTAAGACCTTTAGGATAGCTTACGGTGATAGTTGTGTTGATCCTGCTGAAAATCAGAAACTTTTGCACCCAGTAAATTAGTTTTGATAATTCAAATAAACGTGCTTCTGACCTGATTATTTTTTCTATGGATTGGTACATAAATTTCTTAGGACTTCCTAATTTTGTAGGATTTTGGAAGTTCCAGAAGTATACGTTTGATACATATTACTACAGATGTTCTATTTTTGACAGATTCTGTTTTCTACGTGTTGTTTGCTTATTTTGACCAATCTATGACTAGTATCGAAGGGTATGAACCATATATAAGTTGGAATACAGTGTATATTACACCAATATGAATTTGGAATGAGTTCATTACAGTACCTAAGTGGTGATTTTTTTTCTTATACTAACGGAGCTTACGAGTTTTCTCTTGAGTTTTGTGTTGTGAAGTTTTCATGTTTTGGGTAAAGATTCTATGGTGGAATAAGGAGTGGAAAGAGCCTAAGCTTGGGGATGCCCAAGGCACCCGAAGTTAATATTCAAGGACAACCCAGAGCCTAAGCTTGGGGATGCCCCGGAAGGCATCCCCTCTTTCGTCTTCGTTCATCGGTAACTTAACTTGGAGCTATATTTTTATTCACCACATGATATGTGTTTTGCTTGGATCGTGATTTTCTTTTGTTATTATTTGCTTTATGTTATTTAGAATAATGTTTTGCATCTTTAGTTTCAATAAAAATGTCAAGGATAGCCTTTACCATGCTTATTTTGCAAGTATACATGTTGCTGTTTGAAAACAGAAAGTTTACCGCTGTTGCAAAAATTCCATAGAAAATTCAGAATGTTATAACTTGCTGAAACCTTTTGCGTAATAAGCTATGACAAATTTACTACAGTGGAAATTTTCTCTCATAATTTTTTGAGTTAGGGAAGTATGATAAATCTTGCATTCTTTACAGAGTGTACTGTTTTGGCAGATTGCTGTTATGTTTGCATTGTTTGCATATGTTTGCTTCTTTAATGATTCTATTTGAGGATAGGAGTATTAAATATGCAGAGGCATTTAGTATGAAATTTTGAATAATAATTTTTATGATTTTCTGCAGTAGAGAATGATAAGGTTTTGCATTGTTTTATACTAACTTATCTCACGAGTTCTTGTTGAGTTTTATGTGGATGAAGTTTTTGAGAAATAGAGAAACCATGATATGAGAGGAATTAAGGAGACACAAAAGCTCAAGCTTGCGGATGCCCAAGGCACCCCAAGATAATATTTCAAGAAGTCTCAAGTATCTAAGCTTGGGTATGCCCCGTTAGGCATCCCACCTTTCTTCTTCAACAACTATCGGTTAGTATCGGTTGAGCCTAAGTTTTTGCTTCTTCACATGAGTTTTGCTATCCTTGCAATGTCATTTTATTTTGCTTTGCTTGTTGTTTGAATAATATACAAAGATCTGAAATTCTTAAATGAGAGAGAGAGAGAGTCTTCACATAGTTACATAATTTAGCTACTCATTGATCTTCACTTATATCTTTTTGGAGTAGTTTGTCATTTACTCGTGTGCTTCACTTATATCCTATGAGTAAATGGTTGAATGAGTTGAATGTCATAAACCTGAAATTATATATGTCTCATTTGCTTATCCCATGGGGAGTAATGAGTTCACATCTAAGAAGTGGAGGTGGTAAATTTATTCAAGGATAGCAAGCATTGTATTGGTCATTTGAACAATTCATGAAAGAATATTGAAGGAAGAGAGATTTCACATATAAATATACTATCTTAGACATATTCTATGATTGTGAGCCTCATTAATTATTTTCAAACCTGAGCAAATTAGTTGAAATTGGACAAGGAAGACAACGTAATGAGTTATGCTTGGGTATATTTGTATAGAAGTTATATTGTTATAGATCCTCCAACATGTGGTGCTTGTTTTTTTTAGAATCCTTCGCTAGCCAAAATATCTGTACTAAGCGGGAATACTACTTGTGCATCCAAATCCCTTGAACCAATTTCTTCCATGAGTGTCCACCATACCTACCAATATGTGGTATTTACCTGCCGTTCCAAGTAAATTTGCATGTGCCAAACTCTAAACCTTCAAATAATAATCTGTTTTGTATGCCCGAATCGCTCATGTAGCGACTAGGGGCTATCAGTATCTTCCATGCTAGGTAGGTTATTCTCAGGATGAGTGGACTCCACTCATCATTCACGAGAACAATGGCTGGTAACCGGGATGCCCAGTCCCATGATCAAAAGATCAAAATCAAATCAAAATAATTGCAAACAAAACTCCCCCGGGATTGATGTTAGTTCGAGGCACCCGTTGTTTCGGGCAAGCCATGGATTGATGATTGTTGGTGGAGGGAGAGTAAAAACTTTACCATTCTGTTTGGGAACCGCCTATAATGTATGTAGTATGGAAGATATTGGGAACTCTAGGTTGTTATGTTGACAATGAGGTCACACCTCTCAAAATTATTTATCTCTATTTCAAAATCGAGCTCTGGCACCTCTGCAAATCCCTGCTTCCCTTTGTGAAGGGCCTATCTTTTACTTTTATGCAAGAGTCAGTAGTATTCCTTCTCATTCCTACCTACTCTTTAGTTGACAAGCATCGTGTGTTGGGGAAGATCTAAGCATATATGGCCATGCAAATATATTTGATCATGAATTATTATTGTTCACAATTATCTATATGATAAGTGAGTTGGTTGGCGAAACACTAAGCCCCTATCTTTCTCTGTGTTCGATGGATGCTATTTGTTCTAAGAATATGCTTTGAGTGGTAGCAATCATGGAAGACTATATGATAGTTGAGTATGTGGAGTTTGATAAATCAAAGCTCTGACATAGACCCTTCCCAAAAATAAGATGAATTGTAATTGTTTGATGACTGAGAATCAAGTTTGCTAGTTTCCAAGAAAGTTTATGGTCTATGCTTTAACGTGTGAATTGCTTGTTACTTGATCTTGAGAAGTTTTATGAGATGAACTACTGTTATGACATATAATCATGCTAGAAAAGGTGATTGAAAATTATCATTGATCAAATTTGTGCACCTGCTATTATTCACACTTCATAAATTCTTTCTTTTATCAATTACCTACTCGAGGACGAGCAGGAATTAAGCTTGGGGATGCCGATACATCTCCAACGTATCTATAATTTATGAAGCATTCATGCGATATTATTATGTGTTTTGGATGTTTATGGGCTTTATTACACACTTTTATATTATTTTTGGGACTAACCTATTAACCGGAGGCCCAACCCATATTGTTGTTTTCTTGCCTATTTCAGTGTTTCGAAGAAAAGGAATATAAAACGGAGTCCAAACGGAATGAAACCTTCGGGAGCGTTATTTTTGGAACGGAAGCAATCCAGGGGACTTGGAGTGCAAGTCAAGGAAGTTTCGAGGAGGCCACGAGGCAGGGGGCGCGCTCACCCCTGCTGGGCGTGCCCTCCACCCTCGTGGGCCCCTCGAGGCTCCCCCGACTGACTTCTTTCGCCTATATATTCCCATATACCATAAAAACGTCGAAGACAAGAATAGATAGGGAGTTCCGCCACCGCAAGCCTCTATAGCCACCAAAAACCTCTCGGGACCCCGTTCTGGCACCCTGCCGCAGGGGGGATCCCTTACCGGTGGCCATCTTCATCATCCCGGCTCTTCCATGACGAGGAGGGAGTAGTTCACCCTCGGGGTTGAGGGTATGTACTAGTAGCTATGTGTTTGATCTCTCTCTCGTGTTCTCTCTATGGCACTATCTTTATGTATGTCAAGTGAGGGAGTTCCGGACTAGGGGGTGTCCGGATAGCCGAACTATCATCATCGGCCGGACTCCAAGACTATGAAGATACAAGATTGAAGACTTCGTCCCGTGTCCGGATGGGACTTTCCTTGGCGTGGAAGGCAAGCTTGGCAATACGGATATGTAGATCTCCTACCTTTGTAACCGACTCTGTGTAACCCTAGCCCTCTCCGGTGTCTATATAAACCGGATGACCTTAGTCCATAGGACGAATAACAATCATACCATAGGCTAGCTTCTAGGGTTTAGCCTCCTTGATCTCGTGGTAGATCTACTCTTGTAACCCACATCATCAATATTAATCAAGCAGGACATAGGGTTTTACCTCCATCAAGAGGGCCCGAACCTGGGTAAAAACATCGTGTCCCTTGTCTCCTGTTACCATCCGCCTAGACACACAGTTCGGGACCCCCTACCCGAGATCCGCCGGTTTTGACACCGACATTGGTGCTTTCATTGAGAGTTCCTCTGTGTCGTCGCCGATAGGCTCGATGGCTTCTTCGATCATCATCAATGATGCAGTCCAGGGTGAGACCTTCCTCCCCGGATAAATCTTCGTATTCGGCGGCTTTGCACTGCGGGCCAATTCGCTTGGCCAACTGGAGCAGATCGAAAGCTACGCCCCGGGCCGTCAGGTCAGATTTGGAAGTTTGAACTTCACGGCGGACATCCGCGGGGACTTGATCTTCGACGGATTTGAGCCACAGCCGAGCGTGCCGCACTGTCACGTCGGGCATGATTTAGCTCTGCCACCGGACAGTAACCTGGAGGCCGCACTCGAGCCCGCTCCGATCCTCAATTCGGAGCCGGCCACGCAGATCGAGGATGGATGCCTAGACACTGCCTCGGGGGCTGCAACCTCTACGGCGATAGAGCCGAACACTGACTTTGTCCCTCATAAAGCTCGTGACTCCAAGGTGCCGGACTCCTCGCCGGACTCCGAACCTCCCACGCCCGCCCTGATCGAATCCGATTGGGCGCCGATCATGGAGTTCACCGCAGCGGACGTCTTTCAACACTCACCTTTCGGCGACATCTTGAGTTTGCTAAAATATCTCTCGTTATCAGGCGAGCCCTGGCCGGACTGCGGTCAGGACGGTTGGGATGCGGACGACGAAGAAATTCAAAGCCCACCCACCACCCACTTGGTAGCCATTGTCGATGATTTAACCGACATGCTAGACTACAACTCCAAGGACATCGACGGTATGGACGACGGTGCCAGAGATGACCAAGAACCAGCACCTAACGGGCGCAGGAAAGCCACCCCAGCCCACAACGTATACATGGTGGACACACCAAAAGGAAGCGACAATGAGGAAAAACGAGACGTGGCGAAGGACAACTCCCCCAACAAACAAACAAAGAGGCGACGCAAGCGCCGCCCGAAGACCGGCATCGACAAAAACGGCACCCATATGGACCCAGCCCTAGAGCATGGCGAAGCAGTGGATGACGCACACGTCAACAAGCAGCCAGCCAGACATGAACCGGACAAGCAACCCATCCCCGGCGGAAATGATCTCACATCACCAGAGCAAGCGTACATCCGAGCTGCTCAAGATGGCCTTGCCAGAGCCACGGACCAGTATGTAAAGGACATACAGGTAAGACAATCTGATAATTATATATATCAGTAGCCCGTGACTTGAAACAGTTGGCACAACTGATTTAAGGATCATTGTGTGCATAGGCTCTTACAGATAAGAATACCCAGTTGACTCAAGAGCTGGAGGAATGAAAAGCCCAGCTATGGGCCGCAATTGCCAGAATGGAGGAGTCCACGAAGGCCCCATCTGGTAATACTTGTCTTGATCGAAAACAATGTAATGGCATGTACCAGTTAGTATTCGTCATGAATGCAAATCTAACAATAGATTCTGCAGATAATCCCGGAGGTAATCCGGAGATCGTACCGGGGGATGAGCAACATGCTCAACGA
Organism: Triticum turgidum subsp. durum; assembly: GCA_900231445.1. Lineage (NCBI taxonomy): Eukaryota > Viridiplantae > Streptophyta > Magnoliopsida > Poales > Poaceae > Triticum > Triticum turgidum. The sequence continues at coordinate 464,647,545 of LT934120.1, read as the reverse complement.
CAGCTAAAGGCTGGCGAGCGCGTGCTTACAAAGGTTATACAGGAGGAAAATAATCTCCAGGACGCGAATACCCGACTGGACGTCGAATTAAGGGATGTTCGGGCCCAGCTTGCTGACTCCGTGAAGGAGAATAAGAGGCTTCGACGCGGCATTTTCAGTAAGTGCTCGAATAAACGTTGATAAAGTTCGGCGAAGAAGCGGGCTAACATAATTATGTCTATAGGTATGCTGACAGGTCATCCCGAAGAGGAGATGCCCGCATCTGTAGGCGATCTTCTGCAAGAGCTCTCCCAACTGCACGGACAAATTCGGTAGGTGATGCAGGGTATTGCCCAGGCCTTGTGGCCGTCCGCCTCCCTGCCAGGAGGCCTGGATGAGCTCATAGAGATGCTCAAGGGAGCGCGGCGGTGCTTCCGATTATGGAAGATATCAGCCTACCGACAAGGTGCAAGGGAAGCCTGGGCCATGGTGAAGACGCGATACACCAAGGCTGACCCGAACCATATGGCCGAGGTTGGACCTGTAGGGTCGGATAGGAAAGAGATCCCCGTTAGTCTGGTATATGACTAGGTAGCATTAGCCGCAAAGTATTCCCAATAGGATTGTAGGCTAGAGAGCCTGTTGGATGGTATAGAAGAAGAATTTAGTCAGTCTAAGTGACTTTGTACTTCAAAGGACATATTTTGTCCCTAGCCGGATTGTAAATCATTTGTCTTGGCGGACCTTTTCGCTTCAACCTCCGGACCCGACTGTCCGGAGTGAATCCGAATACCCGCTCAGTTATGTAAAAACCGGGGTATGCGTGGAAACTAGGCGTAGGGGTCATAAGTGCTTGAACAGACAAGTACCCAAGTAGCTATGTTATATTACATGGATAGTAAGAAACATCTTCTAGGGAGAATAGGTCCGTTAAGGGTTCCTTTCCCTGGGTACGCATGCATTAATGTGCATGTCCGAACTGCAAAAAGCGACGCATGATATAAACATCTGGGGGCATGTATTGCAATAAGTAAGGAACATCTTTTGTTCACCGATTGAATATTCCCTTAAGAATGCTAGCTTTCGGCTTCACCCAGTCTGAGGTACACATCCGGCTGACCCGGCAGTAACAATGGCAGAGGTGCTCCCCTTATGCCCTAGCCAAATTAATGGGAACGTAGGGCATAAACACAAGAGCCAGGCAACCCAGCTTGGCCAAAACTTAAGTCATATCGATGCATATAATGGCGAAAAAAGGTACATATGGAGAAGTGACGCATATGTGGTGGGCATAAAGCCCAGAAGATAATTATATTAAGCTTCTGTATAAGAAGCCCCCAGGTATGTTGAGCATGTATAGCGCGGCATGAGTGTGTGATCGAAGCACACTTAAAGCTTTGAAGGCTATAAAAAAAGGAAAGAAAGAAAGAAGGAGGATATAACTAAAAAAGGCGGAGGTAGGGAGACGAATACAGAGTTCGGCACTAGGCGTAGAATCTTCGGAGTATGGCCACGTTCCATGGGTTCGGCTCGAGTCGGTTATCTGATGCATCACGCAGATGGTATGCTCCTCCGGTGAGAACTTTATCAATGATGAAGGGACCCTCCCACTTGGGCTTGAGCTTGTCCTTTTTCTTCTTCGGTAGGCGTAGAACGAGTTCGCCAACGTTATAAGTTTTGGCCCATACTTCTCTGCTTTGATACCTTCGAGCCTGCTGCTAATAGAATGCGGAATGGGCCTTTGCGACGTCACGCTCCTCTTCCAGGGCATCTAAATTGTCCTGCCGATCCAGCTCGGCTTCTCTCTCTTCATACATGTGCACTCGAGGTGAGTCATGAATGATATCGCAGGGTAGCACTGCCTCTGCGCCATAAACCATAAAAAAAGGTGTGTATCCGGTGGTGCGATTTGGCGTGGTCCGCAGCCCCCATAGTACGGAGTCGAGCTCCTCGACCCAGTGCGTATCTGATTCCTTCAGGGATCACACTAGTCTGGGTTTAATGCCGCTCATAATAAGACCATTTGCTCGTTTGACTTGACCGTTTGTTTGGGGGTGATAGACGGAGGGATAATCGAGTTTAATGCCCATTTTGCCGTACCAAGCTTTCACCTCGTCGGCTGTGAAGTTTGATCCGTTATCGGTGATGATGCTGTGGGGGACACCGTAATGGTGTACGACCCCGGATATGAAGTCTATCACTGGTCCGGGCTCAGCCGTTTTAACTGGTTTGGCTTCTATCCATTTGGGGAATTTATCCACCATGACCAACAAGTACTTTTTCTTATGGCTTCCTCCTTTAAGGGGTCCAACCATATCGAGCCCCAGACCGCAAAGGGCCAAGTTATGGGGATTGTTTGGAGAGTGGTAGGTGGCAGGTGGCTTTGATTTGCAAAAAGCTGGCAACCGAAACAATGTTGGACAAGGTCCTGTGCGTCTGCTCGGGCTGTCGGCCAGTAGAAACCTGTACGGAAGGCCTTGCTTACGAGTGCCCGAGCTGCGGCATGGTGGCCGCCGAGTCCGGCATGAATTTCGGCCAAGAGCTGCCGCCCTTCCTCTTCAGATATGCACCTTTGGAGCACTCCAGTCGCGCTTTTCTTATAAAGCTCTCCCTCATGGACCTTGTAGGCTTTAGAGCGTTGCACAATGCAACGTGCCTCATTTTGGTCCTCAGGGAGTTCTTGCCTATTCAAGTAGGCTAAGAAGGGTTCACTCCACAGGGTGATGACAGCCATAATCACGTCGGCCGAAGGTGTTATTTCGGTGGCGGAGCCTCCGATTACGCCAGATTGTTCGGCATCTGGGGTTGTGTTCGGATCTGGACTGGGATTGTCGGTCTCCCCTTCCCAAACCACGGATGGCTTGAGCAGCCTTTCCAAGAAGATATTAGGTGGGGCGGGGTCGCGCTTAGCGCTGATGCGGGCGAGGATATCCGCCGCTTGATTGTTTTCTCGGACCACATGGTGGAATTCGAGCCCCTCAAACCGAGCTGATATTTTGAGGACGACATTGCGGTAAGCCGCCATTTTTGGGTCCTTGGCGTCAAAGTCTCCATTTATTTGAGATATTGCGAGGTTCGAGTCCCCACGCACTTCTAGGCGTTGAATGCCCATGGAGACTGCCATCCGAAAACCGTGCAACAGAGCGTCATATTCTGCTGCATTGTTGGAGTCTGTGTATAGTATTTGGAGTACGTATTGGACTGTATCTCTGGTGGGGGATGTCAATATGACGCCTGCCCCCAGACCAGCCAGCATCTTAGAGCCGTCAAAGTGCATGATCCAATTGGAGTACGCGTCGTACTCTTTAGGGAGTTCGGCTTCTGTCTATTTGGCGATGAAGTCAGCCAGTACTTGTGACCTAATGGCTCGCCGTGGTTTACATGTTATGTCGAATGGGAGGAGCTCGATAGCCCATTTAGCAATCCATCCCGTGGCATCGCGGTTATTTATTATATCGTTGAGGGGTACTTCAAAGTCCACCGTGATTGAACACTCTTGAAAGTAGTGCCATAGTTTTCGGGATGCCATGAAGACCGTGTACGCTATCTTTTGATAATGTGGGTACCGTGACTTGCATAGAGTGAGGACAGTGGATACATAGTATACCGGCTTTTGAAGCGGGAATTTATGTCCATCCGTCTCTCATTCGACGACGAGCACTACGCTTACAACTTGGTGTGTCGCAGCTATATATAACAGCATAGGTTTGCCGATATTTGGCGCGGCCAGGATTGGATTGCTGGCCAAGAGGGCCTTTATTTCTTCCAGTCCGGCCGTAGCTGCATCCGTCCACTCGAAGTGTTCGGTGCTTCGAAGAAGGCGATTGAGAGGTAGTGCATTTTCTCCTAATCGGGAGATGAAGCGGCTTAGGGCAGCCACGCATCCAGTTAATTTCTGGATTTGCTTGAGGTCTGTTGGGGTAGCCAACTGCGACAAAGCTTGGATTTTAGCCGGATTTGCTTCAATTCCTCTATTGGAAATGACAAAGCCCAAGAGCTTTCCGGCAGGTACGCCGAAAACGCATTTTTTCCGGATTATGCTTGATGTCATATGTTCGTAGATTGTCAAACGTAAGCCTCAAGTCATCTATTAAATATTCGACGTGTTTGGTTTTGATGACCACATCGTCTATGTATGCCTCCACTGTTTTGCCGATTTGTGTCTCCAGGCATGTCTGAATCATGCGTTGATAGGTTGCACCGGCGTTTTTGAGCCCGAAAGGCATGGTGTTAAAACAGAAGGGGCCGTATGGAGTGATGAATGCCGTTGTGGCTTGATCAGACTCCGCCATCTTGAGTTGATGGTATCCGGAGTATGCGTCGAGGAAGCACAATGAGTCGTGTCCTGCGGTAGCATCGATGATTTGATCGATGCGGGGGAGGGGGAAGGGATCCTTAGGGCAAGCCTTATTGAGGTCTTTGAAATCGACACATAGGCGCCAGGATTTATCCTTCTTTGGTACCATCACCAGCTTTGCTAGCCAGTCCGGATGTTTTATTTCTCTGATCAATCCGGCCTCGAGTAACTTGGCTAGCTCTTCTCCCGTTACTTGTCGCTTAGGTTATGAAAAGCGCCGAAGAGTCTTCTTGACCGGCTTGTATCCCTTCAGTATGTTTAGGCTATGCTCGGCTAGCCTGTGTGGGATACCTGGCATGTCTGAAGGATGCCAGGCGAAGATGTCCCAATTCTCACGCAATAACTCTCGCAGTGTGGCGTCTATTGTGGGGTTCAGCTGTGCCCCAATGGATGCTGTTTTTGTGGGGTCCGTTGGGTGGACCTGGAATTTGACCATTTCGTCCTCTGTTTTGAAAGAGGTGGACTTGGGTCGTTTGTCGAGTATCACATTGTCCCTGTCCACTATTGAGAGCAGCGCAGTTAGTTCTTCGGCCGCGAGGGCTTCGGATAATGCCTCAAGGGCTAGTGCAGCGGTTTTATTTTCGGTGCGGAGTGCTACATCCGGATCAATAGCTAGAGTGATGATTCCGTTGGGCCCGGGCATCTTGAGCTTCATGTACCTATAATGGGGTATAGCTTGGAAGCTCGTGAATGCATCCCGCCCTAAAAGGGCATGGTATCCGCTACTGAACGGGGCCACATGGAATGTGATTTCTTCGGACCTATAATTCTCCGGCGTGCTGAATACCACATTGAGTGTGATTTTTCCCGCACATCGTGCCTCCCGACTAGGGATAATTCCTCTGAAGGTCGTGCTCCTTTGCTCAATGCGGCTCTTGTCTATTTCCATTTTGTTAAGAGTTTCCTCATAGATGAGGTTTAATCCGCTGCCACCATCCATGAGCACTTTAGTAAGCCTGAAGCCGTCCACAATTGGACTAAGGACCAAAGCGACTGGTGCTCGGACTATTCGTAATTGAGGTTCGTCACTGGCATTGAAGGTTATGGCCGTGTCGTTCCATGGATTTATTTCTACAACTTGGCAGACTTCGGCGAGGCTTCGGAGTGCTCGCTTGCGCCTATTATTTGAGGAAAAAGTCTCGAAGACTGTCAATACTATATTGTTATTTTCCGCGAGATGGTGCTCTGCGGCGTTTTTGATGATGAGATCCCCGCCGCTCTTGGCCACCTACCGGAGTATCCAACATGCTCTAAGGTTGTGTGTTGGTATGGTATCCGATGTACTGTGAATTTTGCATGGCCCATTGAGCCATCCCTCCAATACGGTTCCATGCCCTATAGTGGGCTTTGGTTTCTTTGCAATTGGATTGGGTGACTTGTGAGAGTGCACCCTTTTAGTTCAGATGAGGGGCTTAGTGAGAGCCGGAGGGTCCCAAAATTTTGTTTGGGTTTCCCAGGCGCTTTCCATCGCACAATACTTCTGTACTATGCCCACCAACTCAGCGAAGTGTGCTATGTCACGGCGACTTATGGCGTTGAGGATTCCCTTGTCCGTGCAATTTTTGCAAAAGAATGAGTTGCATCTTCCTCACGACAGTCCTTGACCTTGCTCATTACAAGTAGGAATCTGGCCCAGAAGTGATGTACTGTCTCTTGGGGCTCTTGTCTAATGTGGGAAAGATCACTTGTATCCGGGTGGGTGGGTAGACTTAAGTCCAAACCATGACCTGATCTGAGACCCAGGGGCAAGGGAGCTTCCGAGCTTGGTAGCTCGGGCTCCGGGATGTTACCCAATTTTTCTGGCCCGCTGTCCGATTCTAGGTTCGGAGCTTGGGTCATGTCCTCCTGTAGACGAGTATCCGGCTCGGAGAGCTCAGAAATCCGGACATACTTCATCCTCAAAATAGAGGAAGAATTGCTGCATTGCTCCTCCACCACCGCTATCGGATGGGTGACCGACCCAGAGTTAATCTCCCTTTGGTCGGATTTAAGCCCAATTCGATCATAGTCCGTAGAGACTCCCAGGGCAGCGATGCGATCCAAGAGCTCGTTCAGGGAGGATAACTCCATTGGATCCATCTGCTCGGTGAATTTCGAGCTGACGCGGAGGCTATTCTTGATGACCTGAGAAGTCATCGTCGGCACGGTGGCCGAACGGGCGGTCATGATGAAGCCGCCCAGTTGGAGAGTCTGGCCTATAGCCAGGGCTCCCCTAGAGGTGATGCTTTCCTTGACAACAAGGCGATCCATCAACCCTTATCATGACGGCACAATGGAACTCTCAAAGAAAGCACCAATGTCGGTGTCAAAACCGGCGGATCTCGGGTAGGGGGTCCAGAACTGTGTGTCTAAGGCTATGGTAACAGGAGGAAGGGGACACGATGTTTACCCAAGTTCGGGCCCTCTCGATGGAGGTAATACCCTACTTCCTGCTTGATTGATCTTGATGATATGAGTATTACAAGAGTTGATCTACCACGAGATCATAGAGGCTAAACCCTAGAAGCTAGCCTATGATTCTGATTGTTGTTGTCCTACGGACTAAACCCTCCAGTTTATATAGACACCGGAGGGGGCTAGGGTTACATAGAGTCGGTTACAGGGAAGGAGATCTTCATATCCAAGTTGCCAAGGTTGCCTTCCACGCAATCGGGAGTCCCACCCGGACACGTGACGAAGTCTTCAATCTTGTATCTTCATAGTCCAACAGTCCGGCCAAAGTATATAGTCCGGCTGTCCGAGGACCCCCTAATCCAGGACTCCCTCACCAGGTGCGACTACAGCAGTCCCCGAGCCGCCTGCCGAAGTCCCCGAGCAGCTTGTTGGGTCCCCCAAGTCGGATCCGACTGCATCGGGGTCAGGCAGCACGAAGATGGAGTCTGATTCTGGAGACGGCTTGACAGACGGCTTGAGGAGGCGTTGGAGGGAGACGCCGGTTGGTATAGCTTGCCGGGTGGAGCCTATTCGTGCCAGGGCATCTTCTTGCTCGTTGTCGGCCCGTGGCACGTGGAGAAACTCGCACCCTTCAAAGTATCCACTGAGTTGTTGAACGAGGAAGCGGTAGATCGCCATGTTTGCGTCCTTGGCGTCCCAATCGCCAGATGATTGTTGGATCACCAACTCCGAGTCACCATAGCACAGGATTCGGTGGATGCTGAACTCTTTGGCCTGCCGGAGCCCATGTATCAGTGCCTCATACTCGGCCACGTTGTTGGAGGCGGAAAAATAAATTTGCAATGTGTATCTAAGCTTGTCACCCTTGGGAGAGGTGAGGACGATGCCGGCTCCCAAGCCGGTGCGCATCTTGGATCCGTCAAAGTGCATCCGCCAATGAGTGGAGTCGGGTGCTAGTGGCAGGTACCAGTTTCGGCCGAGTCGACAAGGAAGTGGGCCAGCACTTGGGACTTGATGGCGGTGCAAGGCTGGTAGAAGATGGTGTAAGGAGCCATCGCAATGGCCCACTTGGCCACCCGGCCAGATGTATCCCGACTGCCTATGATCTCGGCAAGCGGGGCAGTGCAAACGACCGTGATGGGGTGCTCTTGAAAGTAGGGCTTGAGCTTCTTGGCGGCAAAGTACACGCCGTAGCACTTCTTCTTGTAGTGGGGGTAATTCTGCTTTGAGGTTGATAGTACGTTGCTCAAGTAATACACCGGCCTCTGGACCAGCTGAGCTCTGCCTTCTTCTGGGCACTGAACCACGATGACAGTGCTGATCACCCGGCTAGTTGCGGCAATGTAAAGGAGCATGGGCTCTTTCTCAGTCGGTGCCGCCAAGACAGGCGGCATGGTCAACATCTTCTTCAACTTGTGAAAATCTTCGTCCGCCTGGTCGTTCCACTTGAAATGAGTGGATTTCCTCACGAGCTGATACAAGGAGAGAGTCTTCTCCCCTAGCCGACTAATGAAACGGTTAAGGGAAGCCAGGCACCCGGTGAACTTTTGGACATCTCGAAGCCGGGTGGGAATCTCCATCCTTTCTATGGCCTTGATCTTCACTGGGTTGCACTCGATGCTGCGTTCAAAGACCAGGAGGCCTAAGAGTTGGCCGGCTATTACTCCGAACACGCATTTCTCAGGGTTGAGCTTGATCTGAAATCGGCACAAGTTGTCAAATGTTTCTTTGAGATCTTCCAGCAGGGTGCCGCGCTTCTCCGTCTTCACCACAATATCGTCTACGTAGACGTGGGCATTTCTGCCGAGTTGCTTGAGGAGGCATTTCTGCATGCAACACTGAAAAGTGGCACCAGCATTTCTCAAGCCGAATGTCATAGTCAAGTAGCAGAAAGCTCTGAATGGTGTGATGAAGGCGGTCTTCAGGCGGTCGGCTAGATCCAACTTGATCTAATGGTAACCTGAGTAGGCATCCAAGAAACTCAACAGCTCGCATCCGGCTGTGGAGTCTATCACTTGGTCAATTCGGGGCAAGGCAAACGGATCCTTGGGGCAAGCTTTGTTGAGGCTATTATAATCTATACACATGCTCCATTTCTTCTTCTTCTTCAATACAAGAACTGGGTTGGCAAGCCATTCTGGAAAGAACACCTCCATAATGAAGCCGGCTGCCAGAAGCCGGGCTATCTCTTCACCAACAATTCTTCTCTTCTCATCCGACAGATGGCGGATGGGCTGCTTGACTGGTTTTGCATCTGCTCGGACATGTAGCTTGTGCTCGGCGAAATCCGTCGGAATACCCGCCATGTCCTTGGGGGACCATGCAAAGATATCCTGATTCTCACGGAGGAAATCGACGAGCTCGCTTTCCTATTTGCTGTCCAGGTTTTCTCCTAGCACAGCAAACCTCTCCGGGTGCTCTAGGTCCAGAGGTATCTTCTTTGTTTCCTTGGCCGGCTGGAAGGAGCCCTGAGCTTCCGACTCCTTGGGGTCAGGCGATAGGTCCGGCTGCTTGCCAGCCATGGTCACAACCCAGTCAAGGATCTTCTTCTCAGCAGCAATCACGAGGGACTCGGCCAGCCGGCTGCTGGCTGCAGCATAAGCAGAGGATTTCTTGTTGTCTCCGACTATGGTGATGATGACCTTGGAGCCCGTTATCTTCATCTTGAGGTAAGCATAGTGGGGTACAACCATGAACTTGGCTAGGGCAGGTCGGCCAAGTAAAGCGTGGTAAGGGCTCTCTAGATCCACCACTTCAAACCAGACTACTTCACGGTAGAAGTGATCCTTGTCTCTGAAGAGGACATCTATCTTGATCTTGCCGATTGGCAAGCATCACAGGCCGGGTACAATGCCATGGAATACGGTCCGACTGCGCAAAAGTTGCTTCGTCTTGATGTTCAGCTTCTCCATGGTGTCATGGTACAGGATGTTGATGCTGCTCCCACCATCAATCAGAACTCAGGACAAACGAGCAGCTAGCCTTTCTGTTGCGAAGGTGGCATCCAACACCAACGCATAAGAGCCTGGAGACGGCATCACCTCTGGGTGATCAGCCCGGCTCCATCTTATAGGCTTTTCAGACCAATGCATAAACTCTGGATCTTTGGAGGCGATTGCATTGACTTTTTGGTGCTGTCGATGCCGGCTACGCCTATCCTCAGCTTGGCTCGTGAAGATGACATAGGCTGCATGCTTATCAGGAAACTCGTCTTGGATGGCTCTGACTGTTGGGCGAGCGGCCGGCTGCTAAGGAGCCGGAGGCGGCTGGCCAGCAGGCGGAGGGGGCAACAGTCCTTCGCCCTTAGAGATCCGTGTGAGCCAATGACATTTCCGGGTTGAGTGGTTGGACGGCTTCGCGCCGCTGTGGAACTTGCAGGGGGCATCAAGGGTTTGATCGTAGGAGAAAGCCGGCTGCCAAGCTGGCCTGCCGCCTTTCGGATGCTTGGGCATAGGCTGCCCTTCAGGCTGCTCGTCTTCGACCGTGGCCACCTGCCGACTGGTGGAAGGCGGCATAGGAGCCTTGCGCTTGTTGTCGCTCTGATGTGGGCATCAATTGGAGTCGCCAGCCGGCGTCTTTGGAGCCGGAGGAAGCACCTTTCCAGAGGCGTCCACTCGGAGCTCGGTCTTCATCAAGGAGTCGGCCGTGGCATACTTATCTGCTATGATCAGAAGTTCGTCGAGTGTAGCCGGCTCTTCGCGGAGAAGTCAGTGCTTGAAGAGGGTGCCCTCTCGGCACCCGGCGGTGAAGTACTCTATTGCTTGCACCTCATGCACCCCTTCGCAGGAGTTGCGGAGCTCGGCCCAGCGCGTCAGGTAGTCGCGGCTGGACTCGGTTGGGCCTTGGACACAAAGGGAGAGCTGACGTGGCTTGGGTGCTCGCTTGTACGTGCTGGTGAAGTTGCGAATGAAGACTTCCGTGAAATCTAGCCAGTTGTTGACGATGTGGGGCTTGAGGCTATTCAGCCAGGTGCGTGTCGTGCCTTGAAGCATGAGAGGGACGTACTTCACGGCAACACGCCTGTTTCCGTTTGCTATGCTGACTGCAGTGGAGTAGTCTATCAACCAGTCTTCCAGCTTCACCGAGCCGTTGTATTTTGGCGTGTCTCTTGGGAGCGAGAACCCTTTGGGGAAGGGTTCGTCGCGGATGCGGGGGCCAAAACAGGGCGGGCCGACATCATCTTCTTCTTCCAACGCCAGGGATCGCGCCAGGCGGTGGATCCGATGGCGGGCATCATTCTGGCCGATTCCTTCGTGGCAGCCCAGTCGGCCGCTGAGCGTCGGGTGCATGACAAGCGGCGGGTTGCCTCGTCTCTCCACGGCTCGGGGGCGGCCTTCTGCATCATGCTCGATGATGAGGCGAGTCCGACTGCGGCTAGGAGTCGGCTCCTTGTCTTTTCGCTCATGGGCGCCGCCTGCAGTCAGTGTCCGGGATGTCGCATCTGCTCTCGGCATTGGGGAGGACTTTCAGCGCGGGCGCCGGCTTCGTTCCGCTCTGTGGCCGTGTCGATCAGCTGCTGGACGCGTCTGGTCATGCAGTGAAGCTCGTCGCCCTCCAGCCCGTCCAGCTTGTCTACGGCCGCCTGGGCTGCAGCAGGTTCTCGAGTGGCGTGGTGTATGAAGGAAATATGCCCTAGAGGCAATAACAAAGTTATTATTTATTTCCTTATTTCATGATAAATGTTTATTATTCATTCTAGAATTGTATTAACCGGAAACATGATACATGTGTGAATACATAGATAAACATATAGTCACTAGTATGCCTCTACTTGACTAGCTCATTAATCAAAGATGCTTATGTTTCCTAACCATATACATGTGTTGTCATTTGATTAATGCGATCACATCATTAGAAGAATGATGTGATTGACATGACCCATCACGTTAGCTTAGCACTTGATCGTTTAGTATTCTGCTATTGCTTTCTTCATGACTTATACATGTTCCTGCAACTATGAGAAATATGCAACTCCCGTTTACCGAAAGAACACTTTGGGTACTACCAAACGTCACAACGTAACTGGTGTTATAAAGGAGTACTATAGGTGTCTCCGAAGGTACATGTTGAGTTGGCGTATTTCGAGATTAGGTTTTGTCACTCCGATTGTTGGAGAGGTATCTCTGGGCCCTCTCGGTAATACTCATCACTTAAGCCTTGCAAGCATTATAACTAATAAGTTAGTTATGAGATGACGTATTACAGAATGAGTAAATGGACTTGCCGGTAACGAGATTGAGCTAGGTATTGGATACCGACGATCAAATCTCGGGCAAGTAACATACCGATGACAAAGGGAACAACGTATGTTGTTATGCGGTTTGACCGATAAAGATCTTCGTAGAATATGTAGGAACAAATATGGGCATCCAGGTCCCGCTATTGGTTATTGACCGAGAATGGTTTTAGGTCATGTCTACATAGTTCTCGAACCCGTAGGGTCCGCACGCTTAACGTTTCGATGACAGTTTTATTATGAGTTTACAAGTTTTGATGTACCGAAGTTTGTTCAGATCCCGGATGTGATCACGTACATGACGAGGAGTCTCGGAATGGTCGAGACATAAAGATTGATATATTGGAAGCCTATGTTTGGACATCGGAATGGTTCCGGGTGAAATCGGCATTTTACCGGAGTACCGGGAGGTTACCGGAACCCCCCGGGGGGTTAATGGGCCTACATGGGCCACGAGGGAGAAGAGAGAAGGAGCCAGGAGGGGGCCACGCGCCCCTCCCCCTCCTAGTCCGAATAGGACAAGGGAAGGGGGGCGGCGCCCCCCCTTTCCTTCCCCTCTTCCTCCTCTTCCCCCCTTCTCCTATTCCAACTAGGAAAGAAGGGAGTCCTACTCCCGGTGGGAGTAGGACTCCCCCCTTGGCGCGCCCTCCTTGGCCGGCCGCCTCCTCCCACCTGGCTCCTTTATATACGGGGGCGGGTGGGGGGGCACCCTAGACACACAAGTTGATCTACGGATCGTTCCTTAGCCGTGTGCGGTGCCCCCCTCCACCATATTCCACCTCGGTCATATCGTCGCGGAGTTTAGGCGAAGCCCTGCGCCGATAGAACATCATCATCGTCACCACGCCGTCGTGCTGACGGAACCCATCCCCGAAGCTTTGCTGGATCGGAGCCCGGGGATCGTCATCAAGCTGAACGTGTGCTGAACTCGGAGGTGTCGTACGTTCGGTACTTGGATCGGTCGGATCGTGAAGACGTACGACTACATCAACCATGTTGTGCTAATGCTTCCGCTTACGGTCTACGAGGGTACATGGACAACACTCTCCCCTCTCGTTGCTATGCCATCACCATGATCTTGCATGTGCGTAGGAAATTTTTGAAATTACTACGTTCCCCAAGAGTGGCATCCGAGCCTAGGTTTTATGCGTAGATGTTATATGCACGAGTAGAACACAAGTGAGTTGTGGGCGATATAAGTCATACTGCTTACCAGCATGTCATACTTTTGTTCGGCGGTATTGTTGGATGAAGCGGCCCGGACCGACATTACGCGTATGCTTACGCGAGACTGGTTCTACCGACGTGCTTTGCACACAGGTGGCTGGCGGGTGTCAGTTTCTCCAACTTTAGTTGAATCGAGTGTGGCTACGCCCGGTCCTTGCGAAGGTTAAAACAGCACCAACTTGACAAACTATCATTGTGGTTTTGATGCGTAGGTAAGAATGGTTCTTTCTCAGCCCATAGCAGCCACGTAAAATTTGCAACAACAAAGTAGAGGACGTCTAACTTGTTTTTGCAGGGCATGTTGTGATGTGATATGGTCAAGACGTGATGAGATATAAGTTGTTGTATGAGATGATCATGTTTTGTTGAAGTTATTGGCAACTGGCAGAAGCCCTATGGTTGTCTCTTTGTTGCATAAGATGCAAGTGCCAAATAATTGCTTTACTTTATCGCTATGCGATAGCAATAGTTGCAAGAGCAATAGTTGGCGAGACGACCATGTGACGACACATTGATATAGATCAAGATGATGAAGATCATGGTGTCCTGCCGGTAACGATAGTGACAATACTTTGGAGATGGAGATCAAAGGCGCAAGATGATCATGGCCATATCATGTCACATATTTTGATTGCATATGATGTTTATCTGTTATACATCTTATTCTGTTTTGTTTGACGGTAGCATTTTAAGATGATCTCTCACTAATTATCAAGAAGTGTTCTCCCTGAGTATGCACCGTTGTGAAAGTTCTTCGTGCTGAGACACCACGTGATGATCGGGTGTGATAGGCTCTACGTTCAAATACAACGGGTGCAAAACAGTTGCACACGCAGAATACTCAGGTCATACTTGACGAGCCTAGCATATACAGATATGGCCTCAGAACACGGAGACCGAAAGGTCGAACGTGAATCATATAGTAGATATGATCAACATAGTGATGTTCACCATTGAAACTACTCCATCTCACGTGATGATCGGACATGGTTTAGTTGATTTGGATCACGTGATCACTTAGATGACTAGAGAGATGTCTGTCTAAGTGGGAGTTCTTAAGTAATATGATTAATTGAACTTAAATTTATCATGAACTTAGTCCTGGTAGTATTTTGCAAATTGTGTTATAGATCAATAGCTCGCGTTGTTGCTTCCCTATGTTTTTGCTTCCCTTTGTTTTTATATGTGTTCCTAGAGAAAATTGTGTTGAAAGATGTTAGTAGCAATGATGCGGATTGGATCCGTGATCTGAGGTTTATCCTCATTGCTGCACAGAAGAATTATGTCCTTAATGCACCGCTAGGTGACAAACCTATTGCAGGAGCAGATGCAGACATTATGAACGTTTGGCTAGCTCAATATGATGACTACTTGATAGTTTAGTGCACCATGCTTTATGGCTTAGAATCGGGACTTCAAAGACGTTTTGAACGTCATGGACCATATGAGATGTTCCAGGAATTGAAGTTAATATTTTAAGCAAATACCCGAGTTGAGAGATATAAAGTCTCCAACAAGTTCTATAGCTAAAAGATGGAGGAGAATCGCTCAACTAGTGAGCATGTGCTCAGATTGTCTGGGTACTTCAATCGCTTGAATCAAGTGGGAGTTAATCTTCCAGATAAGATAGTGATTGACAGAATTCTCTAGTCACCATCACTAAGTTACTTGAACTTCGTGATGAACTATAGTATGCAAGGGATGACGAAAACGTTTCCCGATCTCTTCGTGATGTTGAAATCGACGAAGGTAGACATCAAGAAAGAGCATCAAGTGTTGATGATTGACAAGACCACTAGTTTCAAGAGAATGGCAAAGGGAAAGAAAGGGAACTTCAAACAGAATGGCAAGCAAGTTGTCACTCCCGCGAAGAAGCCCAAAGCTGGACCAAAGCCTGAAACTGAGTGATTATACTGCAAAGGAAATGGTCACTAGAAGCGGAAATGCCTTGAATATTTGGTGGATAAGAAGGATGGCAAATTGAACAAGGGTATATCTGATATACATGTTATTGATGTGTACCTTACTAGTGTTTATAGTAACACCTGAGTATTTGATACTTGTTCGGTTGCTAAGATTAGTAACTCGAAACAAGAGTTACAGAATAAACAGAAACTAGTTGAGGGTGAAGTGACGATGTGTGTTGGAAATAGTTCCAAGATTGATATGATCATCATCGCATACTCCCTATACTTTCGGGATTAGTGTTGAACCTAAATAAATGTTATTTGGCATTTGCGTTGAGCATGAATATGATTTGATCATGTTTATTGCGATACGGTTATTCATTTAAAGTTAGAGAATAATTGTTATTCTGTTTACATGAATAAAACCTTCGATGGTTATACACCCAATGAAAATAGTTTGTTGGATCTCGATCATAGTGATACACATATTCATAATATTGATGCCAAAAGATACAAAGTTAATAATGATAGTGCAACTTATTTGTGGCACTGCCGTTTGGGTCATATCGGTGTAAAGCGCATGAATAAACTCCATAAAGATGGACTTTTGGAATCACTTGGTTATGAATCATTTGATGCTTGCGAACCGTGCCTTTTGGGCGAGATGACTAAAACTCCGTTCTCCGGAACAATGGAACAAGCTACTGACTTATTGGAAATAATACATACCGATGTATGCGATCCAATGAGTGTTGATGCTCGTGGCAAGTATCGTTATTTTCTGACCTTCACAAGATGATTTGAGCAGATATGGGTATATCTACTTGATGAAACATAAGTCTGAAATAGTTGAAAGGTTCAAAGAATTTCAGAGTGAAGTGGAAAAATCATCGTAACAAGAAAATAAAGTTTCTGCGATCTGATCGCGGAGACAAATATTTGAGTTACGAGTTTGGTCTTCAATTAAAACAATGTGGAATAGTTTCACAGCTCACGCCACCTGGAACACCACAACGTTATGGTGTGTCCGAACATCGTAACCGCACTTTATTGGATATGGTGCGATCTATGATGTCTCTTACTGATTTACCATTATCGTTTTGGGGTTATGCATTAGAGACAGTTGCATTCACGTTAAAAGGGAACCATCTAAATCCGTTAAGACGACATCGTATGAACTATGGTTTAGCAGTAAACCTAAGCTGTCGTTTCTTAAAGTTTGGAATTGCGATGCTTATATGAAAAAGGTTTTCAACCTGATAAGCTCGAACCCAAATCGGAGAAGTGCGTCTTCATAGAATACCCAAAGGTAACTATTGGGTACACCTTCTATCACAGATCCGAAGGCAAGTTATTCGTTGCTAAGATGGATCCTTTCTAGAGAAGAAGTTTCTCTCGAAATAAGTGAGTGGGAGGAAAGTAAAACTTGATAAGGTAATTGTACCTTCTCCCAAATTAGAAAGTAGTTCATCACAGAAATCAGTTCCTGTGATTCCTACACCGATTAGTGAGGAAGTTAATGATGATGATCATGAAGCTTCAGATCAAGTTACTACTGAACCTCGTAGGTCTTCTAGAATAAGATCCGCACCAAAGTGGTATGGTAATCCCGTTCTAGAAGTCATGTTACTAGACCATGATGAACCTACGAACTATGAGGAAGCGATGATGAGCCCAGATTCCGCGAAATGGCTTGAGGCCATGAAATCTGAGATAGGATCCATGTATGAGAACAAAGTATGGACTTTGATTGACTTGCTCGATGATCAGCAAGCCATGTTAAATAAATGGATCTTCAAGAGGAAGACGGACACTGATAGTAGTGTTACTATCTACTAAGCTCGACTTGTTGCGAAAGGTTTTCAACAAGTTCAAGGTATTGAATAAGATGAGATTTTCTCACTCGTATCGAAGCTTAAGTCTGTCTGAATCATGTTAGCAATTGCCACATTTTATGAAATCTGGCAAATGGATGTCAAAACTGCATTCCTTAATGGATTTATTAAAGAAGAGTTGTATATGATGCAACTAGAAAGTTTTTTTCAATCCTAAAGATGCTAACAAAGTGTGCAAGCTCCAGCAATCCATCAATGAACTGGTGCAAGCATCTCGGAGTTGGAATATATGCTTTGATGAGTTGATCAAAGCATATGGTTTTATACAGACTTTTGAAGAAGCCTGTATTTACAAGAAAGTGAGTGGGAGCTCTGTAGCATTTCTAATATTATATGTGGATGACATATTGTTAATTGGAAATGATATGGAAATTCTGGATAGCATGAAAGGATACTTGAATAAGAGTTTATCAAAGCAAGACCTCGGTGAAGCTGCTTACACATTGAGCATCAAGATCTATATAGATAGATCAAGACGCTTGATAAGTTTTTTCAATGAGTACATACCTTGATAAATTTTTGAAATAGTTCAAAATGGAACAGTCAAAGAAGGAGTTCTTGCCTGTGATACAAGGTGTGAAGTTGAGTAAGACTCAAGACCCGACCATTGCAGAAAATAGAAAGAGAATGAAAAGTCGTTCCCTATGCCTCAGTCATAGGTTCTATAAAGTATGCTATGCTGTGAACCAAACCTATTGTATACCTTGCTCTGTGATTGGCAAAGGAATACAATTTTGATCTAATAAGTAGATCACTGGACATGGGTCAAGAATATCCTTAGTGAGGACTAAGGAGATGTTTCTCGATTATGGAGGTGATAAAAGAGCCCGTCGTAAAAGTTACAACGATGCAAGCTTCTACACCAATCCAGATGACTCTAAGTCTCAATCTGGATACATATTGAAAGTGGGAGCAATTAGCTAGACTAGCTCCATGCAGAGCATTGTGGACATAGAATATTTGCGAAATACATACGGCTCTGAATATGACAGACCCGTTGACTAAGCTTCTCTCACGAGCAAAACATGATCATACCTTAGTACTATTTTGGGTGTTAATCACATAGCGATATGAACTAGATTATTGACTCTAGTAAACCCTTTGGGTGTTGATCACATGATGGTGTGAACTATGGGTATTAATCACATGCAGATGTGAATATTGGTGTTAAATCACATAGCGATGTGAACTAGATTATTGACTCTAGTGCAAGTGGGAGACTGAAGGAAATATGCCCTAGAGGCAATAATAAAGTTATTATTTATTTCCTTATTTCATGATAAATGTTTATTATTCATGCTAGAATTGTATTAACCGGAAACATGATACATGTGTGAATACATAGACAAACATATAGTCACTAGTATGCCTCTACTTGACTAGCTCATTAATCAAAGATGGTTATGTTTCCTAACCATAGACATGTGTTGTCATTTGATTAATGGGATCACATCATTAGAAGAATGATGTGATTGACATGACCCATCACGTTAGCTTAGCACTTGATCGTTTAGTATTCTGCTATTGCTTTCTTCATGACTTATACATGTTCCTGCAACTATGAGAAATATGCAACTCCCGTTTACCGGAAGAACACTTTGGGTACTACCAAACGTCACAACGTAACTGGGTGATTATAAAGGAGTACTACAGGTGTCTCCGAAGGTACATGTTGAGTTGGCGTATTTCGAGATTAGGTTTTGTCACTCCGATTGTCGGAGAGGTATCTCTGGGCCCTCTCGGTAATACTCATCACTTAAGCCTTGCAAGCATTATAACTAATAAGTTAGTTATGAGATGATGTATTACAGAACGAGTAAAGAGACTTGCCGGTAACGAGATTGAACTAGGTATTGGATACCGACGATCAAATCTCGGGCAAGTAACATACCAATGACAAAGGGAACAACGTATGTTGTTATGCGGTTTGACCGATAAAGATCTTCGTAGAATATGTAGGAACCAATATGGGCATCCAGGTCCCGCTATTGGTTATTGACCGAGAATGGTTTTAGGTCATGTCTACATAGTTCTCGAACCCGTAGGGTCCGCACGCTTAACGTTTCGATGACAGTTTTATTATGAGTTTACAAGTTTTGATGTACCGAAGTTTATTCGGAGTCCCGGATGTGATCACGGACATGACGAGGAGTCTCGGAATGGTCGAGACATAAAGATTGATATATTGGAAGCCTATGTTTGGACATCGAAATGGTTCCGGGTGAAATCGGCATTTTACCGGAGTACGGGATGTTACCGGAACCTCCCGGGGGGTTAATGGGCCTACATGGGCCACGAGGGAGAAGAGAGAAGGAGCCAGGAGGGGGCCGCGCGCCCCTCCCCCTCCTAGTCCGAATAGGACAAGGGAAGGGGGCGGCGCCCCCCCTTTCCTTCCCCTCTTCCTCCTCTTCCCCCCCTTCTCCTATTCCAACTAGGAAAGAAGGGAGTCCTACTCCCGGTGCGGTGCCCCCCTCCACCATATTCCACCTCGGTCATATCGTCGCGGAGTTTAGGCGAAGCCCTGCGCCGGTAGAACATCATCATCGTCACCACGCCGTCGTGCTGACGGAACTCATCCCCGAAGCTTTGCTGGATCGGAGCCCGGGGATCGTCATCGAGTTGAACGTGTGCTGAACTCGGAGGTGCCGTACGTTCGGTACTTGGATCAGTCAGATCGTGAAGACGTACGACTACATCAACCGCGTTGTGCTAACGCTTCCGCTTACGGTCTACGAGGGTACGTGGACAACACTCTCCCCTCTCGTTGCTATGCCATCACCATGATCTTGCATGTGCGTAGGAAATTTTTGAAATTACTACGTTCCCCAACAGTGTAGACTGGGCAGTCAGCACCCAGCATGCTGGCGATGGCCGTGCCGCGCTTCTTGATAGCGCCAATTCGGCTGGGTCTGCCAGCAGGCCGCGTACCAGACGCGGCAGGACCAAGCTCGCGCTAGTAAGCATCAGTGAGGTGTCTCGTGGAGGCTATCTTCTTGCCATTCTCGATGAGGGCAAGGCGGTGGGCCTCGAGCATATCGGTGTCGGTGTCGGCCGGGACGAGGGTGGACAGGTCATGCAGCATCGTCTGCAAGGTGTCGTGGACGTTTCCGCCGGAGGCGGTACCATGAGTGATGACTAGCACCTCAGTGCCAGTGCTGCTGCTGCTGCTGTCGGCTCGAGGAAGAGGATCGTCGATGACCACCACGTTGGTGGGGAAAGCGTCGAGCGATGCCGTGTCGGAGTCTACAAGCATCGGGTCGGTGGAGCCGATCGACTCCAGGTCGGAGGTGCGCTCCTTGGCGATGTCAAGCTTGCCAAGGAAGTCGATGAGGCAACTCTCGGAGCTGGTTGCACTCGCGCCTGGCGTGGGCTCGTCGGAGAGGTGGACCTC
The DNA here is from genome assembly GCA_900231445.1 of Triticum turgidum subsp. durum. NCBI lineage: Eukaryota > Viridiplantae > Streptophyta > Magnoliopsida > Poales > Poaceae > Triticum > Triticum turgidum. The sequence continues at coordinate 464,627,159 of LT934120.1, read as the reverse complement.
GCCGAGAAGATCGGCGAGGCAGCTCACTGCACAGGCGTCGTCGACGCCATGCAGCATGTCTGGGCAAGCGCCATCGGGCGTGCCGGGCTGGCTACGCTCGCTGGGGAGGAAGAGGGTTCCCGTCCAGAGCAGGTCTCCGGACGACGGTGCACCTGGCCCCATGGTGGGCGCCAAATGTCGGGTGGTAGGTGTGACATATGCCAACGGGTGGCTTATCATTGTGGGAGCCAGTAAGACATCGCCGGTGCCTGGAAACGGGATAAGGTGAAGATATGCACGCCGGCGAATCTTACCCAGGTTCGGGGCTCTCCTAGGAGATAACACCCCTAGTCCTGCTCTGCGGGGTCTCCGCATGATCACTAGATCAAAACAAGTAGCTACAAGAGGCTCCGTGAGCTGTTTAGCTAAAGGAAGAAGAAGGGCAAGGCTAGCTCTCCTCTTCTCTCTAGATGGTGTCTAAAACTCTAAGAGATCAACCCTTTGCATGGGTGTCGTGCGGGGTTTATATAGGCCTACCCCCCAGGGGTACAATGGTAATCCGGCTGGATGTGGGTCCAGGCCGTCAGTGTCTGTAGTCGCCAGCTTCTCCGCCGGCCGCTGGGGCCCACCGACTGGTGGGTCCCGCCGGCTGCCGACTTTTTGGCCGACAGGCTGGGCCCACCGCCTGTGGGTCTTGTCGGCTGCTGGTTACTGTAGCCTTGCTCTTGGTGACGACGGCTTTGTCGGGATAAGCATGGCTACAGTGCCGCCGCCTGGCGGGAATTCTCTGTAGCCTTACCCCATCTTATCTGCTTAATGGTGCACAAACTTCCAGGGTGGGGGCGGGCCGACTGCTGGGAGCCGGCCTCCCCCCAGGCCGACTGGTCAAGCTCAGCCGCCTTCTGGTATCTCTCTGCCAGGAGGGGCCCGCCGCCTGCGGGCCGTACTGACAGCCTGTCGTGGGTGATGTCATGGTCAACGTGGCAACAGTGCCGCGCCGGACGAGAGTGGCCGCCCCGCACGGCGCACTGTGGCCACGCTTGCTCCGGGATTCGGGGGTGGCAGGCTTCACTGTAGCCACGCCCCGTCTTATCGTTGTTATGTGGGTGCAAACTTTGAGGGTGTGAGCCAGGCCGCCTACTAGGAGTCGGCCACTCTGGTGGCCGGCTACTAGGCGTCGGCCCTCTTCGAGAGAGCTCTTAGAGCCTTGCCGCTTTTCAGCAGCCGGTCGGTGGGACAGTCGGCCAAGAGAAGGCGGCCCTGTGTCTTGTATATTTGAGGGCTCAGTCGGCCCGATATTTTTTGAAGAGCCAGGGAAAGCCGGTTAGGCTACTCGTGGTCATTTACTCCGACAGAAATACAGTATGTTTTTTACCGGCAATGCTAACCTACGTACACTAACGTACGTGTTTTACGTAACATGCAACGTGGACAATCAGGATTAGATTAGAGGGGATTGGGGGCCCACGTCCACTCAAAATCAGGGGGAAGAGAATTATTGTTAGGAAGGTTACGTTACCTTACGTAGACCTTTTTGTAGATAGAGCATTATTGGTTTTTGACAGCAACCTTTGGTTGGACTGCAAGGATATATCTGAATTGAATTGCGCTACTAAATCACATACAAAGTATGAATTTCGTTTTGTATATGTAAACCATGCCAAAAAATACAGGGGTCACGTGGCAATTGTAGAACAGAAACAAAGAAGTTAAAAGAACAAGAACTTCCTCAACCCTTCGATCAGTGTCAATTAAAAGAATTTGTTCATCTATCTGGAGTTTAATTTGGACACTATAGGACGAACAAACAGATGTTTGTTTACATTTCCGACTCGAAAGTTTCTCTACGCAATTTCAGAGCACCACCCGAACGAAGGAACGAACGAATGCCAAAGAATCTCAAGAACCAACAGCTCACGGGGGCGAAGACGAAGTCGATGCAGACTCCACCTCCGTGCGACCGGAGGCGCATCAGTGAGCGGGCTCGCTCATGTCGACGGCGCGCTCGAGCTCCTCCCTGACGGCCTCGCAGTCGTCCTCGATGCGCTGGCGCAAGGGGTCGAGGGCGAGGCCCCGGGCGTCGAGGGCGAGGAGCCGGGCGTCGGCGTCGTCGGCGATGAGGCGGAGGCGGTCCGCGTCGTCGGCGAGGAGGAGGAGGCGGTCGGCGAGGACGAGGCTGCGGTAGCCTGGAGCCCCGCCGCCGACGCGGGAGGAGAGAGCGCGCACGCGCTGGGCGCGCTGGCGCACGCGCTGGATGCGCGCCTGGTCGAAGGGCTGGTCGTAGAGCCTGGGGAGGTCTCGGCGGCGCAGGCTGGCGAGGGTACCACTGATGCTGCCCAGGTTGAGGATGCGCCGGTAGCCCAGCACCTCCCACCGGCGCCTCTTCGGCAGGATCCGGCGACGAGCGCGGTAGAGCAGCCGTCCCAGGGCGGGGACCTCAGCGAGGGACTCCGCCCCGCTCACGGAGACGACGCGGCGGCGCCGGCCCGCGCTGAGCAGCTGGCGCGCGTGCCGGAGCGAGTGGATCTCCAGCGGCGGCATCGTGCCCGCCCGCGCGCTGCTCTGGCTCTCGGTGCTCTCTCTCGTCTCTGGTCTGGCGGGGGCGAAGGACGCTCCGGCCAGCTGTCGTCGGTGGAGGGTGGATGCGACGGTTATTCCGGGTTGGGCGGGGTATATATAGGGTGAGGAGAAGGGGCGGGAGACGGCGCCGAAACCAAGAACCGTTGCGTTCTTGGTCTCGCGGGCCCCCAACCACCGCCGGCGGCCCTGTTTGCCCCGCCGGCTGGCCCTGCTACAAACCGGAAGCCCAATCAATGTGGCATGTCCGCTTCCGCAGCAGCCCGATCAATCGATCAATGTGAATGTAAGGATGATCCCCAGATTTTGGCTTCACTCCGACCCCTCTCAGTGCAGAGAATCACCTTCTTCCGGTTTTCTCTGCCCGCCCCGCCCCGGCGAGGCCGAGGTCCCTGCGCCTCGATTTGGTCGTCGGCGAGACCGAGCTCCTGCGCGCCATCTAGCTCCCTGCTCGATTTCGTCTTCGTGCCCATGGACGGCGAGGTCACCGTGCGGCCGCCATTCCATGCTCTGCAGTGCTCCCATGCCTAAGGACGCCCGTATCCGCCGCTCCAGCTCGCTGCCGCTGTGCCGTCCGGCAATACTGCAGCGCACACTCTGTTCGTCTCCGCTCAGTTTCATGGCGCGCAGTGGCCGCCGGCAGAGCGCGGAAGGTGCTTGATCAAATGTGACAGATGAGGATTAACATGCTCACCAGTGGACTCTTCTACCGGCCAAGTTTTTTTACCGGGGCCAGTACCTACCGACTAAGAATCCAGCACACATGGTTGATTTGAGATTGGCGGCCACTATTCACGTATAAGCAAGCCAATCTCTTTCACACTTCAATACGTTTCAGCTTTTGTCAAGAATCTACATGTGGGTAATAGTACCGCGGTTAAACATTCACAAGCCTCTCTCCCAAGGAAAGACTACTATTAAATATGATAGACAAAATTTTGGAGACTGATATATTTTAAACAATAAATTTAACTGATGATATTTTTATATATTTGAATTACTCGAGGCAAGACCTTTAAAATAAGATCAAAATTGGATACTTTTTGACTAATTTTATTTCATAGATTCCAAGCAGCATGTTTCACTCAACTAAATAAAAACCTATTTCACTTATCTTGAACAAGAAAACTGATTTGAAATGTTTAAGTATTTTCTAAAATATGATAGTGTATGTTTTTGAAATGATTGAAGTCTTCCTTTGAAGAGTTGAAATCAGTCCTTCAACGGTTGAAATAATCAGTTTCAATCATTGTTGAGCTGTGCAAAAAATGTGAAACTGGTATTTCAATGTGTTGTTGCAAGTTGTGAAACTAATTTCTATTAAAATATATGAAATTAGATCTTTGAAATATATGAAACAACTATTTCTCTTATCTGTCATTTGTTGTTTCTGTGAGATATGTATTAAAAAATATGAAATTACTTCCCTGAAGTATATTTCAATGTGGCGTTGCAAATTGTGATTTTTTTTGTGAAAATATATGAAATTACTTCTTTGAAATATATGAAACTGCTATTTCTCTTATCTGTCATTTGTTATTTCAGTGAGATGTGTATTGAAAAATATGAAATTACTTCCCTGAAATATATTTCAATGTGGTGTTGCAAGTTGTGAAACTAATTTCTATGAAAATATATGAAATTAATCCTCTGAAATGTGGTGTTACAAGTTTCAGTCGTTGTGAAATATGGCATTGGAATTGGAATAACTGAAACCACTTTGTAAACAATTGAAATTGTTTATGCCACTCTTTTGAAATACTAAGTTTCACTCTTTTGAAATATGAAATTGCTTCTCTCAAATATATGAAACTGCTATTTCTAATATATGTAACTTGTAATTTCTGTGAGATATGTATTGAAATAGTTTTTTAAATATATAATTCAATTGTTTCGTCCACTTTTGGAATTTCCAATTTCAATATTTTTGGAATGTGTGGAATTAGATTAAAAAAATGAAAACAATTTATGAAACTATTGAAATCGTAACTAGAAATGATAGGGAATCTGCTTTTTTATGTAAACACGGTTTATTACAAAGAGTGAAATCGCATTTTAAAATTATTAAAAGTAGTTTCTTGTAATGAGCAAAGCATTTTAAATTCAAAAAAGTGTTTTAGAAGATTGCAAATCAATCTAAAGTGAGAGAGTGATCCTTTGAAAAATGATGTACTTCTATAGTACGTGTGTGTGCGTATGTGTAAAGTGAGAGGAGACGTGGCTGGAATCACATGGGCGGGTCCAGCTGGTCAAATCACCAGGGTGGTCCCAGTCTGATGAAATACAATGGTTTAAATGAAGAATAGAGTGGAATACAAAGATACAAGTCTGACAGCTTTTGAGATGGCAAGATTCTATTGGTGGGAGAACCACCGGTACCTCCCTCCACCGGTAAAAAGGAGTTTGTGGCTCTTCTACGGCAACCTAACACCGTGGGTTTCACTGGCCATGTAAGCACTAATGACAGCGGCCCTGTCTCTCAGATTTTTATGTCAAAAAGCGATCTAGAGAGTGTTTAGTGTTTTCGGCAACAATTTCTTTTTCCAAAACCAATGATTTTTGCAAATCGTTAGTGTTTTACTAGCATAGCCCGCACGGCGGCACGCTGCGCCCGTCAATACGGTGTGTCCATATCAAATGTGTATACTATTTACAACAAATGTTTTGGTTTAAGATAAGAGAACCCTGAACGTAGGAAGATAAACTGTGAAGAGGTGTATTATTAGCATCATGAATGCTGCATGTTGCTAAACAGAGAAATACACGTTGATACATCTTTAATAAGTTTCATTTATTCACATCATGCCATTCTATAAAACAAAGGTTATGCTAAGATGATAAGTTCCTTCCATTAGTTTTAGTATATAAAGGCACCATTAGCCGAGGGAGTGTCATATCAGTAGTTAACATGGTAGAGTTCATACATGGGGCAAACAGTTTGCATGAACCTATGACTGAATTGGTAATTTATGAGCATATAGACTTCAGCTATACATCAAAGATACTGTTAGTGTATAAAATTGGAAGTGCCATTTTTTATGTATAGGAAAAAATATCAGTAGGTATGCCCATCTATTGCAGTTTTTTTTTCTGGCCGTTGACTAACTTGCAATGACATAGCAATTGAAAAATAGTTTTTCAGCCAGAAGCCAGAGAAAAATATTTTCCCTGAGCTTTTAGGCTGGTCATTATCTTACAACATTCAGTGGAAACACAAATATACAACACAGAGAAACATAGCTAGTGGTGTTTTTCACACTTAAGGATCTTATTATGTAAGTTAATAATGTGTCATCCAAATTCACCACAGATGTCTGCATACAACAAATATGAGAAGAGCGCAAAATATTTTCTGTATTGATGCATGCATACAAGAAATATGAGAAGGGGTAAACCCATATTGTAGTCTTGATGCCCGCATACAACAAATAGGAGAAGGGGTTAAACCATATTGTTTAGTAAGTATATATAATTGGTGAAAGATGAGTTACAATATAAATCTTGAAGATAATGTTTTTTTACTGGAATTGCTCCATACACCTTGAACCACCAACTGTTTTTAGGTGATATATTTTTTAAGAGATATATAACACCTATTGTAACTAATTCTCATCCAATGTTGGTCATCTCAAAAAACATATCATCACAAATCAACAACAGATGGAGCCAGCTGCACACGGAACCAAGAAAATATGTTATGTCAGAAATTATGTGTATGGTGATATTAAACTTTATCTGTTAATTATTTGATTAGTTATTCAGTTTCTATTTGTTCACTTATTTTCATGTTATGGTATATGTTAAAAAAATCGTATTCGTATGGGTGCTGAAATATTTCAAAGAGAAAAGCTATATCAACTGGAAAGAAAAAGAGTCGGTATATTGTAGATAAAGGGAATCCTATAGATATTGCATGACAACTTTTCAATGCTTCGGTAATTCATAGCATCCATGTTCGACCCCCCGCTGCATGTGTGCCGGTGATGAAATGATACAGTGCTATGTAGATACTTTATGTTGAAATTACATACCTAATAGAAAGAAAACTCGTGTGTTAGTTTTTTGACTGTTTGATTGGTTGCTAATTTGGATATCATTTCTTTGCCTGAGCATTCAAGAATTGTTGATGTATAACTAGGTTGGTCGGTCATTGAAAAACATAGCTTTGTGTTTTCTTTAACTTTTAACTTCGACGTATAGTGCTTCTTTCTCTTCTTCAAGAAAACCTCAAAAATCACTATTGGACAAAGTATGTATCTATTGCCCCCACTTGCCCTTCTTGCATATGAGGGAAATAAACTGATTCAAAGTGCACCCAAGTAGTTACATATGTAACATGATGGATAACTTGGTTGGAGTACCTTATATTGCAATTAATTTAGGATAGCCAAATACGGCACTTTGAAAAGTGAGATTTTATTGCATAAGGCCACTATTTATTCTGGCCGAATTAAAGTGAAGGCTTTAGTTTTATTACCTATACAGCTAGGGATTCTATTACAATGAGGCTTCAGTTTATTTATAAAAAAAATCAAAAATTTGATTCTGACCGCAAAGAATTAAACATAAAGAAACATCAAAAGTAACTGAGCTAGATTGCATGGACCATAATGTTATCAATGAATGTCACAAAAATGACAACCATGTGTTGATACCTCTATATGGGTTCCAATCATTTCTTTTACGATGATGATGTATTCTCTGTCAATAAGACAAATGGATGTAAGAAGAAATACATTATTCATAAACCAGCCAATTCACAAGCACTTAATGTGATTTGATTTGGCCAAATCTTCTCTTCTTTCTTGGTGGACACACACTTATTGCTCTAGGGAGCAAATGTTTTTTCTTTCTTTCTTAGCAATCGATGGTTATTTTATGTACATGTAACAAATTAAAGTTGCTCCTGCTAGCCTAGAGCCTTGAACATTATACAAAGACATAAATAAATCCAACCCCGTAAGCACGACCACCTAGAATGTCAGCTTCCATGGCGGACTAAGGAGAACCAACACGGCACAAGCATGCAAAAAAAACACTATAGCCACTAACAGCCAGGAAGCTTAGCTAGCGACCAAAGGAGGAGAGCAGGAATCCCGACCCTCGCGTCGCCTCATCTGGCGATTCGGGGGGTAAAAAAACCTAGCGCCGCCACCCTCTTCCCCTTCCCCCCAGCCGTCTTTCCGCCGCCAGAGGACGCCCCCGGCGAAGCTCGGGCCGGCCCCAAGGAAGGCGGCGGCGGGGCGCCAGTTCCTGGTCTCGGAAAGGAGATCCACTCTGAGGCAGCGGCAGAAGGAGGCGCGGCGAGGCGCGAGGTGGGCGGCGCGCGGGCTGGACCCGGTCTGGGGTTCCGGCGTGCCCTGGCGACATGGCTGTGCAGGGGCCCGCGTGCATGACGCGAGGCGGCTTCGAGCGACGCGGTGGCGCGCGGGGGGTTTCCCCAGAGCCGATCTGCTGGGGTTGATGCCTGGTGGGCTTGGGGCGCGACGGCCATGGAGGGAGCTTGCGGGAGTGGTGGGCCGGCAGGATCTGCTCGTTCTCAGATGAGTTCGGTTGCTGTTAGGCGCGTGAGGGTACTCCAGCTTGACGGATGCGTGAGATCTGCAAAGGCAAGGCTGAGCTTGGTTTCTGCGGTCTGCAGTGGAGGGCCCCTGTCGCGTGTCGGTGCTGTGTAGGGGCGAGGTGTGGCACTGTGCTGCCGCGTCATGGAGGTGGTAGGCCGGATGGGCTGACCGTTCATGGGTTTTGGCGGGTGATGTTGCCGGCGAAAGCTGTACTTCGGTAGTGCTCGGAGTTGTCGATGGCGGCCCCTACGGGTGCCGTTCCCTTATTGGAGGCATCGATGTTGCAACACTCACCCTCCTTTCTCATCTTGCTACGGGGGAAACCCTAGATCTGGACTCCCGGATCGGACGATGAAGTCGCTTGTGCCTTGGCTTGGCGTCATATTTCCTCTTGGGGCATCGTCTTGGAGTAGGACTTGGTCAGAGGGACTTGGGGCTCGTGGAGGTGGTCGATGGCGGCTTGCGTTACATCTCTCTGTGAGTAGCAGAATCACCCATCACATGCAAGGTGCGCTGGGCAAGCTATGTCCGTTAATCTCATGAGATTGAAGTGGCATATGTTTGCTCTATCGGACATAGCGTTCCTCTTCAATGTCGTTGAGCTTCGTGGATATGCTTGTGGCAGCTCGGATTGATACAACGGTTTTCAGTGTGTACCCTGGTAGCAGCGTAGGCGCTCGAGTGCCCGGCCGGGTGTGTTGTGGAGTGTGGCCTTCTGGCGTGTTGTATGTTTTGTGTGCTTTATGCCTAGTCTTACTAGGGGCTGTGCAGGTTTTCGCCTGGTTTTCCTTTAATAAACCAAGGAGTTTGGGTCCTTGTACCATCTTCTTCTTCACAATGAATATAACAACTCTCCTGTTATCATTCAAAAAAAACTAACAGCCAGGAGAAAAGATCTCTCGACCACTACGCACGAAACCCATCACAACCTACACATGCAAAAGGAAAAAATATATTAGAACTGCCTATACAAATATACATAGTCACATCAACTCCTGCTATTATGCATGCACATAGCCAAATCATCCTCAAAAACCATGCCTAACCAGTAGGGATGAAAATGGAGTAGAAACTTTCCGTTTTTTTGGAGAAAAAATGGAAACAGAGAGGAAATATGAAAATGGAAACGAAAATTTGCAAAACGGAAATGGAAATGGAATTTTTAATGTGGAAACAGAAACAAAAACGGAACGACATTTTCCGGTGGAACAGACGTGGAAATAGAACTTTCCGTTTCCGTGACTATGGAATTTCCGTTTTTACTATAGGCTTATAGCTGCTTTGTGGCACTAGGATCAAACAACACACAAGGACACAATGAGCAAAATGGATTATTTAGGTCCAACTTTTACTACCACACAAGTACTTAACTAATCATATTACGCAATTGTCCTATACTACTACAATACAATGCTAAGTTGTTAACATAATCCTATTATTTTGTAGCCATATTAACAATTCATTAAAAGATTGTTCTTGTGTGTATTTCTCTATGATTCATGGGGTTTCCAAGTTCCGCTCAACGCCCACTTCTGTTTCTGTGTCCGCTCTGTATTCGCTCCGTGTCTGTTTCCGGTAGTATCTATTTCCGTATTCATTTCTGGGGTTTCTGTATTCGTTTCTGCATCTGCAAAAAAATATGAAAAAATGTCGTAGCACCCAGTTCCGTCCGTTTTCTTTCTGTTTCATCCCTACTAACTAGGACATGCACCAACCAGCAACAAAATCGGAAACCACCATCCTAATACCATCCGACCTACCTCGCTGCGTGCACCCAGGCAGTGCAGCCCACCATATACTCCCTAATAATGTACAACATGTCTACACCAGTTACACCATTTTAGGCTGCAAAAAAATGGGAAAACATAAACAACATATGTTACAATCATACTTACAAACATATGCAGGAGTCATCAAAGCATTGTTCCAACAATGACTGAATTCTGTTAGAATCCATATATGTACACAAAATAAGGAAAAGTAAATGAAATGCAAGACGCTCCACACTTCAAAATACAGATCCATATGAACTGTAAGATAGACCTTCCATGCTACAATCATGGCCAGTATGGGTGGGATTGAAGCGGATGATGCCATGGTTTAGTAGGGAGGACATGGACATATGCGGCTGCGAGGAGAAACGTACCTCGGCGGCCATGGGAAGAGGCGGTCGATGGCCACGGGCAGCAGTCTCAGTGGTGGCGACCTCCACGGTGTCAACCGCAGGCCATATCAATGAGCTCGAGCCACCGACAGGTTGGGTTAGTTCTCCATGGCATTCTTGGGCAGGCTGATGGACACCACGCAATGCCCTCCTCCTCGCTCTTGCCGTTCCTGGACCTGAAGAAATAGTTGGTCATGCGGGGGATTAATTCCTCGCCACCATTGGCCATCCCGCTGTACACGGCCAAATCCATGATATCGAACCCGCGTGGCCAACGTCTGAAACTATGTACGTCCGCGACAGCGCGAATAGGGCCCAGCTCCGGAGCAGCATCAGGTAGTCGTACATCAAGGCCGAGTTGCCTTCTTCGCAAGCTCCAGCGCGTTCTCGGCCCGCCCGCACAAAGCTCCCTGACAGTGGTCTCGCCGGGAGTAGCCAAACACGTTCCATTAGAAGCCCTCCGCGGGTGGCACCTAGCGGCCGCAACATGATTTCACAATGAAGGACAGACTCACCTTCGTAGTGGATGTCATACCCGAGCACCATCATGGAGCTCCCTAGCCAGGTGCTCGCCTCCACCATCTTGAATCCAGAGATCCTGCTCATGTGCGGTGGCGTGCACTCCAGTGCAGGCTCGACGACTGCGTCATCTGCCTCGCCATGAACTGTCGATGTGCGTTGCCACCAAAATAGGTCGAATCCAGACGTCGAGGCGCTGCATGGGGCAGGGCTGCGGGTGCTAGCCAGCGATGCGAAACCCGACCACTTATTTATGGGAAGCCAGCCACCAGAAGCATTGAATGATGACCAGAAACACCGAACGAAGTGGCATCCAGAACCTAGGATGGAGTTGGCACCGTCCACGAAGTTAGGACAAGCCACATCACATATCAGCGTTTCAATTGGGCACACATAGCGGCGAGATATCTTGATTGTACGTCCAAAGCGGCACCGATTAACAAGAGCGGCCTCTAGTGTTGGGGAACGTAGCAAAAATTCAAAATTTTCCTACGTGTCACCAAGATCTATCTATGGAGAGACTAGCAACGAGGGGAAGGCGAGTGCATCTACATACCCTTGTAGATCTCTAAGCGGAAGCGTTCAAGAGAACGGGGTTGAAGGAGTCGTACTCATCGTGATCCAAATCACCGGAGATCCTAGTGCCGAACGGACGACACCTCCGCGTTCAACACACATGCGGCCGGGTGACGTCTCCCATGCCTTGATCCAGCAAGGAGAGAGGGAGAGGTTGGGGAAGACTCCGTCCAGCAGCAGCACGATGGCGTGGTGGTGGTGGAGGAGCGTGGCAATCCTGCAGGGCTTCACCAAGCACCGCGGGAGAGGAGGAGTACTTGGGAGAGGGGGAGGGCAGCGCCAGAACTTGGGGTGCGGCTGCCCTCCCACCCCTCCACTATTTATAGGCGGGGAGAGAAGGGGGCCGGCCCCCCTAGATCCCATCTAGGGTTGGGGGCGGCGGCGAAGGGGGGGAGGAGTGCCTCCCAAGTCAAGTGGAGGCCCTCCCCCTTAGGGTTTCCCCTCTCCCATGCGCATGGGCATTGGGGGGGCTGGTGCCCCTGGCCTATTAAGGCTAGGGCGCCCCCCTTACAGCCCATGCTGCTGTATTGGACGTGGTGGAACAATTTCCAGACCTACGGACCCCTCCGGAATCCTCCGGAACCTTCTGGAAGCTTCCCGGTACAATACCAGAAAAACCCGAACTTTTCCCGGAACCCGAACAACAACTTTCCATATATAAATCTTTACCTCCGGACCATTCCGGAACTCCTCGTGACATCCGGGATCTCATCTGGGACTCCGAACAACATTCGGTAACCCCGTATATCTATTCCCTATAACCCTAGCGTCATCGAACCTTAAGTGTGTAGACCCTACGAGTTCGGGAACCATGCAGACATGACCGAGACGTTCTCCATTCAATAACCAACAGCGGGATCTGGATACCCATGTTGGCTCCCACATGTTCCACGATGATCTCATCGGATGAACCACGATGTCAAGGACTCAATCGATCCCGTATATAATTCCCTTTGTCTAGCAGTATTATACTTGCCCGAGATTCGATCGTCGGTATGACGATACCTTGTTCAATCTCGTTACCGGCAAGTCTCTTTACTCGTTCCGTAACACATCATCCCGTGATCAACCCCTTGGTCACATTGTGCACATTATGGTGATGTCCTACCGAGTGGGCCCAGAGATACCTCTCCGTCAACCGGAGTGACAAATCCCAGTCTCGATTCGTGCCAACCCAACAGACACTTTCGGAGATACCTGTAGTGCACATTTATAGCCACCCAGTTACGTTGTGACGTTTGGTACACCCAAAGCATTCCTACAGTATCCGGGAGTTGCACAATCTCATGGTCTAAGGAAATGATACTTGATATTAGAAAAGCTTTAGCATACGAACTACGATCTTTGTGCTAGGCTTAGGATTGGGTCTTGTCCATCACATCATTCTCCTAATGATGTGATCCCGTTATCAACGACATCCAATGTCCATGGTCAGGAAACCGTAACCATCTATTGATCAACGAGCTAGTCAACTAGAGGCTTACTAGGGACATGGTGTTGTCTATGTACCCACACATGTATCTGAGTTTCCTATCAATACAATTATAGCATGGATAATAAACGATTATCATGAACAAGGAAATATAATAATAATAACTAATTTATTATTGCCTCTAGGGCATATTTCCAACAGTCTCCCACTTTCACTAGAGTCAATAATCTAGTTCACATCGCCATGTGATTAACACTGATAGGTCACCTCGCCATGTGACCAACATCCAAAGAGTTTACTAGTGTCACTAAACTAGTTCACATCACCATGTGATTAAGACTCAATGTGTTCTGGGATTTGATCATGTTTTGCTTGTGAGAGAGGTTTTAGTCAACGTTTCTACAACATTCAGATCCGTATGTATTTCGCAAATCTCTAGGTCATATTGTAAATACTGCTTCCACGCTCCACTTGGAGCTATTCCAAATGGTTGCTCCACTATACGTATCTGGTTTGCTACTCAGAGTCACTCGTATAGGTGTTAAAGCTTGCATCAATGTAACCCTTTACGCCGAACTCTTTATCACCTCCATAATCGAGAGACATGTCCTTATTTACTCCAAGGGCAATTTTGACCGCTGTCCAATGATCCATTCCTAGATCATTATTGTACCCCTTGACTGACTCATGGCAAGGCACACTTCCGGTGTGGTACACAACATAGCATACTATAGAGCCTACGTCTGAAGCATAGGGGACAACCTTCGTCCTTTCTCTCTCTTCTCCCATGGTCGAGCTTTAACTCTTAACTTCATACCTTACAACTCAGTCAAGAACTCCTTCTTTGACCGATCCATCTTGAACACCTTCAAGACCATGTCAAGGTATGTTCTCATTTGAAAGTACCATTTAGTGTTTTTGATCTATCCTCATAGATCTTGATGCTCAATGTTCAAGTAGCTTAATCCAGGTTTTCCATTGAAAAACACCTTTCAAATAACCCTATATGCTTTACAAAAATTCTACATCATTTCTGATCAACAATATGTCAACAACATATACTTATAAGAAATTTTATAGTGCTCCCACTCACTTTTTTGGAAATACAAGTTTCTCACAAACTTTGTGCTAACCCAAAATCTTTGATCATTCCATCAAAGCGTACATTCCAACTCCGAGATGCTTACTCCAGTCCTAAGAAGGATCGCTGGAGCTAGCATACCTTTTAGCATCCTTAGGATCGACAAGCCTTTCTGATTGTATCACATACAACCTTTCCTTATGAAAACTGGTAAGGAAACTCGTTTTGACATCCAATTGGTTGATTTCATAAATGCAGCTAATGCTAACATGATTCCGACGGACTTAAGCATCGCTACGGATGAGAAAATCTCATCGTAGTCAATTCCTTGAACTTGTGAAAAACTCTTCGCCACAAGTCGAGCTTCACAGACGGTGACATTACCGTTCACGTCCATCTTCTTCTTAAAGATCCATTTATCTCAATGGCTTGCCCATCAACGGGCAAGTCCACCAAAGTCCATGCTTTGTTCTGATGCATGGATCCTATCTCGGATTTCATGGCTTCTAACCATTTGTTGGAATATGGGCCCACCATTGCTTCTCCATAGCTCGTAGGTTCATTGTTGTCTAGCAACATGACCTGCAAGACAGGATTACTGTACCACTCTGAAGTAGTACGCATCCTCGTCACCCTACGAGGTACGGTAGTGACTTGATCCGAAGTTTCATAATCACTATCATAAGCTTCTACTTCAATTGGTGTAGGTGCCACAGGAACAACTTCTTGTGCCCTGCTACACACTAATTGTAGTGACGGTTGAATAACCATATCAAGTCTCCACCATCCTCCCACTCAATTTTTCGATACAAACTTTTCCTCGAGAAAGGACCTGATTCAAGAAACAATCCCTATTGCTTTCGAATCTGAATTAGGAGGTATACCCAACTGTTTTGGGTGTCCTATGAAGATGCATTTTATCCGCTTTGGGTTCGAGCTTATCAACCTAGAACCTTTTCACATAAGCGTCGCAGCCCCAAACTTTTAAGAAACGACGACTCAGATTTCTCCAAACCATAGTTCAAACGGTGTCGTCTCAACGAAATTACGTGGTGCCCTATTAAAGTGAGTGCCGTTGTCTCTAATGCCTAACCCATGAACGATAGTGGTAATTCGATAAGAGACATCATGGTACGCAACATATCCAATAGGGTGCAACTATGATGTTCGGACACACCATCACACTATGGTGTTCCAGGCGGTATTAATTGTGAAACAATTTCCACAGTGTCTTAATTGCGTGCCAAAGCTCGTAACTCAGATACTCATCTTTATGTTCATATCATAGACATTTTATCCTCTTGTCATGATGATCTTCAACTTCACTCTGAAATTACTTGAACCATTCAATAATTCAGACTTGTGTTTCATCAAGTAAATATACTCAACATCTACTCGAATCATCTGTGAAGTAAGAACATAACGATATTCACTGCATGCCTCTGCACTCATTGGACTACACACATAAAAAATGTGTTACTTCCAACAAGTTGCTATCTTGTTCCATCTTACTGAAAACGAGACTTTTCAGTCATCTTGCCCATGTGGTATGATTTGCATATCTCAAGTGATTCAAAATCAAGTGAGTCCAAACGATCCATCTGCATGGAGTTTCTTCATGCGTATACACCAATAGACATGGTTCGCATGTCTCAAACTTTTCAAAAACGAGTGAGTCCAAAGATCCATCAACATGGAGCTTCTTCATGCGTTTTATACCAATATGACTTACATGGCAGTGCCACAAGTAAGTGGTACTATCATTACTATCTTATATCTTTTGGCATGAAAATGTGTATCACTACGATCGAGATTCAACAAACCATTCTTTTAGGTGTAAGACCATTGAAGGTATTATTCAAATAAATAGATGAACCATTATTCTCCTTAAATGAATAACCGCATTGCGATAGACATAATCCAATCATGTATATGCTCAACACAAACACCAAATAACACTATTCAGGGTTAGCACCAATCTCGATGGTAGAGGGAGCATGCGATGCTTGATTACATCAACCTTGGAAACACTTCCAACACATATCGTCAGCTCACCTTTAGCTAGTCTCCGTTTATTCCGTAGCCTTTTTATTTCGAGTTACTAACACTTAGCAACCGAACCGGTATCTAATACCCTGGTGCTACTAGGAGTACTAGTAAAGTACACATTAACATAATGTATATACAATATACTTCTATCGACCTTGCCAGCCTTCTCATCTACCAAGTATCTAGGGTAATTCTGCTTCAGTGTCCGTTCCTCTCATTACAGAAGCACTTAGTCTCGGGTTTGGGTTCAACCTTGGGTTTCTTCACTGGAGCAGCAACTGATTTGCCATTTCATGAAGTACCCCTTCTTGCCCTCGCCCTTCTTGAAACTAGTGGTTTCACTAACCATCAACAATTGATGCTCCTTCTTGATTTCTACATTCGTGGTGTCAAACATCGCGAATAGCTCAGGATCATCATATCTATCCCTGTTATGTTATAGTTCATCACGAAGCTCTAGTTGCATGGTGGCAATGTCTTTGGAGAAACATCACTATCTCATCTGGAAGATTAACTCCCACTCGATTCAAGTGATTGTTGTACCCAGACAATCTGAGTACAAGCTCAACGATTGAGATCTTCTCCCTTAGTTTGTAGGCTAGAAAACTCGTCAGAGGTCTCATACCTCTTGACATGGGCACGAGCCTGAAATCCCAATTTCAGCTCTTAGAACATCTCATATGTTCTGTGACATTTCAAAATCTCTTTGGTGCCTCAATTCTAAACCATTTAACATTACCGAACTATCATGTAGTCATCAAAACGTGTATGTCAGATGTTTGCAACATCCACAGACCACGTTTGAGGTCCAGCACACCGAGCGGTGCATTAAGGACATAAGCCTTCTACTATCCGCATAATTGCTACTGTCAACTTTCAACTATATTTTCTCTAGGAACATATCTAAAACAGTAGAACTAAAGCGCGAGCTATGACATAATTTGCAAAGGTTTTTTTGACTATGTTCAGGATAATTAAGTTCATCTAATGAACTCCCACTCAGATAGACATCCCTCCAGTCATCTAAGTGATTACATGATCCGAGTCAACTAGGCCATGTCCGATCATCACGTGAGACGGACTAGTCATCATCGGTGAACATCTTCATGTTGATCGTATCCTCCATACGACTCACGCTCGACCTTTCGGTCTCTTGTGTTCCGAGGCCATGTCTGTACATGCTAGGCTTGTCCAGTTAACCTAAGTGTTTCGCGTGTGTAAATCTGGCTTACACCCGTTGTATGTGAACGTTAGAATCTATCACACCCAATCATCACGTGGTGCTTCGAAACGACGAACTTTCGCAACGGTGCACAGTTAGGGGGAACACTTTCTTGAAATTTTAATGAGGGATCATCTTATTTACTACCTTCGTTCTAAGCAAATAAGATGTATAAACATGATAAACATCACATGCAATCAAATAGTGACATGATATGGCCAATATCATTTTGCTCCTTTTGATCTCCATCTTCGGGGCTCCATGATCATCATCATCACCGGCATGACACCATGATCTCCATCATCGTGTCTCCATGAAGTTGTCTCGCCAACTTATTACTCCTACTACTATGGCTACCGGTTAGCAATAAAGTAAAGTAATTACATGGCGTTTGTTCAATGACACGCAGGTCATACAATGAATTAAGACAACTCCTATGGCTCCTGCCGGTTGTCATACTCATCGACATACAAGTCGTGATTCCTATTACAAGAACATGATCAATCTCATACATCACATATCATTCATCACATTCTTCTTGGCCATATCACATCACATAGCATACCCTGCAAAAACAAGTTAGACATCCTCTAATTGTTGTTTGCATGTTTTACGTGGCTGCTATGGGTTTCTAGCAAGAACGTTTCTTACCTACGCAAAACCACAACGTGATATGCCAATTGCTATTTATCCTTCATAAGGACCCTTTTCATCGAATCCGTTCCGACTAAAGTGGGAGAGACTGGCACCCGCTAGCCACCTTATGCACCAAGTGCATGTCAGTCGGTGGAACCTGTCTGACGTAAGTGTACGTGTAAGGTCGGTATGGGCCGCTTCATCCCACAATACCGTCGAAACAAGATTGGACTAGTAACGGTAAGAATATTGAACAAAATCAACGCCCACAACAACTTTGTGTTCTACTCGTGCAAAGAATCTACGCAATAGACCTAGCTCATGATGCCACTATTGGGGAACGTAGCAGAAATTCAAAATTTTCCTACGTGTCACCAAGATCTATCTATGGAGAGACTAGCAACGAGGGGAAGGAGAGTGCATCTACATACCCTTGTAGATTGCTAAGTGGAAGCGTTCAAGAGAACGGGGTTGAAGGAGTCGTACTCGTCGTGATCCAAATCACCGGAGATCCTAGTGCCGAACGGACGGCACATCCGCGTTCAACACACGTGCAGCCCGGTGACGTCTCCCATGCCTTCATCCCGCAAGGAGAGAGGGAGAGGTTGGGGAAGACTCCGTCCAGCAGAAGCACGACGACGTGGTGGTGGTGGAGGAGCGTGGCAATCCTGCAGGGCTTCACCAAGCACCGCGGGAGAGGAGGAGTACTTGGGAGAGGGGGAGGGCTGCGCCAGAACTTGGGGTGCGGCTGCCCTCCCACCCCTCCACTATTTATAGGCGGTGAGAGAAGGGGCCGGCCCCCCTAGATCCCATCTAGGGTTGGGGGCGGCGGCGAAGGGGGGGAGGAGTGCCTCCCAAGTCGGCCCTCCCCCTTAGGGTTTCCCCTCTCCCATGCGCATGGGCCTTGGGTGGCTGGTGCCCCTGGCCTATTAAGGCTAGGGTGCCCCCCTTACATCCCATGCTGCTGTATTGGATGTGGTGGAACAATTTCCGGACCTCCGGACCCCTCCAGAATCCTCCAGAACCTTCTGGAAGCTTCCCGGTACAATACCAGAAAAACCCGAACTTTTCCCGGAACCCGAACAACAACTTTCCATATATAAATCTTTACCTTCGGACCATTCCGGTACTCCTCGTGACATCTGGGATCTCATCCGGGACTCCGAACAACATTCGGTAACCACGTATATCTATTCCTTATAACCCTAGCGTCATCGAACCTTAAGTGTGTAGACCCTACGGGTTCGGGAACCATGCAGACATGACCGAGACGTTCTCCATTCAATAACCAACAACGGGATCTGGATACCCATGTTGGCTCCCACATGTTCCACGATGATCTCATTGGATGAACCATGATGTCAAGGACTCAATCGATCCCGTATATAATTCCCTTTGTCTAGCCGTATTATACTTTCCCGAGATTCGATCGTCGGTATGACGATACCTTGTTCAATCTCGTTACCGGCAAGTCTCTTTACTCGTTCCGTAACACATCATCCCGTGATCAACCCCTTGGTCACATTGTGCACATTATGGTGATGTCCTACCGAGTGGGCCCAGAGATACCTCTCCGTCAACCGGAGTGACAAATCCCAGTCTCGATTCGTGCCAACCCAACAGACACTTTCGGAGATACCTGTAGTGCACATTTATAGCCACCCAGTTACGTTGTGACGTTTGGTACACCCAAAGCATTCCTACGGTATCCGGGAGTTGCACAATCTCATGGTCTAAGGAAATGATACTTGATATTAGAAAAGCTTTAGCATACGAACTACGATCTTTGTGCTAGGCTTAGGATTGGGTCTTGTCCATCACATCATTCTCCTAATGATGTGATCCCGTTATCAACGACATCCAATGTCCATGGTCAGGAAACCGTAACCATCTATTGATCAACGAGCTAGTCAACTAGAGGCTTACTAGGGACATGGTGTTGTCTATGTACCCACACATGTATCTGAGTTTCCTATCAATACAATTATAGCATGGATAATAAATGATTATCATGAACAAGGAAATATAATAATAATAACTAATTTATTATTGCCTCTATGCCATATTTCCAACATCTAGATCACACGATCAAGGCGGCACCATCATTAATGCGAAGCGACACTGATCACATGTGGACCACAACGAAATAAACAGAAGAACGAAAAGCCCAACTCATACCAGCCCATACACGCATGCAATCTGTGGAAGAGAAACACAAACAGCCCGGTCAACGTATAAACATGGCCCACACGTAACAGAATTTGCTAAGCACGCGCACTGAATCGTGGAGCACATTCACAAAATTTTGATCGCAAGCCTAGCGCTACAAATGTTTTCTACCCTCCAGCCTACCAATTTAATACACGTGCCCTTGTTCTGTAGGTCTAGGCGTCCTTTTCATCCAAGTGGGTTAACCTCAAGGCAAAAACATCCTCAGATATAGGGGTTTTGGTATATGCCCGCACTACTCGACGGAATTGTGGTGCCTTTTTGCAATTTAGTTGTATTTGAATTTGAATGAATCCACTGGTTCATGCTTTGCAAGTTCATGTTTGGGCAATTTCAGATGCCCTCCTCCCCCCCAAAAGCAATTTCACAGCTGTAGACCTCGTAAACTAGGGCTGGGCGTCACCGCGTGCTGCCGCCGTCTTCTCCTCTCTCCACGACCATGTCTCTGTGAGATCTCCCTTGCCTCCTAATGAGTAGCTAGTGAAGGCATATGTGATTGTTTCGGCTCCCTTGGCCCGATATCTAGGGCTTTGTTCTTCACCCCAATCAAAGTGGTTGCATACGTTCTCTTTGTCCCTCTGTCGGTTTTTGTAACCATAGGTTTTTCTGTCCCTCACTAACTTGTAGGCTGCAAAAGGTTTGGTTGGTGGAGATTACGTATCAACTATCAAACTTTTATGCTGGAACTGTCGCGGTATGGCGAGTGCCAAGGCAGGAGGGCATTCTTTGAGGTCCAGCAGCAGCGGGGGCCAGATCTAGTCTTCCTGTCTGAGACTCATCTGAATAAAGCAGTGGCAAGAAACTGAGAAAGAAGATAAAGATGGATAGGGTGGAAGTGGTGGAGAGTGTTGGTGCTAGTTGGGGACTTCTACTCCTATGTGGCAACCCAATGCCAATTCAAGTACTAGACAAAACAAAGAACTCCATCGATGTGAAGGTGGGAGTAGCTAACGATGAACAATGCAAGTTTACATGGTTCAACGGCAGCCCACGGTGAAAGGATAAGCATTTTTCATGGGGATATTTGGGTCAAAAATGACCAAAAGAGTGTTTAGTGTTTTGTGGTGTGTTTGTTGGGATCCGATGAATTGTGAGTTTATGATCAGATTATCCATGAATATTATTTGAGTCTTATCTGAACTCTTTTATGCATGATTATTAGAGCTTTGTGTTTCTCTCTCATCTATTGATTTGGTTTAGCCAACTAGATTGATCTTTCTTGCAATGGGAGAGGTGCTTTGTGATGGGTTCGATCTTGCGGTGCTCAATCCCAGTGACAGATGGGGACATGGCACATATTTGTATCGTTGCCATTAAAGATAAAAAGATGGGATTTATTCATGCGTAGATTTATTTTGTCTACATCATGTCATCTTGCTTAAGGCATTACTCCATTCTTTATGAGCTTAGTACTATAGATACATGCTGGATATTGGTCAATGTGTGGAGTAATAGTATCAGATGTAGAATCAGTTCGGTCTACTTATCTCGGACATGATGTCTATATACATGATCATTGTCTTGGATATCATCATGATTATTTCTTTTTCTATCAATTGCCCATCAGTAATTTGTCTACCCACCGTATGCTATTTTCAAGAGACAAAACCTCTAGTGAAAACTATGGCCCCTGGGTCTACTTTATCACATATATTAAAATTCTTAAAATACCTTGCTGCAATTTTACTTTATTTATTTTATTTTGTATTTTCCTTCAATCTATCTATCAAGCACTACACAATTTAATCTTGCAAGTAACCGCCAAGGGATTGACAACCCCTTGCTCGTGTTGGGTGCAAGGATTTGTTATTTTGTGTGCAGGTGCCGTTAATGAGGTGTTGCATGATTCACCTAATGGATTGATAACTTTGGTTCTTAACTGAGGGAAATATTTATCTCTATTGTACCGCATCATCCTCTCCTCTTCGTGGGAATCCCGATGTAGCAAACAAGTAGCAAGGTGCTGATCACGAGGTGTTGAATGGTTCTCCTACTAGATTGATAATCTTGGTTCTTAACTGAGGGAAATACTTATCTGTATTGTACTGCATCATCCTCTCCTCTTTGAGGAAAATCTCAACGTAGCTCACATATAGCACGCGCCCGGGCATGTCCACAAACGTTTGAGTTGTCAGATTTGCTGGAACTCCTCGTGATGTCCTGGATCCCATTCGGGACTCTGAACAACCTCTGGACTTCACCATATTAATATCTCAGTGCTACCCTAGCGCTACCGAATGTTAAGCGTGCGACCCTACAGGTTAGGGAACATGCAAACATGACTAAAACTCCTCTCCGATCAATAATCAATAGCAGGACCTAGATGCCCATATTGATTCCCACCTATTCAACGAAGATCTTTATCGGTTGAACAACGATGTCAAGGATTCAGTTAATCCCGTATACAATTCCCTTTGTCCAGTGATATGTTACTTGCCCAAAATTCAATCGCTGATATCTCCATACGTAGTTCAATCTTGTTGCCGGTCAATACAAGTGTAGCATGAATAATAAACATCTATCATGAACAAGGAAATATGATAATAACCAATTTATTATTGCCTCTAGGGCATATTTCCAACAAGGTCAACCCTAGCCTCGTCCCTGTTCCACCCCTCTCATCCACGATCTGGGTCTTCTGCTCTCTGCTCTCGCTCTCGGTGAAGAAACTCCTCTCTCTGCTCACTGAGGGAAATATGCCCTAGAGGGAATAATAAAGTTTTTACTTTATATTTCCTTATTCATGATAAAGGTTTATTATTCATGCTACAATTGTATTGATTGGAAACTTAAATACATGTGTGAATACATAAACAAATATCGTGTCCCTAGTGAGCCTCTACTAGACTAGCTCTTTGATCAAAGATGGTTAAGGTTTCTTAACCATGGACATGTGTTGTCATTTGATAACGGGATCACATCATTAGGAGAATGATGTGATGGACAAGTCCCATCTGTTAGATTAACATAATGATGGTTCAGTTTTATTGCTATTGCTTTCTTCATGTCAAATACATATTCCTTCGACTATGAGATTATGCAACTCCCGAATACCGGAGGAATGCCTTGTGTGCTATCAAACGTCACAATGTAACTAGGTGATTATAAAGATGGTCTATAGGTGTCTCCGATGGTGTTTGTTGGGTTGGCATATATCGAGACTAGGATTTGTCACACCGAGTATTGGAGAGGTATCTCTGGGCCCTCCCGGTAATGCACATCATAAGCTTGCAAGCAAACGACTAAGGTGTTAGTCACGAGGTGATGTATTATGGAATGAGTAAAAAGACTTGCCTGTAATGAGATTGAACTAGGTATGAAGATACCAACGATCGAATCTCGTGCAAGTAACATACCGATGGACAAAGGGAATTACGTATGTTGTCATAACGGTTCGACCGATAGAGATCTTCGTAGAATATGTAGGAGCAAATATGGGCATCCAGATTCCGCTATTGGTTATTGACCAGAGAGATGTCTCGGTCATGTCTACATAGTTCTCGAACCTGTAGGGTCCGCACGCTAAACGTTCGATGATGATATAGTATTATATGAGTTATGTGATTTGGTGCCGAATGTTGTTCGGAGTCCCGAATGAGATCACAGACATGAAGAGGAGTCTAGAAATGGTCGAGAGGTAAAGATTGATATATAGGACGATGGTATTCGGACACCGGAAGTGTTTCAGGGGGTATCGGGTACTTATTAGGTTACCGGAACGGGTTCCGGGCACCCCCAGCAAAAGATATGGGCATTATGGGCCAAGAGGGTAAACGCACCAGCCACAAGGGGCAGGTGCGCTGATATGTCTCCAATGTATCTATAATTTTTGATTGTTCCATGCTATTATATTACCCGTTTTGGATGTTTATGGGCTTTACTTTACACTTTTATATCATTTTTGGGACTAACCTACTAATCGGAGGCCCAGCCCAAACTGCTGTTTTTTGCCTATTTCAGTGTTTCGAAGAAAAGGAATATCAAACGGAGTCCAAACAGAATGAAATCTTCGGGATCGATCTTTTTGGAACAAACGCAATCCACGGGACTTGGAGTGGACGTCAAGCAACAAAGGAGGTGGCCACGAGGGTGCCTGGTGCGCCCCCTGGGGGTGGGCGCGCCCCCCACCCTCGTGGGCCCCTCGAGCGTCCACCGACCTACTTCTTCCTCCTATATATACCCACGTACCCTGAAACCTTTGAGGAGCACCACGAAAAACTATTTCCACCGCCGCAACCTTCTGTATCCGTGAGATCCCATCTTGGAGCCTTCGCCGGCGCTCCACCGGAGGGGGAATCAACCATGGAGGGCCTCTACATCATGTCCAAGGCCTCTCTGATGAGTTGTGAGTAGTTTACCATAGACCTTCGGGTCCATTATTATTAGCTAGATGGCTTCTTCTCTCTCTTTGAATCTCAATACAAAGTTCTCCTTCATCTTCTTGGAGATCTATTCGATGTAACTCTTTTTGCGGTGTGTTTGTTGAGATCTGATGAATTGTGGGTTTATGATGAAGTTTATATATGAGAAATATTTGAATCTCATCTGAATTCTTTTATGTGTGATTAAGTTATCTTTGCAAGTCTCTTCGAATTATCAGTTTGGTTTGGCCTACTAGATTGATCTTTCTTGCAATGGGAGAAGTGCTTAGCTTTGGGTTCAATCTTGCGGTGTCCTTTCCCAGTGACAGTAGGGGCAGAAAGGCACGTATTGTATTGTTGCCATCGAGGATAAAAAGATGGGGTATATATCATATTGCATGAGTTTATCCCTCTACATCATGTCATCTTTCTTAATGCGTTACTCTGTTCTTTATGAACTTAATACTCTAGATGCAGGCAGGAGTCGATCGATGTGTGGAGTAATAGTAGTATATGCAGGCAGGAGTCGGTCTACTTGTCACGGACGTGATGCCTATATACATGATCATGCCTAGATAATCTCATAACTATGCGCTTTTCTATCAATTGCTCGACAGTAATTTGTTCACCCATCGTAATACTTATGCTATCTTGAGAGAAGCCACTAGTGAAACCTATGGCCCCCGGGTCTATCTTTTATCATATAAGCTTACAATCTACTTTTATTTACATCTTTACTTTTCCTATCTATATCATAAAAATACCAAAAATATTTATCTTATCATATTATCTCTATCTAATCTCACTTTCGCAAGTGGCCATGAAGGGATTGAGAACCCCTTTATTGCGTTGGTTGCGAGGTTCTTGTTGTTTGTGTAGGTGCGTGGGACTTTTGAGGAGCCTCCTACTGGATTGATACCTTGGTTCTCAAAAACTGATGGAAATACTTACGTTACTTTGTTGCATCACCCTTTCCTCTTCAAGGAAAACCAACGCAAGCTCAAGACGTAGCAAGAAGGATTTCTGGCACCGTTGCCGGGGAGGTCTTCGCTCAAGTCAAGACATACCAAGTACCCATCACAAAATCATCTCCCTCGCATTACATTATTTGCCATTTGCCTCTCGTTTTCCTCTCCCCCACTTCATCCTTGCCGTTTTATTCGTTGTAACATCCCAAAATTTCAATTTGGAAAGTTCTACATTAGATCATAATTGCATATCATATTTTATTGCTTCTTGGCTTGATCTTAGAAATTCTACGCAACTCAAGGACCCTCGGAGAGAGTTGGGAATTTCATTATTTTCATATTTGAGTTTTCTCAAATTTTGAAAATAGGATCATTTGATTTTATTTATTTTATCTTCAATTATTTCTATTATAAAATCTGAGAGAGGGAATAAAATGACTTTCCCAAAATAAAGAAATATTGAGGATTTAATAAAAAAATCAAATAAGATTTTATTTCGGAGTTTTTGGTTATTTTATTTGAATTTAGGAAAATTGCACGTTTTTAAAAACTGCATTTTAGGGCCAAGAAAATGTTCATCTCGTTCTAAATATTTATATAGGCGGTGAAAATTTATTTTGGCATTTTTAGCATTTTATTTTATTTTCTAGAATTTCTCCTATTTTCAGTGGAATTGTTTTTTAAAAAAATACCGCGCGCCCGACTAGGCCGAAGGCCCAGTCGAGCCGGCCCAGTGCCGCCGCCGTCTCCCACACCGGCTCGGGACCGGAGTCCCGAGCAAAGCTGCCGCCGCCGCCCGAGTCCGGGAGGAGCACGCCTCCCGAGGCGCCCCCTCCCCCAAGCCAGGACGCCCCCCCCATAAATACCGCCCGCCGCCGCCGCCTT
>LT934120.1:464566524-464600398 GCA_900231445.1 Triticum turgidum subsp. durum | reverse complement strand
CCCCACCACCCCGACCCGCCCCGCCTCTCGCCACCGCAGATCACGCCGCTGCCGTGCGCTGTCCGCCGCCATCGCCTGGCTGCCCGGAGCCCCCGTCGGAGCCGCCGGACCTCACCGGAGCCCTGACGAGGTAGCCGCGCTGCCCCAGTTTTCCAAAGAAAACCGACTCGGTTTTTTTGAAAACCCTAGGTTTATTTTTTTAGATCGTTTTTTTTATTTTTATCGGTTCACTTATTTAGCGATCGTTCGCTCGTTCGTTCGTTTTAACGGAGGAGCTCACCGTTTAGTTGCAGTTAACGAATGTTCGTTCGTTAAACTGTTCGTCAGTTTTTCTTTTTCTCGGATTTTCCACGATTATTCCAGATCGCGATTTCTGATCCGATTTTCGTTCTAGTATAACTTTTCGCTCGTTTATCGGAATCAGGCGATTCAAGCGCCTAGAGTTTCGTCTCGAAACTCTCTTTCCGTTTAACCAACTCAAACAAGTTTTTGCTTCTGTAAAACTTGACTTAGGTCCAGATTAGTAAACGAAGCTTCTTTCTTTCGCCGTTTGACTTTCGTTTCTTCGTTTGATTTGATTCTTTTACAAACCGGAGTTCTTAAGTTGAACTTTCTGGTTAGATCTTTTATTTGAGTTTTACCCGTGCATTATATGAGTACTTATTGTATGCTTGTTTGTTGCGATAGAGTACCTGGAGTGCGCCGCTTGCTACTTTGAATCGCTAGGTTTCACGGATCATCAGCAAGGCAAGTAACACTTTGATCATACCTCATTACTACCCAATTTTATTGCATTAGATCAATCCTCAAACAATTGCATGGTTAGGATCTGTTTTAATATGTGGGTTTTGGGAAGTAGATGAGGTAGTACCTATTACCTGTTTTATTATTAAACCCTTCGGAGTTACTTCTATGTTTGCTTATAATGCCATGCTATGCTAGTAGACGTGGATTGGGTGAGTGTATCCATGACAGATGTGAGATTGTTATTTAATAGTTTATTTAAGGTGGCAACTTTAACACACATCTGGGTGGATTGAGGCACCTGGGTATTCCAGCGATTGCCTGTTTTCTTTATGGACCGCCACCCAGGCTCAAAGGGATCATGAAATTATTCATGCTAGAAACTTCCGTGTGCAGCCGCAAGCTACTATGGGATCTAGCATAGTTGATTAAGTCGTGTGAACTCTTACAGTGGTAGACTAGCAGATGTAGGGGAAAGTAGGTGTAACTATCTAACTGATCGTAAGGTGCTAGCGCTTCTGAAAAACTATGTCTCGGTCATCCATTTCTCAAACACCATGTAGTGCGAGAAATCTAATGGAGGAGATCGAGTCTTGTGGGGAAAAGTGCACAAACCTCTGCAGAGTGTACAAACTAATCATGGTTAGCCGTGTCTCCGGTTATGGACGTTTTGAGTATCTAGTTCTTGGATTATCATGTGAATCTCATCATGTTACTTTAATTTAATTTGTTGGGTTTAAGGATGATGTTTAATTGGGATTGAGAGGATGTCTATCTTCTCAATGTTTAACAAACACCATGATAGTTAAATAAAATTTATTCCTTTGCAATAGGGAAAAACTAGCTTTATGCAAAACTGTAACCATAGAGCTTTCCACCAGCCATATATGCATGTAGTATAGCATATTTATGTTCATTACTCTCTATGTGTTACATTGCTAGCATATTCCATGTGCTGACCCGTTTTCGGGCTGCAACGTTCGTGTTGCAGACTTTTCAGACAACGAGTAAGGTGCCTTAGGTCGTGGTCTTATACTCAGTGATGCCGTTGGAGTTGATGGACTCACTTATCTTCCAAGCCTTCAGCTGTTATCGTTTGTTAGATGGCCTTAAGCCATATTTATTGTAATAAGTTCTCTTTTGAGACATTCGATGTAATAAGTGTGTGATTGCTACTCTGTTATAAATCCTTCAAGTACTATGCATGTCAGCATTACTGATCCAGGGATGAAACTAAAGCACAGAGATCAGACTGTTTGAGGTCTGGTCGCTACAAGATGGTATCAGAGCACACGCTGACTGTAGGACATGACCACTAAGCTAAAGCCTTAGATCACTACTCTCTTCTCATTTCTGACTCCTCATCTTTTCTACTCTTTTAGGATGGTGGATGCAAGGAACAAGTTCACGCAACCGGATGAAGATACACCCTTTGGACACCATTTGAAGGAAGTCACTAGATACCTGAAAGTACCAAGCTTCACCGGGACCCATAATGCCACTTTACCAGAAGAGGAGCGTTGGATGATTCAAGTTCAAGTTCCAGGAAGGACGTTCATGCCCGTCACTGAGCCCATAGAGTTTTCCTTCGATGCACCAGCCTGGAGTCTAGGAAAGAGCATGGCAACCCACATAGCAATGGGACGCATTAGAGAAGTTTATCACAAGGATCTCAAGGATACTATTTACCAGATTTGTGGGCGCCGAGATGAGCAATGGGAGATGATGATCAGCACCAGGAAGGATATATCAATTGCAGCTTTCATTCAAGAGTTAAACCAGCACATTCGACACCAGGAGAACCAGATGTGCGCAGGCATGATAGATCTGAAGAAGGCTATGACCAAGATCATGGAACTGGAGGAAGAACTCAAGTCTACACGCGATGGATATGAGGAGGAAATAGCAACACTCGTGGAGAAGAATGGTGATCTTAAGAAGAAGCTGAAGGTATTCATGGGATTCCCCGCGACTAGAGGAGAATATGATGATTGCACTTGTCCAGATAACTACATCATCATCGACGACACCGACTCGGACCTAGATGATAGCTATGATGACTATGTTGATGAAGCTGGAGCAGATATCATGGAGTCTTCAACGGAGCAGTTTTTCTAGTCGACCGCCATAACAGTAGTAGTATTCCCCCATGAATCTAGTATAGTCCGAGCATTTTTTAACGATAGTTAGACCGTTGAATGCCCTTGTTTTATTGAATGAAGTGATATTGTTTGCATTTTTGTCTCATGTGCATATGGGTAGTGTTTTCTCTCTAGACCTCATTCTATTCTATTTTCTCATCTTTTCTAAAACCCTCAGATGCCTCCGAGACGTGACAATGGATTTTCCTTCCCACCGGAGCTCACTTAGTTGATCCAGCAGCAGAATGCGTTGATGCAGTTACTAGTCCAGAATCAGAATCAGGGGAACAACAACCACAACAACAACCCACCACCTCCACCACCTTTTGATCACTTAACCCGTTTCCTTAGACTGAATCGGCCGGTGTTCTCCAGTAGCACCGAGCTGATAATTGCAGATGATTGGCTCCGCAAGATAGTAAGGGAGTTGACCACTACAGGATGCACAGATGCGGAAAAGGTGCGTTTTGCCGCTCATCAGCTTGATGGCCCCGCAGCATCATGCTGGGAGAATTTCACAACCACTTATCCTATCGACACTGTCACGTGGGATCAGTTTCAGCATGCTTTCCGTACTGCCCATGTTTCAGCAGGAGCTATGGCCATGAAGAAGCGTGAGTTTTGCAACTTGCGCCAAGGAGGACGTACAGTTGGCCAGTATGTGGATGACTTTAGTAAGCTCGCACGTTATGCCCCAGATGACGTTGCTACGGATGCATCTAAGCAGGAGAAGTTTCTGGAAGGACTAAATGATGAGCTGAGCATGCATTTGATGGTAGCAACTTTCAACAACTGCCAGGAGTTGGTAGATCGTGCTCTCATGATTGAAGGGAAGCAGTAGCAGAGTGACAACCGCAATAGGAAGTATGGACAAGGGAAATACAATTCTGGAGCTCAGCAGAAGCCACGTTTTACCCCGAAATCGGGAGGACATTTTCAGCATACCCATGGAGGAGGTAGCTTGCATAATCATAGTGGCCCCAAGAATGGTAACGGGAATGGAGGAAGCAATGGCCAGAACCGTACCAACCCATCAACCCTAGCCAAGAGAGAGACCTGAGCCAAGTCACTTGCTATAAGTGTCGGAAGACTGGACATTATGCCAAGGAATGTCCTGAAGCCTAGAATGGAAATGGCAATGGAAGCTCTGGGAAGAACCGAACCCTTTCAACAGGGGACAGGTGAACCACGTTAACGTGAAGGAGGTTGAAGCCCAGCCAGATGCAGTAATAGGTAAGTTTTCCGTTAAGACATTTACTGCACTCATTCTTTTTGATACTGGTGCATTGCATTCATACATATCAAGGGGATTTGTGGATAAGTATAAACTGCCCACCAAGGTTCTTAGAACACCTATGTTAGTAAGCTCACCAGGAGCGGATTATATGGCCAGTCGAGGATGTTTTCAAGTGCCATTGAGTATAGGTAGGCATGTTTTCCCCTCGGATTTAATCATTCTGTAATTGCAAGGTTTGGATGTGATTCTAGGTATGGATTGGCTATCGATGTATGGAGGAAACATCGATTGCGCTAGTAAGTCGATTTTGTTTACCACCCCAGAAGGAAGAAGAATTAAGTATGTATCGCGGCATGAGCCAAAGAGGACACAAGTAAATACCTTATCAGGAGTTGTGCAGGAGGAAGTACCAGTGGTGAAGGATTTTCCTGATGTATTTCCAGAGGAGTTGCCAGGCATGCCACCGGATAGAGACATTGAGTTTTTGATTGAGCTTTTGCCACGCACAGGGCCGATATCTAAGAGACCGTATAGGATGCCCGCACAAGATTTGGCGGAAATTAAAAAGCAGATTAAGGAGTTACTAGATAAAGGTTATATTCGCCCAAGTTCTTCACCTTGGGGATCGCCAGTGCTTCTAGTGGAGAAGAAGGATGGATCATTGAGGATGGTTGTTGATTATCGAGGATTGAAGGAAGTGACAATCAAGAACAAGTACCCACTACCGATGATCAATGATCTGTCTGACCAATTGCAAGGAACTAAGGTATTTTCCAAGATCGATTTGCGATTGGGATACCATCAGTTGAAGATTAGAGAGTAGGATATACCTAAGACGACTTTTACCACCAGGTACGGGCTATATGAGTATACCGTTGTGTCATTTGGTTTGACTAACGCGCCTGCCTATTTCATGAACATGATGAACAAAGTGTTTATGGAGTTTATGGATAAGTTCGTCGTGGTGTTCATTGATGATATTTTGGTCTATTCAAAGAATGAAGAAGAGCATAAGGAGCATTTGCGCTTGGTACTTGGGAAGCTCAGAGAACATCAGTTATATGCCAAGTTTAGCAAATGTGAGTTTTGGTTGAACGAAGTTGGATTCCTCGGACATGTTATATCCAGGGAGGGAATAGTAGTAGATCCCACCAAAGTTGTCACTGTGACAAATTGGGTAGCACCAATGACAGTTGGAGAGATCCGGAGTTTTCTTGGACTTGCAGGATACTACAGGAGGTTCATTGAGAATTTATCGAAGATTGCGAAGCCCATGATGGAGTTGTTGAAGAAGGATGCCAAGTTCAAATGGACTGAGGAATGTGAGGCCAGTTTCCAGGAGTTGAAGAAACGTTTGGTTAGATCACCAGTTTTGATGCTACCAGATCAGCGCCAGGAAAAAGAATCAACTCATTTGGAGTTGTAATTAAAAAGTTATAGCCAGTCAAAGTCCTGGTCAAAATCTGTTTTTTTAAATAAAACAGAAAAAGAATGGTCTGTGCTGGAGTTTGTGGGGACCGATTCTCCAGGTATTAATTTCCAGAAAATGGCCCTTGTGCTCGCCAGCCCCAGGATAACTATTAGCTGATGAGGCACCAACTTGATACAGCATTTCCAAGCGAAATACAAAATATGTAGTACAAGACCATTCTGTACATGTCCAAGTACTGATTTCATCTTATCTTGTCAGATATCAGCCTCAGTGACAAAACTCTGGTGGACTACATGAGTGTTAAATCCGGTTAAAAGTTTATTCTTGTGGATGGACTAACCCGTTATTTACTTCTGATATAAGCCCTTTCTGTGATGTCGCTCAGACATCCGACTGTGGCATACTTGTTATTTACATTTGATATAAGCCCTTTCTGTGATGTCGCTCAGACATCCGACTGTGGCATACTTGTTATTTCCATTTGTTATAAGCCCTTTATGTGGTGTCGCTGAGACGCCCGACTGTGGCATTTCTATTATAAGCCCTTTATGTGGTGTCGCTAAGACGCCCGACTGTGGCATTTATTTTATAAGCCCTTTATGTGGTGTCGCTAAGACGCCCGACTGTGGCATTTCTTTTATAAGCCCTTTATGTGGTGTCGCTGAGACGCCTGACTGTGGCATTTCTTTTATAAGCCCTTTATGTGGTGTCGCTGAGACGCCCGACTGTGGCATTTCTTTTATAAGCCCTTTATGTGGTGTCTCTTAGACGCCCGACTGTGGCATGAGCTTTATTTCTTTACCTTTCGAGGCGTCGCTCCAAACACCCGATCGGTTTTCAGTTAGTTGTTTTACTTGTCAAGTTGTGCAAAATTTTTATTATTGGGATGAGCATCATTATTTTTGCTCATGACGCATTCATGCATGCATTTATTATATCTTTTGTCCGAACTGTCTTGCGAGTACTTTCAAAGTACTCACCTAGCTTGTTGATTTAGCCAGATGTTAATGAAGGCGATCTCATGGATGAAGAGTTCGATAGCGAGTCCGACGCCTCGAGGAGTCCCAGTCAGTCCCGTGCGATCCTGCATTTGGTCACTGTATTATATCCGCTTCCGCCACCCCAGAAATAAGTTCATCGAGCCTCACCTCGACGCTCGATGAGCTGCCAGTTAGGAGTCAAGTTATCCACCACCACTTTTTATCTCGAGCTAGTAGCATGTCACCACACCCCTGTGTCATAACCGCCCTTATGTATGATATTGGCGTGTTTGTAATAAATTGTTGAGCATCCTCAGCTCAACCTTGTAATATATTTAATGCTACTGGTCCTCTGTATATCAAGTATTTGTCTACCAGTGAGGATAACTTTTCCTATACTGGGATCAAAAGATCGATTTTCTCAATAAGTATTTTATTGAAAAACCGGTCGTGACAGACTTGGTACCAGAGCCAGGCTGACTGTAGGAAGCCACTAGGTGCGATCGCTAATCGGTTATTAGCATGATAGAGTTTATTCATGTTTTTACAAATGTGGTCATTTTTCTCACAATCAGCATAAAAATTATGATCTGATCGCTCAGAATTTTTGCCTACTTTTGTAGATGGCTGGCAACGACTGTGAGTCACAGATGTTCGCCAACGTGCCTGAGGGGTTCGTCAAGCTCCTCCCCTTCATCGTTCAGGTCGCGATGGGGCCATCCGTGCGCCCAGTCTTCACACTTTATCCACACAAGATCAACGACAGTCTGACCATGCACTAGGCCGCGGTGCAATTTAAGGGAGGGCATGCTGAGATACGCCGCTTCCGATTCTTGGGGAGAGCCATGCCTATAGAGAGGCATGCTATGCAGATGGCTGCCCGTGAGGCGATAGCTCATCTTCGGGATGTCC
Source organism: Triticum turgidum subsp. durum (assembly GCA_900231445.1). Classification (NCBI taxonomy): domain Eukaryota; kingdom Viridiplantae; phylum Streptophyta; class Magnoliopsida; order Poales; family Poaceae; genus Triticum; species Triticum turgidum. The sequence goes on along the minus strand of LT934120.1, from coordinate 464,592,952 downwards.
TTCCTTCAATGAAGACCCGTCGCTACCGCTACCTTCGACGCCATGTACCATACACCTGTCACTACTCATTCTCTTGCCCCAGAGGAGAGCGAGACGAGGCCTTTGAGATGCTTGTCGAGTACCTCCGAGCCCTGGAGGCAGCCTTTGACAGCATGGTGGATGACCTCGTAGCTGCCCGCATGGACTCAGTCCATGGTTGTGCCGCCAACAGGAGGGAACTCCTGCACACCGCTCCTCCGCTGACTTTCATCTCTTCCTCAGCTTCTCATTCACCTACCATTCTCGCCACTGCTCGTCGTTTTCCTACCAGTGATGAATTCAACCAAGATATTGCACCCACTCCCATTCGCTCTGCACCACTTATTGCACCCACTCCCATACGTGCTACTCCACCTATTCCGCCCACTCATATTCGTGTTACTCCACCTATGGCACCTGCTCCATCAGCTCAGCGCAGCGCTTCTCGTCTGGAACCTATTAGCGAGGAGGAGGTTGAGTCCCCAGTGTCACTGCATCTCACCCTCGGCAGGCCAAGGGAGATCCTCACCATCTCCGATTGAGTACGCTTAGCCGCCATGCGATGCATCGACTTGTGTGATATGTTTATATGTACATAAGTTGTGAGTAGTAGCCTGTTTGCGCATCATGTAGGATCTGGAGAAGTGCACTAGTCTCAATAACATGTCAGGATTATGTACGCATATCCTGAGAGATGTAATGTATAATTATGCTTGCGTGTAAGATATGAAATAGTCCTTCTCCGCGCGCAATCGTGTATTTTCAAAAAAATCCTGGAGTTTCAAAATTTTCTTTGTGTGTGATTTTATTGACTTTTGTGACTCTCTTTCTTGTCTTACGAGTTTCACAAAATATATCCCCAGAGTGAAAGATGTCTCGTCCTTGGACGCGCTCCATGCCAAATCAGCCCGAAGAAAATTATGGCACACCACCAAACCACAATTTCACTCAGGGACAGACAAGTCAACAGGACAGTGAAACAACATTTACCCAAGTGTGTCGTCTGTATGAACAGAGTCAGCAACAACACCAGGAAATGATGAACCAATTCATCAATATGGGAAATCACCATGGTCAGTATCAGCAGCAATCCAAGTTATCTGAGTTACAGAAGACGCGTCCCCCAACATTTTCTCATACTGACAAGCCTCTTGAGGCCGACGACTGGCTTCGGGACATGGAAAGAAAATTAATTATTGCACAGTGTTCAGACCGTCAAAAGGTATTGTATGCACCACATTATCTCACAGGAGCAGCTGCATCGTGGTGGGAAAACTTCCTGCACATGCACCCCAACGAAAATGAAATAACCTGGGAGGATTTCAAAGAAGGTTTTCGTGGGGCACACATTCCTAAGAGTGTAATGAAATCAGGAAGAGAGAATTTGATGACCTCAAGCAAAGGACCATGACAGTGTCAGAATACAACAGCCAATTCACTCTGCTGTCTTGCTACGCCAACAAAGAGCGCATGATAGAGAGCAAGAAGATGGAAAAATTCTTGGAAGGCCTGGCACCCGCCCTTAAATGCCAGCTGGTTGTGCATACCTTCCCAGATTTTAAAACACTGGTGGATAAGGCCATTACTCCGGAAAATGAGCGATGCAGCTTGGAAGATTTCCGCAAACGCAAAAGGGACCAGTCTACTTTTGCTCGCAACCACAGAAGCAAGACGGAATTTCAGAAGGGTGGAACACACAAAACCCCGACAAATAATTCACGCCCACTCAAGAATTTTCATGCAAGAGACAAGGAGTTCACGTATCGCCCAGGCATTACTTGTTACGCTTGTGGAGAAGAAGGGCACTATGCCAAGTAGTGCCCCAAGCCAAGGAACTCAACCCCAAAGCCTAACAATGGTGGCAATAATCCAGCGCCCAAGCGAAACAATTTCAACCCCAATAACAACCACAGGAAGGGTCACCTGAACCACGTGACCAAAGAGGAAGCACAGAACGCCCCAGATATCGTACTCGGTACGTACCCTGCCAACACAATACCTGCCATGGTTTTGTTTGATTCTGGAGCTTCTCACTCATTCATTTCGAAGAGTTTTGCTTTGCAAAATAATTTTTCGATGCTTCCCTTGGAAAAATCCATGATCATCAAGTCCCTTGGGATTAAGCAAGTGACCCAGAGTTACTGTTGAGGTGTGGTTATTGAATTTGAAGGATTGAAGTTTTACGCCAACCTTATTGTATTGGAAAGCAAAGGACTGGATGTCATCCTAGGGATGGATTGGTTAACCACCAACAAAGGTTTTATTGACTGCTTCAACCGGACCGTGATTCTCACACACCATCACGGGAAGACAATAAAGGTTTCAGCCAAAGAGAGACAAATACCTCGGTAACCAAGATTAAATAAGGTGGACGTTTCTGAGCTGAACAAGGTTCCAGTAGTGTGCGAATTTCCAAACGTATTTCCAGAAGAACTACCAGGCATGCCACCAGACTGAGAGATAGAATTCAGCATTGAGCTAGCACCCGGAACCGCTCCCATTTACAAGAAACCATACGGAATGGCACCATCCGAATTGGTAGAATTGAAGAAGCAAATAAAAGAATTATTGGAGAAAGGATACATACGAGCTAGTTCCTCACCTTGGGGTTCTCCAATTTTATTTGCCAAGAAAAAGGATGGAACACTGAGATTGTGTATAGACTATCGAGCTCTTAACATGGTCACAATCAAGAACAAATACCCAATGCCCCGAATAAATGATTTATTTGATCAGCTCGCTCAGGCCAAAGTCTTCTCAAAAATCGACTTGAGATTGGGATACCACCAATTAAAAGTGCGAATAGAAGATATTCCCAAGACAACCTTCACTTCCAGATATGGACTGTATGAGTTCACAGTAATGCCATTTGGGCTAACAAACGCCCCCGCATATTTTGTTCACCTCATGAAAAAAGTATTTATGAAGTACATGGACAAGTTTGTTGTGGTATTCATCGATGATATTCTGATATACTCCAAAACACCAGAAGAGCACGCCGAGCATCTCAGGATTGTACTAGGAGAAGTCAGGAAACATCAACTATACGCCAAATTCAGCAAATGTGAATTTTGGCTAAGACAGGTGGGTTTTCTGGGCCACGTGCTAACCCAAGAAGGTATTGCAGTAGACCCGAAAAAGGTCAAGGCCGTACTTGGCTGGAAACCACCAGCTAGCGTAACGGACGTACGAAGTTTCTTGGGAATGGCAGGCTATTATCAGAGATTTATTGAAGGATTCTCCACCATAGCAAAGCCAATGACGCAGTTGCTCAAGAAAGACAAGAAGTTTGAATGGATGGAAGTCTGTGAGAAAAGCTTCCAAGAGCTAAAAAGGAAATAAAGAACGGCACCAGTGTTAATTATGCCAGACATACACAAGAATTTTGAGGTAGTTTGTCGCGACCGGTTTTCCGGGTATTAATTCCCAGAAAATGACCCTTGTGCTCATCAGCCCCAGGATTACTGTTAGCTGATGAGGCACCAACTTGATACAGAAATTCCAAGTAAAACATAAAATATGTAGTACAAGACCATTCTGGTCTGTGAGTACAACAAATGGTTTCTAGTGGTTGATGGCGGAAGCGGGTTGTGAATCATCAGTGTCTATGGGACTCCATTTCCCATAGGAACAGCTGACCAGGTTAACTCCTATCTTCGAGAGGCTGCTATCACCGTTGCTTAGGTTCCGGGGCTGTCATCACGTTGCTCCTCTCCGTGCAAGAAATTTGGCCAAGACAATAGCCAGGGATAAGCCAGTGAGTACTTTGAATGTACTCGCAAACATTATGAACACGGGTATAATATAACAACGATGTTCCGAAATATTTATGCTCATGATGTCAGTCACAAAAGGTAAATAAATCTCTGATGCATGTAAGCAGGTTATTTATGAAAATGCAATAACACATTAATAATAAAAGGCACCGATCGGGTGTCTGAAGTGACGCCTCAAAAGGTCAGTAAATAAAGAGGAATACCTCAGTCGGGCGTCTGAGTGACACCACATAAAGGGCTTATTATAGAAATGCCACAGTTGGACGTCTCAGCGACACCACATAAAGGGCTTATAAAAGAAATGCCACAGTCGTGCGTCTCAACGACACCACATAAAGGGCTTATAAAAGAAATAACTAGCATGCCACAGTCGAGCGTCTGAGCGACACCACATAGAGGGCTTATAAAAGAAATAACAAGCATGCCACAGTCGGGCGTCTGAGCGACACCACATAAAGGGCTTATAAGAGAAATAACAAGCATGCCACAGTCGGGCGTCTGAGCGACACCACATAAAGGGCTTATAAGAGAAATAACAAGCATGCCACAGTCGGGCGCCTGAGCGACACCACATAAAGGGCTTATAAATAATCACAGAGAATACCCAGGAGGTAAAACCATCCCTGGGATGTTCGGTATTTCAATTAATATAAAGGTGTTAGTCCATAATAAAAATAATAATCATCATAAGTCTCAAGTCACGATCCATGTTCTGGTTTATCAGTTTCTCTCCTCCGAAGACCGACACTAAGACCGACACTTGACCCATCCTAGACTGAAATCCTTAATCATGGACACGGCTATTCGAATAGGTTTAATCTCTGCAGAGGGTGTACTCTTTACCCACGAGTAATGGATTCCTTTAGTCCATCGGGACTAATTTCGTCTACGGTCTTTCTGTTGAAAACACACCTAACTTGCACACACCAGCTTAACTCACACGTGTCTGGAATCACCCACGACACCTGTCAAGCAAACTCTAAGTGGGGAGGCTACAACCTCGCGTAGCATGGGATCAAATTTATATTGCACGCTCTAAGGGGTGGCCTCCCCTCTCGGTCTCAACCGGAAACACCCATGCCCCCGGACCAGGTGACCTGCCTACCAGCTACAACCGGTATCTTCCACCATGGCCTCTCTGTACGGTGTGTGCTGGAAAGAGGTTGACAACTTACTGAACCGTACTCTACTTGTTGTAGAGACGAGTGGTAGTACGAAACAAGTATGGGGGTTACTGGAACAAGACTCGATCTAGGGTCGACTCAGGAGGTTTAAGTATTCCCTGCATGATTAGCATAACGAATATATTTCATCCAACAAACAGAGTCACCACTCATCATACCCCTCATGCCAAGCTGGACACACTCGTCTCGACGAGGAACTAGGGACAAGCTCGGGTCTACCCAAGACAGATACTTTCCCGTTTTCCTTCCGGTGGGCACGAAAGGCATACGAGGATGATCATTATCACAAGCATGTCCATTTCCAACAGCAAGAAAATTTTCAATAAGCATTCATGCAAATGATCACATCACCACATAAAATAACGAGTTCTACGTATTGAGGTGGTGTCATGTTCGTGTCAAACAATGCATGCAAAATATTATGCCAGGGTTCAGAATGCTTGCCTTCAATGTGTGGAAAGGCAGGGTGCACTTTAAAACATTTGAAAGCTTTCTCCTCTCTCCAATATCCTATTTAAAAAATATTTTTGAATCAATATATAGTTTCAAAAACAGTACCAAAAAGTTGTCTGAATTTTTTTGAAATAAATCTTAAAATAAACTAGACAATATTTGAGAGAGGTAGGAAAAAGAATCAACTCATTTGGAGTTGTAGTTAAAAAGTTATAGCCAGTCAAAGTCCTAGTCAATATCTGTTTTTTTAAATAAAACAGAAAAAGAAAAGAAAACGTTTCAAAAATGTTCACGTCGAAGGCGCATTCTGGAAATGCGCTTCCACTTACTCCTGCGTGGACCGGTGCTGGGTCACTGAGGGTGAGCCCGCCTGGCCCACTGGTCAGGTTTGACCAGTCCACGCGCGCGTCGTCCCCCTCCGACCGAACAGAGGCAGAGCTCCGGCGAGGATTGTCGGCAAACGAAGGCGTCCCTTGGTGATCTGAGAACATGGGTGTGCTCAGGAGGTCGAGACGAACCCGTGGGTACCCGCCATGGTCGCCGACATGGACGGAGTCGCCGGCGATGAGCTTCGCGGCGGAGAAGGCATTCGGGTGGATTTGGGGTCCTGGGCTATGGTGGCTCTCGGTCGGGGCTGAGGCGATGGGCGGCTCCACACGATCACGTGGAGTTGGCTGGTGGCGCTAGATTGCCGAGAGGTGCCTTGGTTGCGACGGAATCGGCCGGGACTTGGCGGCGACCGAACCGGCCGGACTCAGGGAAGATGGCCTTCCCCTCCTCGACTGCTGGCCATGGTAGCTCTAGGGGGATCATTTGAGGTTGTTTGAGGACTCGATTGAGCTCCGGGGCCCTTATATAGGCGGTGGAGGTCGGTCCCGAGGCGGCCGGCGACAAGGACGACGGCGAACCGCCATTCTGTGCGGAAGGGCGACGTGGAGGCGATGAGAGCTAGCCGACGAGCGAGGGGATAAGCTTGCGTGGCTCCCAGGGGCAGGTGGCGAGCCGGGCTGGCTCGGGCGGCGCGGACCGTGGCAGAGGCGCACTGCGGACGCCGGCGTGCCGCCAAGAGTGCCCTGACAGCGGCGCTGTGGGGTGCCAAGGCCGCTTGGAGGTTTTTGGTGAGAAGGGGAGTGCGTGGCGCGGCTTTGCAGTGTGGGGCGAAACCAGGGGCGCGACGCGGCGGCTCGGGTGCGCGGCTGCAGTTGGCGCGCTCTGGGCGCGCCCAGTGCACGCCCACCATCTGCTCGACAAAATTCCATGGCCTGCTAGGTGGCTTGGTCGGAGCTGGGGATTAGCAGGTCTAGTCTAGGGGTAGCTGGGATGCTAGTGGACATGCCTGTTGGGTCAGAGGATCAGGTCCACAATGCAAACCAAAACTCATGCCATATCTGTCCATGCACTCCAGGTGTTTGACAAAATGCCACAGGCACCTAGGCTTTTCTTGGAGTGGCCAAATCTTCCAGATCCTAGTCTCTTTGGATGCACAAGACGGTGGTGAGGTTAGTTTGTACAAAGCACAAACTTGTTAGTGCAAGTTTTGCAAAACTACAATTCTGGACAGGAGGTAAATGGCATCATCTCATGAACCAAAAGTATTCCATTGGTTGCATGCTCCTGGACTTAGGGGTTTTGTAGGGTGGTCTACAAGCAGGGGAAAGAATCAAGGGCCAAAGAGCAAGCAAGAATATGGATGATGTACAAACCATCATGTTGGACCAGAATGCAGATGAGGTTGATTCACTCAAAAATTTCAAATAACATCACTGGGTTTTTCCATAAAGTTGAATCATATGCTACTACCAACATCCCATAATTTTGGTGGAAGATAGAAAGAAATATTTAAATGAGTTGTAGTGCAAAATTGCCCACTGGACCAGAGAAGAAAAATTGGGTGTAGAGCTCAAAATATTTCATGAATAAAAGTTATTTTTGCATAAAAGTGATTTAAAAACATCACCTGACATCTCCAAATTTTGGTTGGAATCTTAAGAGAATTTGTCAAATGGTTGTAGTTCAAATATGGCCATATAACCTTGGAAAACCATTTTTCAAGAAAAATAAAGGTCAAGCAAATTAATTATGTAATTAGTTCTACTAATAAAAGAAAAGTTTTTCTTGAGAGGTTAAACAAGTCCAATAACATATTTGAAAAGTTTTCTTTTTGGGGAAAACTCCATACTAACAAGAGAAAAAAAATGGTCCAAAAATCAAAAGGGAGGCCAGAAAATAAAAAATTTAATTTCCTGGCAAAATTTTAGTTAACAAAACAAGGTCAAAATATTGGGGTGTCACAATACTACCCCCCTTAAGAAAAATCTCATCCTCGAGATTTGTGAAGAGCGGTTTTGAAAAACAAATACCCCACGGTTACGTGTCTTTGCAAGCATGGTATGTGTTCGAACGGAGGTGTGTCTGCTGCCGTGGTGCTGTGTGAAATGAAATAATCCACGTCGTGAGAAGATATACGATGTAGCAACTCCGGGAAAAGAAATCTCACTCCATGATTCTATGCGAGATAAACAGTAATAGTCAAACCATAACAAAACTACTCACATTAATAGAAACTAAATAATTTACTCGCCGCACAAACTCGGGGTACCACGCATAAGTTACAACACATAAGTAAAAGTTGCAAGAATAAACCTAGCAGCGATGTCTATAATGCAAATGGTAACTGGACGGGGTCCCGAGAAAATATCTCTGGAACTAGAACACACTCCTCTTCTATCGGGGAAAGCGGATTGATCAGATGAAGAATGTGTCTCTCTTGGTCTGGCCTCACTGGTCTGCCGATGGCGATCTGAGGATTTAAGGCCGCGAGACTCTAGAGGTAACCCATTACTCGCTGGGTCAACCGTTCTTGAGCGATGACGTACTAGACCAGGTTGGCCAGTATTGGGTCTCTCTCAATCCGTCTACCGAGAAAAGATGTTAATTCTCCGGGTGCTGCACGGCTCGGAAAGTAATAATACCCTCGTTCGCTGGCATAGGGTACCGCGAATCGAAGGCGAGCGAGTGCTTCGCAAGCAGCAGCTTCTATGGCCATATGTGGGGTTGGCATTGATTTCCCCACGAAGGAGACTTCCGTTGGATCTTGGTTGGAGTCTATGGGAGGGATGTGTACTGCTGCCCAATATTTCGAGGTGGAAGGTGTGATTCTCGATTTGAACAGCTCGTACTGGGGTGACTGGGTAGAACCCATGGTACTGCGGGTAAAGTCCCACAATATTTCGACAAAGCTACCAGGGGTTGCATCTGGGGTTCTCAGATAAATACTAGGGCTTGGCATGGCAACAAAAGGTTGTGAGGGTGGTGCACAAGGGGTGGGGTGCTTGGTAAGTTCACGAGGTGGCCTTTTTATAGCACTGAAGCTGGGTCATTTTACCGTGGTGTAAGGTAATAAATTTGCCAGCTTAGCTCCAAGGGTCGAGGTCAAAGTCACAGATACACACCTCACTAAAGTGATGTATCATTGTGGGGGTTGTCGGGGTGGTCTTGGTAGCTGTGCTTGGAAGAAATATGCAATTGCGTGCTGACATATTTATGCAAGGTTACTATCTAAAACAGGGGCACAACAACAGGCTACGTTAATTCACAAGGTCACACGATTACAAAGCGAGGATACACGAAGACTTGGCACTACTCGGGTGACTTAGTCTACCTCGCTTATATCCAAACGGGCGTGCCTTGTGGATGTCGAGGCTTCTCCACGGTTCTCACCGTTGGAATTATCCGGAGATGGTGGAGGAACTGCAGGGTCGGGGTAGCGATGATGACCATCGCGGGGATTGTTAGCCACAATCCCGTTGGAGTGTGCTCCCAAAAGGCGACGAAGCACTTCTGGGCTCATCAAAGCATCTCGGTTGATGGCTGGGGCTGATCTCAAGGTCTCCATTGGGTGTCCGGACAACATGATTGGGTTGTCGGCGTCGGGCTCGCCTTCTCCTCTCGCCGGGGCTCGACAAACCAGCTCTCCACGAGCTGCGATCAGATCAATGGTGATTTGATCGAATAGTGCCTCTAGTGCACCTACATAGCGCACTAGGTGCAATAATGCAGGATCTGTCTCGTGATCTCCGTTGGCAACTTGGGGTGGTCTACCATACCCTTCACGCCTGGGGTAGTAGTAGAACGAGCGACAGTCAACTTTGGGCGACAACTGCCGGAGTTGAACTATAGCCTCTCGAGCAGCTAGCTGGATGGCTTGTGGCTCAAAGGAAGTTGTCCTTTCGGTGAACCTGTAGGGGAGTTCTGGAGATAGACCCCTACCGTAGATGTGCACAGTGGCCCAGAATTGACGGCTTTCACCGCCCATGGGTCCTTGGTACACAACATATTCTGGGGGCTCTTCTAACGCATAGGCACGACGGGTGAGGTTTGCGAGTATGGTCACAAAACCTCCAAGGTTGGTTGCTGTGGTCTCATTGTGCACGACGGGGCCAGGCATTGTGGCTCGGTTTGGGGTAGAGAATGTGTTGTGCTGGGTTGGGGCTAGCGTGCCCTTTTTATAGAAGAAGGGGACGGAGTCTTCCTTCGCACGCTTGTGAAGGAGACATCTTGGGTGCTGGTCACTAGCGCATGATCGACAGGCTAGGTTGATAGGTGGGGCACCGACCGCCAAAAGTGCCGGGGTCACTGTGTGGCTATCTTGCACGAGAAGCTTGGCTGGGGTTTGGTTAAGGTCTGGTCGGTTGGTTTGCCTAAGTTTTTCGACCTGGCTAAGATAGGATTAGCCAATGGTCAGCCTGGCTCTGATACCAAGTTTGTCGCGACCGGTTTTTCGGGTATTAATTCCCAGAAAATGGCCCTTGTGCTCATCAGCCCCAGGATTACTGTTAGCTGATGAGGCACCAACTTGATACAGAAATTCCAAGCAAAACACAAAATATGTAGTACAAGACCATTCTGGTCTGTGAGTACAACAAATGGTTTCTAGTGGTTGATGGTGGAAGCGGGTTGTGAATCATCAGTGTCTATGGGACTCCATTTCCCACAGGAACAACTGACCAGGTTAACTCCTCTGTTCGAGAGGCTGCTATCACCGTTGCTTAGGTTCCGGGGCTGTCATCACGTCGCTCCTCTCCGTGCAAGAAATCTGGCCAAGACAATAGCCAGGGACAAGCCAGTGAGTACTTTGAATGTACTCGCAAACATTATGAACACGGGTATAATATAACAATGATGTTCTGAAATATTTATGCTCATGACGTTAGTCACAAAAGGTAAATAAATCTCTGATGCATGTAAGCAGGTTATTTATGAAAATGCAATAACATATTAATAATAAAAGGCACCGATCGGGTGTCTGAAGCAACGCCTCGAAAGGTCAGTAAATAAAGAGGAATACCTCAGTCGGGCGTCTGAGCAACACCACATAAAGGGCTTATAAAAGAAATGCCACACTCGGGCGTCTCAGCGACACCACATAAAGGGCTTATAAAAGAAATGCCACAGTCGGGTGTTGTGACACCCCAAAATTTTGACCTTGTTTTGTTAATTAAAATTTTGCCAGGAAATTAAAAAATTTATTTTCTCGGCTCCCTTTTGATTTTTGGACCATTTTTTTTCTCTTGTTAGTATGGAGTTTTCCCCAAAAAGAAAAATTTTCAAATATGTTATTGGACTTGTTTAACCTCTCAAGAAAAACTTTTCTTTTATTAGTAGAACTAATTACATAATTAATTTGCTTGACCTTTATTTTTCTTGAAAAATGGTTTTCCAAGGTTATATGGCCATATTTGAACTACAACCATTTGACAAATTCTCTTAAGATTCCAACCAAAATTTGGAGATGTCAGGTGATGTTTTTAAATCACTTTTATGCAAAAATAACTTTTATTCATAAAATATTTTGAGCTCTACACCCAATTTTTCTTCTCTGGTCCAGTGGGCAATTTTGCACTACAACTCATTTAAATATTTCTTTCTAGCTTCCACCAAAATTATGGGATGTTGGTAGTAGCATATGATTCAACTTTATGCAAAAACCCAGTGATGTTATTTGAAATTTTTGAGTGAATCAACCTCATCTTCATTCTGGTCCAACATGATGGTTTGTACAACATCCATATTCTTGCTTGCTCTTTGGCCCTTGATTCTTTCCCCTGCTTGTAGACCACCCTACAAAACCCCTAAGTCCAGGAGCATGCAACCATTGGAATACTTTTGGATCATGAGATGATGCCATTTACCTCCTGTCCAGAATTGTAGTTTTGCAAAACTTGCACTAACAAGTTTGTGCTTTGTACAAACTAACCCCACCACCCTCTTGTGCATCTAAAGAGACTAGGATCTGGAAGATTTGGCCACTCCAAGAAAAGCCTAGGTGCTTGTGGCATTTTGTCAAACACCTGGAGTGCATGGACAGATTTGGCATGAGTTTTGGTTTGCATTGTGGACCCGATCCTCTGACCCAACAGGCATGTCCACTAGCATCCCAGCTACCCCTAGACTAGACCTGCTAATCCCCAGCTCCAACCAAGCCACCTAGCAGGCCATGGCATTTCGTCAAGCAGATGGTGGGCATGCATTGGGCGCGCCCAGAGCGCGCCAACTGCAGCCGCGCACCCGAGCCGCCGCGTCGCGCCCCTGGTTTGGCCCCACACTGCAAAGCCGCGCCACGCACTCCCCTTCTCACCAGAATCCTCCAAGCGGCCCTGGCACCCTACAGCGCTGCCGTCAGGGCACTCTTGGAGGCACGCCGGTGTCCGCAGTGCACCTCTGCCACGGTCAGCGCCGCCCGAGCCACCCCGGCTCGCCACCTGCCCCTGGGAGCCGTGCAAGCTTATCCCCTCGCTCGTCGGCTAGCTCTCGTCGCCTCCACGTCGCCTTGCCGCACAGAATGGCGGTTCGCCGTCATCCTTATCGCCGGCCGCCTCAGGACCGACCTCCACCGCCTATATAAGGGCCCCGGAGCTCAATCGAGTCCTCAGGCAACCTCAAATGATCCCCCTAGAGCTACCATGGCCATCAGTCGAGGAGGGGAAGGCCATCTTCCCCGAGTCTGGCCGGTTCGGTCGCCGCCAAGTCCCGGCTGATTCCGTCGCAACCAAGGCACCTCCCGGCAATCTAGCGCCACCACCCAACTCCACGTGATCGTGCGGAACCGCCCATCGCCTCAGCCCCGACCGAGAGCCACCATAGCCCAGGACCCCAAATCCACCCGAATGCCTTCTCCACCGCGAAGCTCATTGCCGGTGACTCCGTCCATCTCGGCGACCATGGCGGGTACCCACAGGTTCGTCTCGACCTCCTGAGCACACCCATGTTCTCAGATCACCAAGGGACGCCTCCGTTTGCCTGCAATCCTCGCCGGAGCTCCGCCTCTGTTCGGTCAGAGGGGGACGACGCACGCGTGGACTGGTCAAACCTGACCACTGGGCCAGGCGGGCCCACCGTCAGTGACCCAGCGCCGGTCCATGTAGGAGTAAGTGGAAGCGCATTTCCAAAATGCGCCTTCGACGTGTACATTTTTGAAACGTTTTCTTTTCTTTTTCTGTTTTATTAAAAAACAGATTTTGACCAGGAATTTGACTGTCTATAACTTTTTAATTACAACTCCAAATGAGTTGATTCTTTTTCCTACCTCTCTCAAATATTATCTAGTTTATTTCAAGATTTATTTCAAAAACATTCAGACAACTTTTTGGTACTGTTTTTGAAACTATATATTGATTCAAAAATATTTTTTAAATAGGATTTTGGAGAGAGGAGAAAGCTTTCAAATGTTTTGAAGTGCACCCTGCCTTTCCACACATTGAAGGCAAGCATTCTGAACCCTGGCATAATATTTTGCATGCATTGTTTGACACGAACATGACACCACCTCAATACGTAGAACTCGTTATTTTATGTGGTGATGTGATCATTTGCATGAATGCTTATTGAAAATTTCCTTGTTGTTGGAAATGGACATGCTTGTGATAGTGATCATCCTCGTATGCCTTTCGTGCCCACCGGAAGGAAAACGGGAAAGTCTCTGTCTTGGGTAGACCCGAGCTTGTCCCTAGTTCCTCGTCGAGACAAGTGTGTCCGCATGGCATGAGGGTTATGATGAGTGGTGACTCTGTCTGTTTGATGAAATATATTCTTATGCTAATCATGCAGGAAATACTTAAACCTCCTGAGTCGACCCTAGATCGAGTCTTGTTCCAGTAACCCCCATACTTGTTTCGTACTACCACTCGTGTCTACAACAAGTAGAGTACGGTTCAGTAAGTTGTCAACCTCTTTCTAGCACACACCGTACAGAGAGGCCATGGTGGAAGATACCGGTTGTAGCTGGTAGGCAGGCCACCTGGTCCGGGGGCATGGGTGTTTCCGGTTGAGACTGAGAGGGGAGGCCACCCCTTAGAGCGCGCAATATAAATTTGATCCCATGCTACGCGAGGTTGTAGCCTCCCCACTTAGAGTTTGCTTGACAGGTGTCGTGGGTGATTCCAGACATGTGTGAGTTAAGCTGGTGTGTGCAAGTTAGGTGTGTTTTCAACAAAAAGACCATAGACGGAATTAGTCCCGATGGACTAAAGGAATCCGTTACTCGTGGGTAAAGAGTACACCCTCTGCAGAGATTAAACCTATTCGAATAGCCGTGTCCATGGTTAAGGATTTCAGTCTGGGATGGGTCAAGTGTTGGTCTTAGTTTCGGTCTTCGGAGGAGAAAAATTGTTAAACAGAACATGGATCGTGACTTGAGACTTATGATGATTATTATTTTTTATTATGGACTAACACCTTTATATTAATTGAAATACCGAGTATCCCTAGGATGGTTTTACCTCCTGTGTATTCAATGTGATTATTTATAAGCCCTTTATGTGGTGTCGCTCAGACGCCCGACTGTGGCATGCTTGTTATTTCTTTTATAAGCCCTTTATGTGGTGTCGCTGAGACGCCCGACTGTGGCATTTCTTTTATAAGCCCTTTATGTGGTGTCGCTGAGACGCCCGATTGTGGCATTTACTCTATAAGCCCTTTATGTGGTGTCGCTAAGACGCCCGACTGTGGCATTTCTTTTATAAGCCCTTTATGTGGTGTCGCTCAGACGCCCGACTGAGGTATTTCTCTTTACTGACCTTTCGAGGCGTCGCTTCAGACACCCGATCGGTGCCTTTTATTATTAATATGTTATTGCATTTTCATAAATAACCTGCTTACATGCATCAGAGATTTATTTACCTTTTGTGACTGACGTCATGAGCATAAATATTTCAGAACATCGTTGTTATATTATACCCGTGTTCATAATGTTTGCGAGTACATTCAAAGTACTCACTCGTTTGTCCCTGGCTATTGTCTTGGTCAGATTTCTTGCACGGAGAGGAGCGACCTTCATGACAGCCCCGGAACCCATGAAATGGTGATAGCAGCCTCGCGAAGATAGGAGTTAACCTGGTCAGCTGTTCCCGTGGGAAATGGAGTCCCATAGACACTGATGATTTACAACCCGCATCCGCCATCAACCACTAGAAACCATTTGTTGTACTCACATACCAGGATGGTCTTGTACTGCATATTTGGTGTTTTGCTTGGAATTTCTGTATCAAGTTGGTGCCTCATCAGCTAACAGTAATCCTGGGGCTGATGAGCACAAGGGCCATTTTCTGGGAATTAATACCTGGAAAACCGGTCGCGACACAGGATTATGAGGTGTATTGCGATGCTTCTCGTCGAGGACTTGGAGCAATGCTTATGCAGGAGGGAAGAGTTGTTTCGTATGCCTCACGACAGCTTAAACGTCATGAGTTAAATTATGCTACACATGATTTGGAGTTAGCAGCCGTAGTGCACGCATTGAAGACTTGGAGACATTTTCTCATCGGAAACCATTGTGAGGTGTACAAGGATCACAAGAGTTTGAAGTACATCTTCACACAGAAGGAGTTGAATCTCATGCAAAGGAGATGGTTGGAGCTCATCAAGGACTATGATATAAGATTGCATTATCATCCCGGAAAGGCTAACGTAGTAGCTGACTGAGCCGCAAGAGCCATGTCAACACACTCTTGAGCGGAGAGTTACCAAGGGAGTTAGCCAAGGATCTTCATGATCTATCTTTGGAGATAGTTCCGAGAGGCTATGTAGCAGCATTGGAGATTCAGTCTACTTTGACGGATAAGATCAGAGAAGCTCAGAAGACTGACAAGGAGATTGCCTCTATAAAGGAGAAGATGAGCAAAGGAAAATCTAAAGGATTTTGTGACGATGAGCACGATACCTTATGGTTTGAGGACTGCGTTTATGTGCCTAATGATCCGGAGATCAGGAAGTTGATTCTGCAAGAGGCCCATGATTCGTCGTACTCGATTCACCCAGGAAATACCAAGATGTATTTGGATTTGAAAGACACATTCTGGTGGACCGGAATGAAGAAGGATATTGCAGAATATGTAGCAGTTTGTGATGTATGTCAGAGAGTGAAGGCAGAGCTTCAGAAGCCAGCAGGATTGTTACAGCCATTACCGATACCCGAATGGAAGTGGGATAAACTAGGCATGGATTTTATCACTGGACTTCCCAGGACTCGTTCAAGCTATGACTCGATTTGGGTTGTAGTTGATCGTTTGACGAGGGTAGCTCATTTCATCCCAGTGAAGACCACTTACACCAGTGCTAAGTTGGCGAAGATATACATGACCAGGATCGTATGTCTGTATGGAGTTCCAAGGAGCATTGTATCAGATAGAGGAACCCAGTTTACCTCAAAGTTCTGGAATCAGTTGCATGAAACCTTGGGTACCAAGCTAGAGTTCAGTACAGCCTTTCATCCGCAGACAGATGGACAGATCGAGAGAGTCAATCAGATTTTGGAGGATATGCTGAGAGCTTGTGCGCTAGATTATGGATCTAGTTGGGACGACAATTTGCCATATGCAGAGTTCTCTTACAACAATAGTTATCAATCCAGTTTGAAGATGGCCCCTTTTGAAGCCTTGTATGGAAGGAGGTGCAGAACCCCGTTGTTATGGGATGAAGTTGGAGATCGCCAATTGTTTGGACCAGATTAGATTAAGGAGTCTAAACAGCAGGTGAAGTTGATTCGCGATAGGCTCAAGGTAGCCCAGTCCAGGCAGAAGAGCTATGTGGATTCCAAACGCAAGGAGACAACTTACGAAGTCGGAGACCGAGTTTATCTTCGTGTGTCCCCACTTGAGGAGTTAAGTGCTTTGGAGTTAAGGGAAAGTTAGCGCCATGTTTTGTGGGACCATACAAAGTTTTGGAGCGTATGGGAGAAGTTGCTTACAAATTAGAATTTCCAAAAGGATTGTCAGGAGTTCATGATGTGTTCCATGTTTCCCAGTTGAAGAAGTGCCACGCAGAGATGGCTGATATACCACTGAGAGATATAGTGCCGCTGGAAGTGATTCAGTTGGATAGTGATTTAACCTACGAGGAGAAACCAGTCAAAATCCTCAAATTTGCCTGCCGAGTCACCCGTAGCAAGGTTAGCAAGTTTTGTAAAGTTCAGTGGAGCCACCACACCGAGGATGTAGCCAGCTGGGAGCGAGAGGAAGAACTATGGAAGGACCACCCTCACCTATTTTCTAGCCAACCCGAATCTCGAGGGCGAGATTCATCTTAAGGGGGGTAGGTTTGTAACATCCCAAAGTTTCTATTTCGAATGTTCTACAATAAATCATCATTGCATATCATATTTTATTGCTTCTTGGCTTGATCTTAGAAATTCTACGCAACTTAAGGACCCTCGGAGAGAGTTGGGAATTTCGTTACTTTCATATTTGAGTTTTCTCAAATTTTGAAAATAGGATCATTTGATTTTATTTATTTTATCTTCAATTATTTCTATTAGAAAAATCTAAGAGAGGGAATAAAATGACTTTCAAAAAATAAAGAAATATTGAGGATTTAATAAAAAATAAAATAATATTTTATTTCGGAGTTTTTGGTTATTTTATTTGAATTTAGGAATATTGCACATTTTTCAAAACTGCATTTTAGGGCCAAGAAAATGTTCATCTCGTTCTTAATATTTTATTTAGGCGATGAAAATTTATTTTACCATTTTTAGCATTTTATTTTATTTTCTAGAATTTTTCTTAGTTTCGGTGGAATTATTTTAAAAAAAACCACGCGCCCGACTGGGCCGAAGGCCCAGCCGAGCCGGCCCAGCACCGCCGCCGTCTCCCGCACCGGCTCGGGACCGGAGTCCCGAGCATAGCCGCCGTCGCCGCCCGAGTCCGGGAGGAGCAAGCCTCCCGAGGCGCCCCCTCCCCCAAGCCAGGACGCCCCCCATAAATACCGCCCGCCGCCGCCGCCCTACTCATCCCGCCACCCCGACCCGGTCTGCCTCCCGCTGCTGCAGATCACACCGCCGCCGCCGTTCGCTGCTGCGGCCGTCGTCCGCCGCCGTTGCCTTGCCGTACGGAGCCCCCGCCGCCCGCCGGACCCCGCCGGAGCCGCCGGACCTCACCGAAGCCCTGACGAGGTAGCCGCCCGCCGTCGCCCCGGTTTTCTAAAGAAAACTGACTCGGTTTTTTTGGAAACCCTAGGTTTTATTTTTTTAGATCATTTTTTTATTTTTATTGGTTCACTTATTTAGTGAGCGTTCGCTCGTTCGTTCGTTTTAACGGACGAGTTCACCGTTTAGTTGCAGTTAACGAACGTCCGTTCGTTAAACTGTTTGTCAGTTTTTCTTTTTCTCGGATTTTCCGCGATTATTCTAGATCGTGATTTCTGATCCGATTTTCGTTTTAGTATAACTTTTCGCTCGTTTATCAGAATCAGGCGATTCAAGCGCCTGGAGTTTCGTCTCGAAACCCTCTTTCCATTTAACCAACTGAAACAAGTTTTTGCTTCTGTAAAACTTGACTTAGGTCCAGATTAGTAAATGAAGCTTGTTTCTTTCGCCATTTGACTTTCGTTGCTTCGTTTGATTTGATTCTTTTGCAAACCGGAGTTCTGAAGTTGAACTTTCTGGTTAGATCTTTTATTTGAGTTTTACCCGTGCATTAGATGAGTACTTATTGTATGCTTGTTTGTTGCGATAGAGTACCCGGAGTATGCCACTTGCTACTTCGAATTTCTAGGTTTCACGGATCATCAGCAAGGCAGGTAACACTTTGATCATACCTCATTACTACCCAGTTTTATTGCATTAGATCAATCCTCAAACAATTGCATGGTTAGTATCTGTTTTAATATGTGGGTTTTGGGAAGTAGATGAGGTAGTACCTATTACCTATTTTATTATCAAACCCTTGGGAGTTACTTCTACGTTTGCTTATAATGCCATGCTATGCTAGTAGACGTGGATTGGGTGAGTGTATCCATGGCAGATGTGAGATAGTTATTTAATGGTTTATTTAAGGTGGCAACTTTAACACACATCTGGGTGGATTGAGGCACCTGGGTATTCCAGCGATTGCCTATTTTCTTTATGGACCGCCACCCAGGCTCAAAGGGATCATGAGATTATTCATGCTAGAAACTTCCGTGTGCGGCCGCAAGCTACTATGGGCTCTAGCATAGTTGATTAAGTCATGCGAACTCTTATAGTGGTAGACTAGAAGATGTAGGGGAAAGTAGGTGTAACTGTCTACCCGATCGTAAGGTGCTAGCGCTTCTGAAAAACTATGTCTCAGTCATCCATTTCTCAAACACCATGTAGTGCGAGAAATCTAACGGAGGAGATCGAGTCTTGTGGGGAAAAGTGCACAAACCTCTGCAGAGTGTACAAACTAATAATGGTTAGCCGTGTCCCCGGTTATGGATGTTTTGAGTATCTAGTTCTTGGATTATCATGTGAATCTCATCATGTTACTTTAATTTAATTTGTTGGGTTTAATGATGATGTTTAATTGGGATTGAGAGGATGTCTATCTTCTCAATGTTTAACAACCACCATGATAGTTAAATAAAATTGATTCCTTTGCAGTAGGGAAAAACTGGCTTTATGCAAAACTGTAACCATAGAGCTTTCCACCAGCCATATATGCATGTAGTATAGCATATTTATGTTCATTACTCTCTATGTGTTACATTGCTAGCATATTCCATGTGCTGACCCGTTTTCGGGCTGCAACGTTCATGTTGCAGACTTTTCAGACGACGAGTAAGCTGCCTTAGGTCGTGGTCTTATACTCAGTGATGCTGTTGGAGGTGATGGACTCACTTATCTTCCAAGCCTTCCACTGTTATCGTTTGTTAGATGGTCTTAAGCCATATTTATTGTAATAAGTTCTCTTTTGAGACATTCAATGTAATAAGTGTGTGATTGCTACTCTGTTATAAATCCTTCAAATACTGTGTGTGTCAGCATTAATGATCCAGGGATTACACTAAAGCACAAAGATCAGACTGTTTGAGGTCTAGTCGCTACATTTGCCCTCTCTTTCCCAATCTCCTCTCTCTTTCGCTTGCCTTTTTGTTTGCTTGTGTGTTGGATTGCTTGTCGCGATGGCGCAAGATAATACCAAATTGTGTGACTTTTCCAATACCAATAATAATGATTTCCTTAGTACTCCGATTGCTCCTCTTAATGATGTTGAGTGTTGTGAAATCAATGCTGCTTTGCTGAATCTTGTTATGAAAGATCAATTCTTCGGCCTTCCTAGTGAAGATGTTGCTACCCATCTAAACAACTTTGTTGATTTGTGTGAGATGCAAAATAAGAAATATACGAATAATGATATTGTTAAATTGAAGTTATTTCTGTTTTCACTTAGAGATCATGCTAAAATTTGGTTTTCGTCTTTGCCTAAGAATAGTATTGATTCATGGAATAAGTGCAAAGATACTTTTATCTCTAAGTATTTTCCTCTCGCTAAGATCATCTCTCTTAGGAATGATATAATGAATTTTAAACAACTTGATCATGAGCATGTTGCCCAATCTTGGGATAGAGTGAAATTGAAGATTCGCAATTGCCCTACTCATCGTTTGAACCTATGGATCATCATACAAAACTTCTATGCTGGATTGAATTTTGCTTCTAGAAATCTTTTAGATTCGGCCACGGGAGGCACTTTGATGGAAATCATCTTAGGAGAAGCTGCTAAACTCCTTGATAACATTATGGCTAATTATTCTCAATGGCACACCGAAAGATCTACTAGTAAAAAAGTGCATGCTATAGAAGAAATTAATGTTTGGAGTGGAAAGATGGACGAACTTAGGAAATTGTTTGCTACTAAGAGTGCTCCTATTGATCCCAATGATATACCTTTGTCTACTTTGATTGAGAATAATAATGAATCTATGGATGTGAATTTTGTTGGTAGGAATAATTTTGGTAACAACGCGTATAGAGGAAATTTTAATCCTAGACCGTTCCCTAGTAATTCCTCTAATAATTATGGTAATTCCTACAACGACTCTTATGGAAATTTTAATAAGATGCCCTCTGATTTTGAGAATGGCATGAAAGAATTTATGATCTCTCAAAAGAATTTTAATGCTTTGCTTGAAGAAAAATTGCTTAAAGTTGATGATTTGGCTTGGAACGTTGATAGGCTTTCGCTTGATGTTGATTCTTTGAAACTTAGTACTCCTCCTAAGCATGATATCAATGAGTCTCTGAAAGCCATGAGAATTTCCATTAATGAGTGCAAAGAAAGAACCGCTAGGTTGCGTGCTAAGAAAGATTGCTTTGTAAAAGTGTGTTCTTCTAGTTTCCATGAAAATAATGATGAAGATCTAAAAGTTATTTATGTGTCCCCTATTAAATCCTTGTTTTTCAATATGAATATTGATAATGATGGGACTGGAGATGAGTAAACTTTGTTTAAAAGGCGTCCCAATGATTTGGAGTTTTTAGATCTTGGTGCTAAATTTAGTAAAAGTGGCATTGGAGAGGTCAAGACATTAAATAGCATCGAACCCACTATCTTGGATTTCGAGGAATTTAATTATGATAATTGTTCTTTAATAGATTGTATTTCCTTGTTGCAATCCGTGTTGAATTCTCCTCATGCTTATAGTCAAAATGAAGCTTTTAACAAACATATCGTTGATGCCTTGATGCAATCTTATGATGAAAAACTTAATTTGGAAGTTTCTATACCTAGAAAACTTCATGATGAGTGGGAACCTACTATAAAGATTAAAATTAAAGATCATGAGTGCTATACTTTATGTGATTTTTGTGCTAGTGTTTCCACGATTCCGAAAACTTTATGCGATATTCTAGGTTTCCATGATTTTGATGATTGCTCTTTCAATTTGCACCATGCGGATTCTACCATTAAGAAGACTATGGGAAGGATCAATGATGTTCTTATTGTTGCAAATAGGAATTATGTGCCCGTAGATTTTATCGTTCTTGACATTGATTGCAATCTTTCATGTCCTATTATTCTTGGTAGACCTTTCCTTAGAACGATTGGTGCAATTATTGATATGAAGGAAGGGAATATTAGATTCCAATTTCCATTAAGGAAAGGCATTGAACACTTCCCTAGAAATAAAGTTAAATTACCTTATGAATCTATCATGCGAGCTAATTATGAATTGAGTGCCAAAGATGGCACTACTTAGATCTATCCTCGCTTTTATGCCTAGCTAGGGGCGTTAAATGATAGCGCTAGTTGGGAGGCAACCCAATTTTATTTTTGTTTTTGATTTTTGCTTATGTTTAGTAATAAATATTTTATCTAGCTTATGTTTAGATGTGTTTTCATGTTTTAATTAGTGTTTGTGCGAAGTAGAACCTATAGGATAACCTACGGTGATAGTTAATTTGATTCTGCTGAAAAACAGAAACTTTCGCGTGCACTAAAATAATTTTAGTAATTCACAGAAAAATTCTTTTGCGTTGATTCCTTTTGCTGTAAATCAATAGACAAATTTCCCAGGACTTCATATTTTGGTAGGATTTTTAGAGTTCCAGAAGTATTCGAAAGTTACAGATTGCTACAGGCTATTCTGTTTTTGACAGATTCTGTTTTTGTGTGTTGTTTGCTTATTTTGATGCATCTATGGCTAGTATTGGTAGTTATGAACCACATAGAAGTTGGAGTACAGTAGGTTTAACACCAATGTAAATAAAGAATTAGTTCATTACAATACCTTATGTGGTGGTTTTTCTTTCTTGCACTAACGGAGCTTATAAGATTTCCTATTGAGTTTTGTGTTGTGAAGTTTTCAAGTTTTGGGTAAAGATTTGATGGACTATGGAATAAGGAGTGGCAAGAGCCTAAGCTTGGGGATGCCCATGGCACCCCAAGATATTCAAGGATAACCAAAAGCCTAAGCTTGGGGATGCCCTGGAAGGCATCCCCTCTTTCGTCTTCGTCTATCAGTAACTTTACTTGGAGCTATATTTTTATTCGCCACATGATATGTGTTTTGCTTGGAGCGTCTTGTATGATATTAGTCTTTGCTTTTTAGATTACCACAATTATCCTTGCTGTACACACCTTTTGGGAGAAACCCACTTGATTGGAATTTATTAGAATACTCTATGTGCTTCACTTATATCAGTGTGAGAGTCTTTTAGAACAGCATGGTATTTGTTATGGTTATAAAATTGGTCCTAGAATGATGGGCATCCAAGTTGGGTATAATGAAAACTATCAAAGGAAGTGAATTGGATGCTATGATCAATTTGATGCTTTATAATGGTTTTGATATATGGAGGTGGTAATATTAGAGTCATGCTAGTTGGGCAATTGTGAATTTAAAGAATGCTTGTGTTGAAGTTGGCAAGTCCCGTGACATGCACGTATGGTAACCGTTATGTAACAAATTTGAAACATGAGGTGTCTTAGATTGTCATCCTTATGAGTGGCAGTCGGGGACGAGCGATGGTCTTTTCCTACCAATCTATCCCCCTAGGAGCATGCGTGTAGTGGTTGGTTTTTGATGACTTGTAGATTTTTGCAATAAGTATATGAGTTCTTTATGACTAATGTTGAGTCCATGGATTATACGCACTCTTACCCTTCCATCATTGCTAGCCTCTTCGGTACCGTGCATTACACTTTATCACCTTGAGAGTTGGTGCAAACTTCGCTGGTGCATCCAAACCCCATGATACGATATGCTCTATCACACATAAACCTCCTTATATCTTCCTCAAAACAGCCACCATACCTACCTATTATGGCATTTCCATAGCCATTCCGAGATATATTGCCATGCAACTTTCCACCGTTTCGTTCATCATCATGACACACATCATCATTGTCATATTGCCTTGCATGATCATGTAGTTGACATCGTATTTGTGGCAAACCCACCATGCATAAATTTTCATACATGTCACTCTTGATTCATTTCCCATCCTGGTACACCGCCGGAGGCATTCATATAGAGTCATATCCTGTTCTAGTGTTTGAGTTGTAATTCATGAGTTATAAATAAATAGAAGTGTGATGATCATCATTATTAGAGCATTATCCCCAAATAAAATAAAATAAAAAGGAAAGGCCAAAAAAAGAAAGGCCCAAAAAAAGAGAAAATAGAAAAAGGGGCAGTGTTACTATCCTTTTCCACACTTGTGCTTCAAACTAGCACCATGTTCTTCATGTAGAGAGTCTCATATGTTGTCACTTTCATATAGTAGTGGGAATTTTTCATTATAGAACTTGGCTTGTATATTCCTACGATGGGCTTCCTCAAAATGCCCTAGGTCTTCGTGAGCAAGCAAGTTGGATGCACACCCACTTAGTTTCTTTTGTTGAGCTTTCATACATTTATAGCTCTAGTGCATCTGTTGCATGGCAATCCTTACTCCTCATGTTCACATCAATTGATGGGCATCTCCATAGCCCGTTGATTAGCCTCGTTAACATGATACTTTCTCCTTTTTTGTTTTATCCACACAACCTCCATCATCATATTCTATTCCACCCATAGTGCTATATCCATGGCTCACGCTCATGTATTGCGTGAAAGTTGAAAAAGTTTGAGATTACTAAAGTATGAAACAATTGCTTGGCTTGTCATCGGGGGTGTGCAAGATGAGTGCATTCTTGTGTGGCAAAAATGGAGCATGACCAAACTATATGATTTAGTAGCGATAAACTTTCTTTAGCCATGTTATTTTGAGAAGACATGGTTAATTTGATTAGTATGCTTGAAGTATTGCTTTTCTTATGTCAATATGAACTTTTATTTTGAATCATTTGGATCTGAACATTCATGCCACAATAAAGAAAATTACATTGAGAATTATGCTAGGTAGCATTCCACATCAAAAATTCAATTTTTATCATTTACCTACTCGAGGACGAGCAGGAATTATGCTTGGGGATGCTTGATACGTCTCCAACATATCTATAATTTTTGATTGTTCCATGCTATTATATTACCTGTTTTGGATGTTTATGGGCTTTACTTTACGCTTTTATATCATTTTTGGGACTAACCTACAAACCGGAGGCCCAGCCCAAACTGCTATTTTTTTCCTATTTCAGTGTTTCGAAGAAAAGGAATATCAAAAGGAGTCCAAACGGAATGAAACCTTCGGGAGCGATCTTTTTGGAACAAACACAATCCACGGGACTTGGAGTGGACGTCAAGCAACAAAGGAGGCAGCAACGAGGGTACCCGGCGCGCCCCCACCCTTGTGGGCCCCTCGAGCGTCCACCGACCTACTTCTTCCTCCTATATATACCCACGTACCCTGAAACCTTCGAGGAGCACCACGAAAAACTATTTCCACCGCCGCAACCTTCTGTATCCATGAGATCCCATCTTGGAGCCTTCGTCGGCACTCCGCCAGAGGGGGAGTCGACCATGAAGGGCCTCTACATCATCTCCAAGGCCTCTCCCATGAGTTGTGAGTAGTTTACCACAGACCTTCGGGTCCATAGTTATTACCTAGATGGCTTCTTCTCTCTCTTTGAATCTCAATACAGAGTTCTCCTTGATCTTCTTGGAGATCTATTTGCTGTAACTCTTTTTGCGGTGAGTTTGTTGAGATCCAATGAATTGTGGGTTTATGATCAAGTTTATCTATGAGAAATATTTGAATCCCCTCTGCATTCTTTTATGTGTGATTAAGTTATCTTTGCAAGTCTCTTCGAATTATCAGTTTGGTTTGGCCTACTAGATTGAGCTTTCTTGCAATGGGAGAAGTGCTTAGCTTTGGGTTCAAACTTGCGGTGTCTTTTCCCAGTGACAGTACGGGCAGCAAGGCACGTATTGTATTGTTGCCATTGAGGATAAAAAGATGGGGTATATATCATATTGCATGAGTTTATCCCTCTACATCATGTCATCTTTCTTAATGTGTTACTCTGTTCTTTACGAGCTTAATACTCTTGATGTAGGCAGGAGTCGGTCGATGTGTGGAGTAATAGTAGTAGATGCAGGCAGGAGTCGGTCTACTTGTCACGGTCGTGATACCTATATACATGATCATGCCTAGATAATCTCATAAGTATGCGCTTTTCTATCAATTGCTCGACAGTAATTTGTTCACCCACCGTAATACTTATGCTATCTTGAGAGAAGCCACTAGTGAAACCTATGGCCCCAGGGTCTATCTTTTATCATATAAGTTTACAATCTACTTTTATTTGCATCTTCACTTTTCCTATCTATATCATAAAAATAGCAAAAATATTTATCTTATCATATGATCTCTATCAGATCGCACTTTTGCAAGTGGCCGTGAAGGGATTGATAACCCCTTTATTGCGTTGGTTGCGAGGTTCTTGTTTGTTTGTGTAGGTGCGTGGGACTTTTGGGGAGCCTCCTATTGGATTGATACCTTGGTTCTCAAAAACCGAGGGAAATACTTACGCTACTTTGTTGCATCACCCTTTCCTCTTCAAGAAAAACCAACGCAAGCTCAAGACGTAGCATGCGCCCCCATATGGGCTGGCCTAAGAGGAGAAGGAAAGAGGGGAAGGGGAAAGAAAGAGTGGAATAAGATTCCCCCTTCCTTCCCTCCCCCCCATTTCCTTCCCCCTCCGACAAATATGGCAGGGGGCGCGGGCAAGGGTAGGAGCCCAAGTAGGATTCAGACCTACTTGGGGCGCCCCTTGGCCGCTCCCCTCTCCACCCACCTATATATATGATGAGGGAGGG
>LT934120.1:464523830-464566293 GCA_900231445.1 Triticum turgidum subsp. durum | reverse complement strand
CTTAGGCGAAGCCCTGCGGAAATCACTTCACCATCACTGTCACCATGCCGTCGTGCTGACGGAACTCATTTACTACCTCAATGTTTTACTGGATAAATAAGGCGAGGGATGTCACCAAGTTGAACGTGTGCAGAACGCGGAGGTGTCGTGCGTTCGGTACTTGATCGTGAAGCGCGAAGAAGTTCGACTACATCAACCACGTTGTGAAACTCTTCCGCTTACGGTCTATGAGGGTTGGTAGACATACTCTCCCCTTCATTGCTATGCATCTCCATGGATAGATCATTGCGTGTGCGTAGATATTTTTTTGTTTTCCATGCAATGATTCCCAATAGTGGCATCATGAGCTAGGTCTATGCGTAGATGATATGCACGAGTAGAACACAAAGATTTGTGGGAGGTGATAGTCATACTGCTTACCACCAACGTCTTATATTGATTTGGCAGTATTGTGGGATGAAGTGGCCCAGAACAACCTTACATGTCCATGCACATAAGACTAGTTCCACCGACAGGCATGCAACTAGTTTTGCATAAAGGTGGTTGGCGGTGTTTGTTTCTCCTACTTTAGTTGAATTGGATTTGACTATGGCCGGTCCTTGAAGAAGGTTAAAACATCAAACTTGATGAATCATCATTGTGGTTTTATGCGTAGGAAAGAACGGTTCTTGCTAGAAGCCCATTGCAGCCATGTAAAACTTGCAACAACAAAGTAGAGGACGTCTAACTTGTTTTTGCAGGGTATGTTGTGATGTGATATGGTCAAGACATGATGTGATAAATGTTATTGTATGAGATAATCATGTTTGGTAAGTTATCGGCAACTGGCAGGAGCCTTATGGTGGTCTCTTAATTGTATGAAATGCAGACGCCATGTACTTGCTTTACTTTATCACTATGCGTTAGCGATAGTTATACAAGGAATAGTTGGCGAGGCGACCACGACGCAACAATGAAGATCAAGGTGTCGAGCTGGTGAAGATGGAGATCATGACGATGCTTTAGAGATGGAGATCAAAAGCCCAAGATGATGAGGGCCATATCATGTCACATAATTTGATTGCATGCGATGTTTATCTTTTATGCATCTTATTTTTCTTATATCGACGGTAGCACTATAAGATGATCCCTTCACTAAATTTCAAGATAAAAGTGTTCTCCCTGAGTATGCACTGTTGCTACAGTTCATCGTGTTGAGACACCATGTGATTATTGGGTGTGATAGACTCTATGTTCACATACAACGGGTTTAAGAAAGTTTTACACATGCAGAATACTTTGGTTAAACTTGACGAGCCTAGCATGTACAGACATGTCCTCGGAACACTGGTGTTGGGGATATAACTATTAGGTATGACCCGCGCAGGAGACCAGGTTATAACTATACTGATTCATGATATGAAGCCCACAAGGATATCGAAGATGGCGGTTCACAAGCAAAGTCCCAAGGCCCAGGGGCGACTTAAAGCCTATATGAGTAAAACCGCTATATATGTAAGACTTGTATTGTAAGGCATGTAAAGATAGTCACCGAGCCGGACACGTTGTCTATGAGCCGGCCGAGACTCCGTGAGCCGTTGGGCATCGACCTGTGTATATCAAGGGACAACCCGGCGGCGGTTCAGGGCAAGAGACAACAGATAGAAAGCTAGGTCAAGCGGATTCGCTCCCTGGTAATCAAGACATAAGCAATACCACCTCAAACTGGATTTGGCCTTTACCTTCATTGCAAGGGGCCGAACCAGTATAAACTCATGTGACCTTTGTCCCATTTAACCCCTTTAAGATAACCTAGTTGCGATGGCTCCACGACTAAGTCCTTTCACTAGGACATCTGTCGTGACTATTCCATGACAGTTGGCGCCCACCATGGGGCCAGTGCACAGTGGTTTCGAGTTCTTAAAGGGCAGCTTCAAAGGGCTCAAGGAATACGCTGTGGGCCGGATGATCAAGAGTCGTCGTGGCAAGCTCTGCATCGACGATGTAGGCTGGGGCCCGAGGCCGGCTCAATTGAGTACGGGTACCAGGTCCCCTTTGACAGAATTCACGTCTTCATTCGCAACATCGGCGAGCCGGGCCCTGAGCCGGACATCTGCACCGACATCATCGAGACGGCTCAGCATGCTCAACCCGCCTGCGCTCAACCCGCCATGAAGCGTGCCTTCATGGGATTTATCCATGGAGCGGAATTTGATGAAGGGTCAATGTCTGGTGGTGAGACGGCCATCTATTCTAACGGTGAGTCGTTGCTACGTCTTCAATGTATCAATAATTTTTGATTGTTCCATGCTATTATATTACCCGTTTTGGATGTTTATGGGCTTTACTTTACAATTTTATATCATTTTTGGGAAAAACCTACTAACCGGAGGCCCAGTCCGTATTGCTGTTTTTTTTGCCTATTTCAGTGTTTCAAAGAAAAGGAATATCAAACGGAGTCCAAACGGAATGAAACCTCTGGGAGCGTGATATCTGGAACGAACGTGATCCAGAGGACTTGGAGTGGGACTCAAGCAACAGCCGAGGCGGCCACGAGGGTGGAGGGCACGCCCACCTGTCTCGTGGGCCCCTCGGGCGGCCACCAACCTACTTCTTCCTCCTACATATACCCACGTACCCCGAAAACATCAAAAGCGACCACAAAAAACTATTTCCACCGCCGTAACCTTCTGTATCCACGAGATCCCATCTTGGAGCCTTCGCCGGTGCTCCACCGGAGGGGGAATCGATCACGGAGGGCCTCTAAATCATCTCCAAGGCCTCTCCGATGAGTTGTGAGTAGTTTACCATAGACCTTCGGGTCCATAGTTATTAGCTAGATGGCTTCTTCTCTCTCTTTGAATCTAAATACCATGTTCTCCTCGATCTTCTTGGAGATCTATTCGATGTAACTCTTTTTGCGGTGTGTTTGTCGAGATCCGATGAATTGTGGGTTTATGATCAAGTTTATCTATGAGAAATATTTGAATCTCTTCTGAATTCTTTTATGTGTGATTAAGTTATCTTTGCAAGTCTCTTCGAATTACCAGTTTGGTTTGGCCTACTAGATTGATCTTTCTTGCAACGGGAGAAGTACTTAGCTTTGGGTTCAATCTTGCGGTGTCCTTTCCCAGTGACAGCAGGGGCAACAAGGCACGTATTGTATTGTTGCCATCGAGGATAAAAAGATGGGGTTTATATCATATTGCATGAGTTTATCCCTCTACATCATGTCATCTTTCTTAATGCGTTACTCTGTTCTTTATGAACTTAATACTCTAGATGCATGCTGGATAGTGGTCGATGTGTGGAGTAATAGTAGTAGATGCAGGTAGGAGTCGGTCTACTTGTCACGGATGTGAAGCCTATATACATGATCATGCCTAGATAATCTCATAATTATTCGCTTTTCTATCAATTGCTCGGCAGTAATTTTTATCACCCACCGTAATACTTATGCTATTTTGAGAGAAGCCACTAGTGAAACCTATGGCCCCTGGGTCTATCTCTTATCATATAAGCTTTCAATCTACTTTTATTTGCATCTTTACTTTTCCAATCTATATCATAAAATACCAAAAATATATTTTTCTTATCATATTATCTCTATCAAATCTCAGTTTTGCAAGTGGTCGTGAAGGGATTGACAACCCCTTTATTGCGTTGGTCGCGAGTTCTTGTTTGTTTGTGTAGGTGCTTGGGACTTTTGACGAGCCTCCTACTGGATTGATACCTTGGTTCTCAAAAACTAAGGGAAATACTTACGCCACTATTGATGCATCACCCTTTCCTCTTCAAGGAAAACCAACGCAAGATCAAGACGTAGCAGTCGTCCATAGGCGAGACTACTTCCTTGTACCAATTGCAAGACGGCGGGCTTGGGGGCTGTTCCGATGGTGACAGCATTCCGGACCCTTATGAGCCGCCGAACCGGGTTGCAATCTTCATGACTGGAATGCAGCCTGGGCAAAATTCTTCAACCGCGGCAGCGATAACTTTCGGGTCAGCAGCGGTGACGGCAGCCGGGGCAGGAGGCCCTGTGCGCCCGCCGGCTCAGGTGTTGACGGAGTTGCTGGATAGACTCACAGCCTTGTTAACAGCAGATGTTAACCCGGCAAATCAAGCTCAGCATAGCGCGGAAATTGCAAAGTTGCGTGATGAGATAGCGCAAGTCAAGGAGAACCTAGCGGCAGAGGACGTCAGGATGGCCGCGGAACGGGTTGCCCTGGATACTCAAGCTTAGGGGATTCAGTCAGAGGCTTTCCGGCTTACGATAGATCAAAACGCTTCAAACGAAATCATGAGGAGGAGGCACAAGTCCCGTCTACCTCCGGTTTATGAGGCGAGAAACCTCTTTTGCACGCCTGGAGCGGGGACTAGTAACCCACTGGAGATAAACCGGGCTGCAACACCTGGGGTTGGAACGCTGGTTCAACCATGCATGACGGAACCCCCTCGTCTGAATAGCGCTCCGCTTCGACATGTCCCAACTCCACCGGGTCGTTATTCCAATCCTTTGGAAAACATGATTGCTGCGGCGGCATGATTGGCGGCTCTCCCGGTGGATCGCGACTCTCCAGAGGTGGTTGAGACACGAAGGGCTAGGGAGCTTCTTCAAACTGCGTTGGTGCACCAGGCTGCATATTCTTACAGTCGGGATAGGATTCATTTGAGCCCTCGCCCAAGACGGAGTTATAGCAGACACATGGACTCGCCGACCGTTTCAAGCAATGAACAGCGCCGTAACCAGCCACGTGGGCACACTACTAGGAAAAGGCCTACTAGTAGCGCACCTGTCTACAGGTGCGCCCCTAGCACCACGCCATTAGATTTTTTTACTAATGGTGCACCAGGCAGTGCGCCATTAGTATAGCCCACAGTGCGCCATTAGTATACCAAATATTAATGGCGCTACAGACAGAAGTGCACCATTAGTAACAATTTTTTCAAATATTTTTTCAGAATTTTTTTTACAATTTTTTTTCGTTTTTTTTCTTAATCTCGGGTCACTATGGCTTAATCTCGAGTCAATATGCTTAATCTCAAGTCAAATCGCACTAAGTGGTCAAACTTCCCGGAAGGTCACCGATCCTCACACTACTCCAGCCCGAGCACGCTTAACTTCGCAGTTCTATCCAACCCCGGCACCACCTCACTTAACAAGCACTTGTTGATATATCTATCATATTAATCCTATTAAACCTTGTTGATGTCTAGGACTTTGTTCATGTTCATGAGTATGATAAAATTTTGAAAAATATTTCAAACTTCCCAGTCATATTACGTATCATTTTTGGAAAAAAAATCGAAACCAATTTTTTTGTTACTAGTGGCGCACCTAGCAAACGGTGCCCCACTAGTAAGTTTGAATTTTTTTGAATTTTTTTTGCCTCTAGATCTTGAAAGCTTCGTAATTTTTTCCTGTTAGGTTTTTGAGGATTTTGAAAATGTTTAACGGGGTTCCCCCAGTTAAATTCGGATGTAACTTTTCGAGTAGATGATTTTTCATATAAAAAACTTTTTATTTCGAGTTCGTATGCAAAAGTTATGCCCATTTTACAAATTCCAGAGAGATTTTGTAAATAAAGTCGAAATTCATATTTGTAAATTCGCAACAACTAGACCACATATCACATGGGAAACTTATTTTCTTTTATTTTTTTGACATTTCCATCATTTTCTTTTACTTTTTTTAACTGAAAAGGCGGTCCACGGGGGGGGGGTGCATTCGGTGGACCTTTTGGGCCAAGTTAGTAATGGCGCACCGTGGGAGTGGTGCGCCATTACTAGTTTTAAAAAAATAAAAAAAATTGAAAAAAATTACTAGAGGCGCACCGTGGATGTGGTGCGCCATTACTAGTTTTAACTAGTAATGGCGCACTATCCCCTGGTGCGCCATTACTAGGTTTGAGAAAAAAAAATTTAAAAAATTGAACACAAATTACTAGTGGCGCACCGTGGATGTGGTGGGCCATTACTAGTTTAACTAGTAATGGCGCACTATCCCCTGGTGCGCCATTACTAGTTTTAAAAAAAATTAAAAAAATTGTTACTAATGGCGCACCGTGGATGTGTTGCGCCATTAGTATTTGGATACTAATGGTGCACCAACACATGGTGCACCATTAGTATATAGTAGTGGTGCACCACATGTCTGGTGCGCCATTAGTGTCCATATCATCTATAGCCCTTTTCCTAGTAGTGGCATGATCCGGTGCGTGATGGAGCTCATGACCTGGTCGGTCAGGACAGAGTGCGTCAGGAGGCTGAGCAGGCGGCTCAGCGGGCGGCTCACCAGGCCCTTCCTGTTTATCGAACGGCTTCACTGGAGGCAAGCGTGACCTCTAGAACTACAGGTGTACCCTATTTAGTGCCAGCTCTGCGTAATGAGCATTTGCCCAAGGATTTCAAAGGACCTCGTAAGGTGCCTAATTAGACAGCCGACTTACCCCCTGAGGCGTGGATTGAAAGTTATGAGATGGCCATGAAACTATTGGAGGTCAGTGATGCGGCGTGTGCTAAATACTTCACCATGTTGCTGGATGGAACGACACGTACTTGGTTAAAAGGGCTGCCAGCTAATTCCATCGGGTCATGGGCTGAGCTAAAGGCCCGGTTTATACAGAACTTTAAAGATACATGCAAATAGCTCATGTTGATTGTGGACTTAGCTGCTTGCGCCCAAGAAGAGGGTGAATCAACGACTCATTGCGTGCGCCGGGTCAAAGCTGTCATACACTCATCCGATAACATGAACGCCGGTTCTGCAGTATTAATGTTGGAGAAAAATTGTTGTTTTTTGCCTCTTAAACAAAAGCTGGGGCGGCTCAAGCGTGATTGCAATGATATGGGGCAGCTGATGGCGGCTCTAATCAAATATGCCGACTCTGATAGTACCAAGGACCCCGAGTCTAATGATGACAAAATATGAAAGGGAAAGAAGAATGGTGATACGTCTCCAACGTATCTATAATTTTTTATTGTTCCAAGCTATTATATTACCCGTTTTGGATGTTTATGGGGTTTACTTTCCACTTTTTATATCATTTTTGGGACTAACCTACTAACCGTAGGCCCAGCCCGAATTGTTGTTTTTTGCCTATTTCAGTGTTTGGAAGAAAAGGAATATCAAACGGAGTCCAAACGGAATGAAACTTTCGGGAGCGATCTTTTTGGAACAAACGCAATCCAGGAGACTTGGAGTGGACGTCAAGAAGTAGCCGAGGCGGCCACGAGGCAGTAGGGCGCGCCCTAGGGGGGTGGGCGCGCCCCCACCTTCGTGGGCCCCTCATGGCTCCCCTAACCGACCTCCTTTGCCTATATATACCTCCATACCCTGAAAACATCCGGGAGCACCACGAAAAACTATTTCCACCGCCGCAACCTTCTGTATTCACGAGATCCCATCTTGGAGCCTTCGCAGGCGCTCCGCCGGAGGGGAAATCGACCACGGAGGGCCTCTACATCATCTCCAAGGCCTCTCCGATGAGTTGTGAGTAGTTTACCACAGACCTTCGGGTCCATAGTTATTAGCTAGATGGCTTCTGCTCTCTCTTTGAATCTCAATACAAAGTTCTCCTCGATCCTATTGGAGATCTATTCGATGTAACTCTTTTTGCGGTGTGTTTGTCGAGATCCGATGAATTGTTGGTTTATGATTAACTTTATCTATGAGAAATATTTGAATCTCCTCTGAATTCTTTTATGTATGATTGGTTATCATTGTAAGTCTCTTCGAATTATTAGTTTGGTTTGGCCTACTAGATTGATCTTTCTTGCAATGGGAGAAGTGTTTAGCTTTGGGTTCAATCTTGTGGTGTCCTTTCCCAGTGACAGCAGGGGCAACAAGGCACATATTGTATTGTTGCCATCGAGGATAAAAAGATGGGGTTTATATCATATTTCTTGAGTTTATCCCTCTACATCATGTCATCTTTCTTAATGCGTTACTCTATTCTTATGAACTTAATACTCTAGATGCAGGGAGGATTCGGTCGATGTGTGGAGTAATAGTAGTAGATGCAGAATCGTTTCAATCTACTTGTTGCGGACGTGATGCCTATATACATGATCGTGCCTAGATATTCTCATAACTATGCACTTTTCTATCAATTGCTCGATAGTAATTTGTTCACCCATCGTAATACTTATGCTATCTTCAGAGAAGCCACTAGTGAAACCTATGGCCCCCGGGTCTATCTTTTATCATATATGTTTCTGATCTATCTTTATTTGCAATCTTTACTTTCCAATCTATATCATAAAAATACCAAAAATATTTATCTTATATTATTATCTCTATCAGATCTCACTTTTGCAAGTTCCGTGAAGGGATTGCCAACCCCTTTATCACGTTGGTTGCGAGGTTCTTGTTTGTTTGTAGGTACGAGGGACTTCTGTGGAGCCTCCTACTGGATTGATACCTTGGTTCTCAAAAACTGAGGGAAATACTTACGCTACTTTGCTGCATCACCCTTTCCTCTTCAAGGAAAAACCAACCCAGTGCTCAAGAGGTAGCAAGAAGGATTTCTGGCACCGTTGCCGGGGAGGTCTTCGCTCAAGTCAAGACATACCATGTACCCATCACAAACTCATCTCCCTCGCATTACATTATTTGCCATTTGCCTCTCGTTTTCCTCTCCCCCACTTCACCCATGCCGTTTTGTTCGCCCTCTCTTTCCCGTTCGCCTATCCTTTTGCTTGCCTCTTGTGTGCATGTTTGCCATAATGGCTTTGCCTAAGAACGTTGATCTTCATCTTAGAAGGTTGGAAGAGATTGAATTAAACATTAGAAGCTTTATGACTTTACAATTTGAGCATAATAATTTCTTTAGAAATGAGCTTAAAGAACAAAAAAGGTTTATGGAATACATGAATAAAGAACTTTATGATATGTCTAAGGAATTTTATGGTTTGAATTCTCAGATTGCTCATCTTGAAAAATCAATAGCCCAAATTTCTGATAAGCAAGCCACCTTAGTTAATAAGATGGCTGCCAAACCAGAAGGGTTAGAAAGAAATAATGATGAAGATCTAAAAGTTATTGATGTGTCCCCTATTAAATCTTTGTTTTGCAATATGAATCTTGATAATGATGGGACTGGAGATGAGTCAACTTTAGTTAAAAGGCGTCCCAATGATTCGAAGTTTTTAGATCTTGATGCTAAATTTGGTAAAAGTGGGATTGGAGAGGTCAAAACTTTACATAGCAATGAACCCACTATTATGGATTGCAAGGAATTTAATTATGATAATTGTTCTTTAATAGATTGTATTTCCTTGTTGCAATCCGTGTTGAATTCTCCTCATGCTTATTGTCAAAATAAAGCTTTTACCAAACATATTGTTGATGTCTTAATGCAATCTTATGAAGAAAAACTTGAGTTCGAAGTTTCTATACCTAGAAAACTTTATGATGAGTGGGAACCTACTATTAAAATTAAAATTAAAGATCATGAATGCTATGCTTTGTGTGATTTGGGTGCTAGTGTTTCCACGATTCCGAAAACTTTATGTGATATACTAGGTTTCCATGAATTTGATGATTGCTCTTTAAACTTGCACCTTGCGGATTCCACTATTAAGAAACCTATGGGAAGGCTTAATGATGCAAATAGGAATTATGTGCCCGTAGATTTTATCGTTCTTGATATAGGTTGCAATCTTTCTTGTCCTATTATTCTTGGTAGACCTTTCACTACTAGGAAAAGGCCTGCTAGTGGCGCACTTGTTTTCTCTACTAATGGCGCACTATAGGTGCGCCACTAGCATCACGCCATTAGAATTTTTTACTAATGGCACATCACAGGTGCGCCATTAGTATACACCAGGGAGTGCGCCATTAGTATATCACACGGTGCGCCATTACTAAGTCAGTAATGGCGCACCACATAGAAGTGCGCCATTACTAACAAATTTTTTTCAAATATTTTTTTAGAAATATCATTTTTTTTCGTTTTTTTCTTAATGCCGGGCCACTATGGCTTAATCTCGGGTCAATATGCTTAATCTCAAGTCAAATTGCACTAAGTGGTCAAACTTTCCGGAAGGTCACCCATCCTCACACTACTTTAATCCAAGCACGCTTAACTTCGTAGTTCTATCCAACCCCAGCACCACCTCACTTAACACGCACTTGTTGATATATCTATCATATCAATCCTATTAAACCTTGTTGATGTCTAGGACTTTGTTCATGTTCATGAGTATGATGAAATTTTGAAAAATATTTCAAACTTCCCGGTCATATTACATATCATTTTTTGAAAAAAAATTAAAAAAAATTGAAACCAATTTTTTTTCTATTATTAGTGGCGCACCTAGCAAACGGTGCGCCACTACTAAGTTTCAAATTTTTTGAAATTTTTTGCCTCTAGATCTTGAAAGCCCCGTAACTTTTTTTCTGTTAGGTTTTTGAGGATTTTGAAAATGTGTAACAAGGTTCCCCTAGTTAAATTCGGATGTAACTTTTCGAGTAGATGATATTTCATATAAAAAACTTTTTAATCCGAGTTCGTATGCAAAAGTTTTGCCCATTTTACAAATTCCAGAGAGATTTTGCAAATAAAGTAGAAATTCATATTTGTAAATTTTCCCAACAAGTAGACGACATATCACATGGGAAACTAATTTTCTTTTATTTTTTTTGATATTTCCATCATTTTCTTTTATTTTTTTAAAATTGAAAAGGCGGTCCATGGGGGGGTGTATTCGCTGGAATTTGTGGGCCAAGTTAGTAATGGAGCATCGTGGGAGTGGTGCACCATTACTAGTTAAACTAGTAATGGCGCACAACACCCACGATGCGCCATTACTAGTTTTGAAAAAAAATAAAAAAATTGAATTTTTTTTTGAAAAAAATTACTAGTGATGCACCGTGGATGTGGTGCGCCATTACTAGTTTAACTAGTAATGGCGCACTATCCCCTGGTGCGCCATTACTATTTTTAAAAAAAATGTTACTAGTGGTGCACTGTGTATGTGGTGCGCCATTAGTATTTGGACACTAATGGCGCACCAACACATGGTGCGCCATTAGTATATAGTAGTGGCGCACCACATGTCTGGTGCGCCATTAGTGTCCATATCATCTATAGCCCTTTTCCTAGTAGTGTTTCCTTAGAACGATTGGTGCAATTATTGATATGAAGGAAGGGAATATTAGATTCCAATTTCCATTAAGGAAAGGCATGGAACACTTTCCTAGGAAGAAAGTCAAATTACCTTATGAATCTATTATTCGAGCCACTTAAGATGGCAATACTTAGATCTATTCTCGTTTTTATGCCTAGATAGGGGCGTTAAACGATAGCGCTTGTTGGGAGGCAACCCAATTTAGTTTTGTTTCTTGCTTTTTTCTTATGTTTAGAAATAAATAATTCATCTAGCTTCTGTTTAGATGTGGTTTTATGTTTAGTTAGTGTTTGTGCCAAGTAGAACCTATAGTATCATCTTGGGTGATAGTTAATTTGATTCTGCTGAAAAATAGAAACTTTTGCACGCACGAGAATAATCTTAACAAATCACAGAAACATGCTCTTGAGTTGATTCTGTTTGAAGTAGATGAATAGACAAATTGACTAGGAAATCCTATTTTGGTAGGATTTTTATAGTTCCATAAGTATTCGAAAGTTACAGATTGCTACAGACTGTTCTGTTTTTGACAGATTCTGTTTTTCGTGTGTTGTTTGCTTATTTTGATGCATCTATGGCTAGTATCGGGGGGTATGAACCATAGATAAGTTTGAATACAGTAGGTTTAACACCAATATAAATAAAGAATGAGTTCATTACAGTACCTTATGTGGTGGTTTTTCTTTCTTGCACTAACGGAGCTCATGAGATTTCCTGTAGAGTTTTGTGTTGTGAAGTTTTCAAGTTTTGGGTAAAGATTAGATGGACTATGGAATAAGGAGTGGCAAGATCCTATGGAATACGGTCTATCACACATAAACCTCCTTATATCTTCCTCAAAACATCCACCATACCTACCTATTATGGCATTTCCATAGCCATTCCGAGATATATTGCCTTGCAACTTTCCACCATTCCGTTTATCATGGCACGCATCATCATTGTCATATTGCCTTGCATGATCAAGTAGTTGACATCGTATTTGTGGCAAATCCACCATGCATAATTTTTCATACATGTCACTCTTGATTCATTGCCCATCCCGGTACACCATCGGAGGCATTCATATAGAGCCATATCTTGCTCTAGTATCGAGTTGTAAATAAATAGAAGTGTGATGGTCATCATTATTAGAGCATTGTCCCTTATAAAAAAGGCCAAAAAAAGAAAGGCCAATAGAAAATAAAAAAAAAGAATGGCCAAATAAAAAAGGCCAAAAGAAGAAGAAGAAAATAAAAAGGGGGACAATGTTACTATCTTTTCCACACTTGTGCTTCAAAGTAGCACCATGTTCTTCATATAGAGAGTCTCCTACGTTGTCACTTTCATATACTAGTGGGAATTTTTCATTATAGAACTTGGCTTGTATATTCCAACAACGGGCTTCCTCAAAATGCCCTAGGTCTTCGTGAGCAAGCAAGTTGGATGCACACCCACTTAGTTTCTTTTGTTGAGCTTTCGTATGAAATCTAAGATAGGATCCATGTATGAGAACAAAGTATGGACTTTGATTGACTTGCTCGATGATCAGCAAGCCATGTTAAATAATTGGATCTTCAAGAGGAAGACGGACACTGATAGTAGTGTTACTATCTACTAAGATCGACTTGTTGCGAAAGGTTTTCAACAAGTTCAAGGTATGAATATGATGAGATTTTCTCACTCGTATCGAAGCTTAAGTCTGTCTGAATCATGTTAGCAATTGCCACATTTTATGAAATCTGGCAAATGGATGTCAAAACTGCATTCCTTAATGTATTTATTAAAGAAGAGTTGTATATGATGCAACCAGAAAGTTTTTGTCAATCCTAAAGATGCTAACAAAGTGTGCAAGCTCCAGCAATCCATCAATGGACTGGTGCAAGCATCTCGGAGTTGGAATATATGCTTTGATGAGTTGATCAAAGCATATGGTTTTATACAGACTTTTGAAGAAGCCTGTATTTACAAGAAAGTGAGTGGGAGCTCTGTAGCATTTCTAATATTATATGTGGATGACATATTGTTAATTGGAAATGATATGGAAATTCTGGATAGCATGAAAGGATACTTGAATAAGAGTTTATCAAAGCAAGACCTCAGTGAAGCTGCTTACACATTGAGCATCAAGATCTATATAGATAGATCAAGACGCTTGATAAGTTTTTTCAATGAGTACATACCTTGATAAATTTTTGAAATAGTTCAAAATGGAACAGTCAAAGAAGGAGTTCTTGCCTGTGTTACAAGGTGTGAAGTTGAGTAAGACTCAAGACCCGACCATTGCAGAAAATAGAAAGAGAATGAAAAGTCATTCCCTATGCCTCAGTCATAGGTTCTATAAAGTATGCTATGCTGTGAACCAGACCTATTGTATACCTTGCTCTGTGATTGGCAAAGGAATACAATTTTGATCTAATAAGTAGATCACTGAACATGGGTCAAGAATATCCTTAGTGAGGACTAAGGAGATGTTTCTCGATTATGGAGGTGATAAAAGAGCCCGTCGTAAAAGTTACAACGATGCAAGCTTTTACACCAATCCAGATGACTCTAAGTCTCAATCTGGATACATATTGAAAGTGGGAGCAATTAGCTAGAGTAGCTCCATGCAGAGCATTGTGGACATAGAATATTTGCGAAATACATACGGCTCTGAATATGACAGACCCGTTGACTAAGCTTCTCTCACGAGCAAAACATGATCATACCTTAGTACTCTTTTGGGTGTTAATCACATAGCGATGTGAACTAGATTATTGACTCTAGTAAACCCTTTGGGTGTTGATCACATGATGGTGTGAACTATGGGTATTAATCACATGCAGATGTGAATATTGGTGTTAAATCACATAGCGATGTGAACTAGATTATTGACTCTAGTGCAAGTGGGAGACTGAAGGAAATATGCCCTAGAGGCAATAATAAAGTTATTATTTATTTCCTTATTTCATGATAAATGTTTATTATTCATGCTAGAATTGTATTAACCGGAAACATGATACATGTGTGAATACATAGACAAACATATAGTCACTAGTATGCCTGTACTTGACTAGCTCATTAATCAAAGATGGTTATGTTTCCTAACCATAGACATGTGTTGTCATTTGATTAATGGGATCACATCATTAGAAGAATGATGTGATTGACATGACCCATCATGTTAGCTTAGCACTTGATCATTTAGTATTCTGCTATTGCTTTCTTCATGACTTATACATGTTCCTGCAACTATGAGAAATATGCAACTCCCGTTTACCGGAAGAACACTTTGGGTACTACCAAACGTCACAACGTAACTGGGTGATTATAAAGGAGTACTACAGGTGTCTCCGAAGGTACATGTTGAGTTGGCGTATTTCGAGATTAGGTTTTGTCACTCCGATTGTCGGAGAGGTATCTCTGGGCCCTCTCGGTAATACTCATCACTTAAGCCTTGCAAGCATTATAACTAATAAGTTAGTTATGAGATGACGTATTACAGAACGAGTAAAGAGACTTGCCGGTAACGAGATTGAACTAGGTATTGGATACCTACGATCAAATCTCGGGCAAGTAACATACCGATGACAAAGGGAACAACGTATGTTGTTATGCGGTTTGACCGATAAAGATCTTCGTAGAATATGTAGGAACCAATATGGGCATCCAGGTCCCGCTATTGGTTATTGACCGAGAATGGTTTTAGGTCATGTCTACATAGTTCTCGAACCCGTAGGGTCCGCACGCTTAACGTTTCGATGACAGTTTTATTATGAGTTTACAAGTTTTGATGTACCGAAGTTTGTTCGGAGTCCCGGATGTGATCACGGACATGACGAGGAGTCTCGGAATGGTCGAGACATAAGGATTGATATATTGGAAGCCTATGTTTGGACATCGGAATGGTTCCGGGTGAAATCCGCATTTTACCGGAGTACCGGGAGGTTACCGGAACCCCCCCGGGGGGTTAATGGGCCTACATGGGCCACGAGGGAGAAGAGAGAAGGAGCCAGGAGGGGGCCGCGCGCCCCTCCCCCTCCTAGTCCGAATAGGACAAGGGAAGGGGGGCGGCGCCCCCCCTTTCCTTCCCCTCTTCCTCCTCTTCCCCCCTTCTCCTATTCCAACTAGGAAAGAAGGGAGTCCTACTCCCGGTGGGAGCAGGACTCCCCCCTTGGCGCGCCCTCCTTGGCCGGCCGCCTCCTCCCCCCTGGCTCCTTTATATACGGGGGCGGGGGGGCACCCTAGACACACAAGTTGATCTACGGATCGTTCCTTAGCCGTGTGCGGTGCCCCCCTCCACCATATTCCACCTCGGTCATATCGTCGCGGAGTTTAGGCGAAGCCCTGCGCCGGTAGAACATCATCATCGTCACCACTCCGTCGTGCTGACGGAACTCATCCCCGAAGCTTTGCTGGATCGGAGCCCGGGGATCGTCATCGAGCTGAACGTGTGCTGAACTCGGAGGTGCCGTATGTTCGGTACTTGGATCGGTCGGATCGTGAAGACGTACGACTACATCAACCGCGTTGTGCTAACGCTTCCGCTTACGGTCTACGAGGGTACGTGGACAACACTCTCCCCTCTCGTTGCTATGCCATCACCATGATCTTGCATGCGCGTAGGAAATTTTTGAAATTACTACGTTCCCCAACAATGTAGACTGGGCAGTCAGCACCCAGCATGCTGGCGATGGCCGTGCCGCGCTTCTTGATAGCGCCAATCCGGCTGGGTCTGCCAGCAGGCCGCGTACCAGACGCGGCACGATCAACCTCGCGCTGGTAAGCATTAGTGAGGTGTCTCGTGGAGGCTATCTTCTTGCCATTCTCGATGAGGGCAAGGCGGTGGGCCTCGAGTGTATCGGTGTCGGTGTCGGCCGGGACGAGGGTGGACAGGTCATGCAGCGTCGTCTGCAAGGTGTCGTGGACGTTTCCGCCGGAGGCGGCACCATGACTGATGACTAGCACCTCAGTGACAGTGCTGCTACTGCTGTCGGCTCGAGGAAGAGGATCGTCGATGACCACCACGTTGGTGGGAAAGCGTCGAGCGATGCCGTGTCGGAGTCGACAAGCATCAGGTCGGTGGAGCCGATCGACTCCAGGTCGGAGGTGCGCTCCTTGGCGATGTCAAGCTTGCCAAGGAAGTCGATGAGGCAACTCTCGGAGCTGGTTGCACTCGCACCTGGCGCGGGCTCGTCGGAGAGGTGGACCTCGCCGAGAAGATCGGCGAGGCAGCTCGCTGCACAGGCGTCGTCGACGCCATGCAGCACGTCTGGGCAAGCGCCATCGGGCGTGTCGGGCTGGCTACGCTCGCTGGGGAGGAAGAGGGTTCCCGTCCAGAGCAGGTCTCCGGACGACGGTGCACCTGGCCCCATGGTGGGCGCCAAATGTCGGGTGGTAGGTGTGACATATGCCAACGGGTGGCTTATCATTGTGGGAGCCAGTAAGACATCGCCGGTGCCTGGAAACGGGATAAGGTGAAGATATGCACGCCGGCGAATCTTACCCAGGTTCGGGGCTCTCCTAGGAGATAACACCCCTAGTCCTGCTCTGTGGGGTCTCCGCATGATCACTAGATCAAAACAAGTAGCTACAAGAGGCTCCGTGAGCTGTTTAGCTCAAGGAAGAAGAAGGGCAAGGCTAGCTCTCCTCTTCTCTCTAGATGGTGTCTAAAACTCTAAGAGATCAACCCTTTGCATGGGTGCCGTGCGGGGTTTATATAGGCCTACCCCCCAGGGGTATAATGGTAATCCGGCTTGATGTGGGTCCAGGCCGTCAGTGTCTGTAGTCGCCAGCTTCTCCGCCGGCCGCTAGGGCCCACCGACTGGTGGGTCCCGCCGGCTGCCGACTTTTTGGCCGACAGGCTGGGCCCACCGCCTGTGGGTCTTGTCGGCTGCTGGTTACTGTAGCCTTGCTCTTGGTGACGACAGCTTTGTCGGGATAAGCATGGCTACAGTGCCGCCGCCTGGCGGGAATTCTCTGTAGCCTTACCCCATCTTATCTGCTTAATGGTGCACAAACTTCCAGGGTGGGGGCGGGCCGACTGCTGGGAGCCGGCCTCCCCCCAGGCCGACTGGTCAAGCTCAGCCGCCTTCTGGTATCTCTCTGCCAGGAGGGGCCCGCCGCCTGCGGGCTGTACTGACAGCCTGTCATGGGTGATGTCATGGTCAACGTGGCAATAGTGCCGCGCCGGACGAGAGTGGCCGCCCCGCACGGCGCACTGTGGCCACGCTTGCTCCGGGATTCGGGGGTGGCAGGCTTCACTGTAGCCACGCCCCGTCTTATCGTTGTTAT
This sequence comes from Triticum turgidum subsp. durum, assembly GCA_900231445.1. Classification (NCBI taxonomy): domain Eukaryota; kingdom Viridiplantae; phylum Streptophyta; class Magnoliopsida; order Poales; family Poaceae; genus Triticum; species Triticum turgidum. The sequence continues at coordinate 464,548,926 of LT934120.1, read as the reverse complement.
GTGGGTGCAAACTTTGAGGGTGTGAGCCAGGCCGCCTACTAGGAGTCGGCCACTCTGGTGGCCGGCTGCTAGGCGTCGGCCCTCTTCGAGAGAGCTCTTAGAGCCTTGCCGCTTTTCAGCAGCCGGTCGGTGGGACAGTCGGCCAAGAGAAGGCGGCCCTGTGTCTTGTATATTTGAGGGCTCAGTCGGCCTGATATTTTTTGAAGAGCCAGGAAAAGCCGGTTAGGCTACTCGTGGTCATTTACTCCGACAGAAATACAGTATGTTTTTTACCGGCAATGCTAACCTACGTACACTAACGTACGTGTTTTACGTAACATGCAACGTGGACAATCAGGATTAGATTAGAGGGGATTGGGGGCCCACGCCCACTGAAAATCAGGGGGGAAGAGAATTATTGTTAGGAAGGTTACGTTACCTTACGTAGACCTTTTCGTAGATAGAGCATTATCGGTTTTTGACAGCAACATTTGGTTGGACTGCAAGGATATATCTGAATTGAATTGCGCTACTAAATCACATACAAAGTATGAATTTCGTTTTGTATATGTAAACCATGCCAAAAAATACAGGGGTCACGTGGCAATTGTAGAACAGAAACAAAGAAGTTAAAAGAACAAGAACTTCTTCAACCCTTCGATCAGTGTCAATTAAAAGAATTTGTTCATCTATCTGGAGTTTAATTTGGACACTATAGGACGAACAAACAGATGTTTGTTTACATTTCCGACTCGAAAGTTTCTCTACGCAATTTCAGAGCACCACCCGAACGAAGGAACGAACGAATGCCAAAGAATCTCAAGAACCAACAGCTGACGGGGGCGAAGACGAAGTTGATGCAGAGTCCACCTCCGTGCGACCGGAGGCGCATCAGTGAGCGGGCTCGCTCATGTCGACGGCGCGCTCGAGCTCCTCCCTGACGGCCTCGCAGTCGTCCTCGATGCGCTGGCGCAAGGGGTCGAGGGCGAGGCCCCGGGCGTCGAGGGCGAGGAGCCGGGCGTCGGCGTCGTCGGCGATGAGGCGGAGGCGGTCCGCGTCGTCGGCGAGGAGGAGGAGGCGGTCGGCGAGGACGAGGCTGCGGTAGCCTGGAGCCCCGCCGCCGACGCGGGAGGAGAGAGCGCGCACGCGCTGGGCGCGCTGGCGCACGCGCTGGATGCGCGCCTGGTCGAAGGGCCGGTCGTAGAGCCTGGGGAGGTCTCGGCGGCGCAGGCTGGCGAGGGTGCCACTGATGCTGCCCAGGTTGACGATGCGCCGGTAGCCCAGCACCTCCCACCGGCGCCTCTTCGGCAGGATCCGGCGACGAGCGCGGTAGAGCAGCCGTCCCAGGGCGGGGACCTCAGCGAGGGACTCCGCCCCGCTCACGGAGACGACGCGGCGGCGCCGGCCCGCGCTGAGCAGCTGGCGCGCGTGCCGGAGCGAGTGGATCTCCAGCGGCGGCATCGTGCCCGCCCGCGCGCTGCTCTGGCTCTCGGTGCTCTCTCTCGTCTCTGGTCTGGCGGGGGCGAAGGACGCTCCGGCCAGCTGTCGTCGGTGGAGGGTGGATGCGACGGTTATTCCGGGTTGGGCGGGGTATATATAGGGTGAGGAGAAGGGGCGGGAGACGGCGCCGAAACCAAGAACCGTTGCGTTCTTGGTCTCGCGGGCCCCCAACCACCGCCGGCGGCCCTGTTTGCCCCGCCGGCTGGCCCTGCTACAAACCGGAAGCCCAATCAATGTGGCATGTCCGCTTCCGCAGCAGCCTGATCAATCGATCAATGTGAATGTAAGGATGATCCCCAGATTCTGGCTTCACTCCGACCCCTCTCAGTGCAGAGAATCACCTTCTTCCGGTTTTCTCTGCCCGCCCCGCCCCGGCGAGGCCGAGGTCCCTGCGCCTCGATTTGGTCGCCGGCGAAACCGAGCTCCTGCGCGCCATCTAGCTCCCTGCTCGATTTCATCTTCGTGCCCATGGACGGCGAGGTCACCGTGCGGCTGCCATTCCGTGCTCTGCAGTGCTCCCATGCCTAAGGACGCCCGTATCCGCCGCTCCAGCTCGCTGCCGCTGTGCCGTCCGGCAATACTGCAGCGCACACTCTGTTCGTCTCCGCTCAGTTTCATGGCGCGCAGTGGCCGCCGGCAGAGCGCGGAAGGTGCTTGATCAAATGTGACAGATGAGGATTAACATGCTCACCAGTGGACTCTTCTACCGGCCAAGTTTTTTTACCGAGGCCAGTACCTACCGACTAAGAATCCAGCACACATGGTTGATTTGAGATTCGCGGCCACTATTCACGTATAAGCAAGCCAATCTCTTTCACACTTCAATACGTTGCAGTTTTTGTCAGGAATCTACGTGTGGGTAGTAGTACGGCGGTTAAACATTCACAAGCCTCTCTCCCAAGGAAAGACTACTATTAAATTTGATAGACAAAATTTTGGAGACTGATATATTTTAAACAATAAATTTAACTGGTGATATTTTTATATATTTGAATTGCTCGAGGCAAGACCTTTAAAATAAGATCAAAATTGGATACTTTTTGACTAATTTTATTTCATAGATTCCAAGCAGCATGTTTCACTCAACTAAATAAAAACCTATTTCACTTATCTTGAACAAGAAAACTGATTTGAAATGTTTAAGTATTTTCTAAAATATGATAGTGTATGTTTTTGAAATGATTGAAGTCTTCCTTTGAAGAGTTGAAATCAGTCCTTTGACGGTTGAAATAATCAGTTTCAATCATTGTTGAGCTGTGCAAAAAATGTGAAACTGGTATTTCAATGTGTTGTTGCAAGTTGTGAAACTAATTTCTATGAAAATATATGAAATTAGATCTTTGAAATATATGAAACAACTATTTCTCTTATCTGTCATTTGTTGTTTCTGTGAGATATGTATTGAAAAATATGAAATTACTTCCCTGAAGTATATTTCAATGTGGTGTTGCAAATTGTGATTTTTTTTGTGAAAATATATGAAATTACTTCTTTGAAATATATGAAACTGCTATTTCTCTTATCTGTCATTTGTTATTTCAGTGAGATGTGTATTGAAAAATATGAAATTACTTCCCTGAAATATATTTCAATGTGGTGTTGCAAGTTGTGAAACTAATTTCTATGAAAATATATGAAATTAATTCTCTGAAATGTGGTGTTACAAGTTTCAGTCGTTGTGAAATATGGCATTGGCATTGGAATAACTGAAACCACTTTGTAAACAATTGAAATTGTTTATGCCACTCTTTTGAAATACTAAGTTTCACTCTTTTGAAATATGAAATTGCTTCTCTCAAATATATGAAACTGCTATTTCTAATATCTGTAACTTGTAATTTCAGTGAGATATGTATTGAAATAGTTTTTTAAATATATAATTCAATTGTTTCGTCCACTTTTGGAATTTCCAATTTCAATATTTTTGGAATGTGTGGAATTAGATTAAAAAAATGAAAACAATTTATGAAACTATTGAAATCGTAACTAGAAATGATAGGGAATCTGCTTTTTTATGTAAACACAGTTTATTACAAAGAGTGAAATCGCATTTTAAAATTATTAAAAGTAGTTTCTTGTAATGAGCAAAGCTTTTTAAATTCAAAAAAGTGTTTTAGAAGATTGCAAATCAATTTAAAGTGAGAGAGTGATCCTTTGAAAAATGATGTACTTCTATAGTACGTGTGTGTGCGTATGTGTAAAGTGAGAGGAGACGTGGCTGGAATCACATGGGCGGGTCCAGCTGGTCAAATCACCAGGGTGGTCCCAGTCTAATGAAATACAATGGTTTAAATGAAGAATAGAGTGGAATACAAAGATACAAGTCTGACAGCTTTTGAGATGGCAAGATTCTATTGGTGGGAGAACCACCGGTACCTCCCTCCACCGGTAAAAAGGAGTTTGTGGCTCTTCTACGGCAACCTAACACCGTGGGTTTCACTTGCCATATAAGCACTAATGACAGCGGCCCTCTCTCTCTCAGATTTTTGTGTCAAAAAGCGATCAAGAGAGTGTTTAGTGTTTTCGGCAACAATTTCTTTCTCCGAAACCAATGATTTTTGCAAATCGTTAGTGTTTTACTAGCATAGCCCGCACAGCGGCACGCCGCGCCCGTCAATACGGTGTGTCCATATCAAATGTGTATACTATTTACAACAAATGTTTTGGTTTAAGATAAGAGAACCCTGAACGTAGGAAGATAAACTGTGAAGAGGTGTATTATTAGCATCATGAATGATGCATGTTGCTAAACAGAGAAATACACGTTGATACATCTTTAATAAGTTTCATTTATTCACATCATGCCATTCTATAAAACAAAGGGTATGCTAAGATGATAAGTTCCTTCCATTAGTTTTAGTATATAAAGGCACCATTAGCCGAGGGAGTGTCATATCAGTAGTTAACATGGTAGAGTTCATACATGGGGCAAACAGTTTGCATGAACCTATGACTGAATTGATAATTTATGAGCATATAGCTTCAGCTATACATTAAAGATACTGTTCGTGTATAAAATTGGAAGTTCCATTTTTTATGTATAGGAAAAAATATCAGTAGGTATGCCCATCTATTGCAGTTTTTTTTTCTGGCCGTTGACTAACTTGCATTGACATAGCAATTGAAAAATAGTTTTTCAGCCAGAAGACAGAGAAAAATATTTACACTGGGATTTTAGGCTGGTCATTATCTTACAACATTCAGTGGAAACACAAATATACAACACAGAGAAACATAGCTAGTGGTGTTTTTCACACTTAAGAATCTTATTATGTAAGTTAATAATGTGTCATCCAAATTCACCACAGATGTCTGCATACAACAAATATGAGAAGAGCGCAAAATATTTTCTGTATTGATGCATGCATACAAGAAATATGAGAAGGGGTAAACCCATATTGTTTAGTCTTGATGCCCGCATACAACAAATAGGAGAAGGGGTTAAACCATATTGTTTAGTAAGTATATATAATTGGTGAAAGATGAGTTACAATATAAATCTTGAAGATAATGTTTTTTTACTGGAATTGCTCCATACACCTTGAACCACCAACTGTTTTTAGGTGATATATTTTTTAAGAGATATATAACACCTATTGTAACTAATTCTCATCCAATGTTGGTCATCTCAAAAAACATATCATCACAAATCAACAACAGATGGAGCCAGCTGCACACGGAACCAAGAAAATATGTTATGTTAGAAATTATGTGTATGGTGATATTAAACTTTATCTGTTAATTATTTGATTAGTTATTCAGTTTCTATTTGTTCACTTATTTTCATGTTATGGTATATGTTAAAAAAATCGTATTCGTATGGGTGCTGAAATATTTCAAAGAGAAAAGCTTTATCAACTGGAAAGAAAAAGAGTCGGTATATTGTAGATGAAGGGAATCCTATAGATATTGCATGACAACTTTTCAATTCTTCGGTAATTCATAGCATCCATGTTCGACCGCCAGCTGCATGTGTGCCGGTGATGAAATGATACAGTGCTATGTAGATACTTTATGTTGAAATTACATACCTAGTAGAAAGAAAACTCGTGTGTTAGTTTTTTGACTGTTTGATTGGTTGCTAATTTGGATATCATTTCTTTGCCTGAGCATTCAAGAATTGTTGATGTATAACTAGGTTGGTCGGTCATTGAAAAACATAGCTTTGTGTTTTCTTTAACTTTTAACTTCGACATATAGTGCTTCTTTCTCTTCTTCAAGAAAACCTCAAAAATCACTATTGGACAAAGTATGTATCTATTGCCCCCACTTGCCCTTCTTGCATATGAGGGAAATAAACTAATTCAAAGTGCACCCAAGTAGTTACATATTAACATGATGGATAACTTGGTTGGAGTACCTTATATTGCAATTAATTTAGGATAGCCAAATACGGCACTTTGAAAAGTGAGATTTTATTGCATAAGGCCACTATTTATTCTGGCCTAATTAAAGTGAAGGCTTTAGTTTTATTACCTATACAGCTAGGGATTCTATTACAATGAGGCTTCAGTTTATTTATAAAAAAATCAAAAATTTGATTTTGACCGCAAAGAATTAAACATAAAGAAACATCAAAAGTAACTGAGCTAGATTGCATGGACCATAATGTTATCAATGAATGTCACAAATATGACAACCATGTGTTGATACCTCTATATAGGTTACAATCATTTCTTTTACGATGATGATGTATTCTCTGTCAATAAAACAAATGGATGTAAGAAGAAATACATTATTCATAAACTAGCCAATTCACAAGCACTTAATGTGATTTGATTTGGCCAAATCTTCTCTTGTTTCTTGGTGGACACACACTTATTGCTCTAGGGAGCAAATGTTTTTTCTTTCTTTCTTAGCAATCCATGGTTATTTTATGTACATGTAACAAATTAAAGTTGCTCCTGCTAGCCTAGAGCCTTGAACATTATACAAGGACATGAATAAATCCAACCCCGTAAGCACGACCACCTAGAATGTCAGCTTCCATGGCGGACTAAGGAGAACCAACACGGCACAAGCATGCAAAAAAAACACTATAGCCACTAACAGCCAGGAAGCTTAGCTAGCGACCAAAGGAGGAGAGCAGGAATCCCGACCCTCGCGTCGCCTCGTCTGGCGACTCGGGGGGTAAAAAAACCTAGCGCCGCCACCCTCTTCCCCTTCCCCCCAGCCGTCTTGCCGCCGCCAGAGGACGCCCCCCGCGAAGCTCGGGCCGGCCCCAAGGAAGGCGGCGGCGGGGCTCCAGTTCCTGGTCTCGGAAAGGAGATCCACTCCGAGGCAGCGGCAGAAGGAGGCGCGGCGAGGCGCGAGGTGGGCGGCGTGCGGGCTGGACCCGATCTGGGGTTCCGGCGCGCCCTGGCGACACGGCTGTGCAGGGGCCCGTGTGCATGACGCGAGGCGGCTTCGAGCGATGCGGTGGCGCGCGGGGGGTTTCCCCAGAGCCGATCTGCTGGGGTTGATGCCTGGTGGCCTTGGGGCGCGACGGCCATGGCGGGAGCTTGCGGGAGTTGTGGGCCGGTAGGATCTTCTCGTTCTCAGATGAGTTCGGTTGCTGTTAGGCGCGTGAGGGTACTCCGGCTTGACGGATGCGTGAGATCTGCAAAGGCAAGGCCGAGCTTGGTTTCTGCGGTCTGCAGTGGAGGGCCCCTGTCGCGTGTCGGTGCTGTGCAGGGGCGAGGTGTGGCACTGTGCTGCCGCGTCATGGAGGTGGTAGGCCGGATGGGCTGACCGTTCATGGGTTTTGGCGGGTGATGTTGCCGGCGAAAGCTATACTTCGGCAGTGCTCGGGGTTGTCGATGGCGGCCCCTACAGGTGCCGTTCCCTTATTGGAGGCATCGATGTTGCAACACTCACCCTCCTTTCTCATCTTGCTACGGGGGAAACCCTAGATCTAGACTCCCGGATCGGACGATGAAATCGCTTGTGCCTTGGCTTGGCGTCATATTTCCTCTTGGGGCATCGTCTTGGAGTAGGACTTGGTCAGAGCGACTTGGGGCTCGTGGAGGTGGTCGATGGCGGCTTGCGTTACATCTCTGTGTGAGTAGCAGAATCACCCATCACATGCAAGGTGCGCTGGGCAAGCTATGTCCGTTAATCTCATGAGATTGAAGTGGCATATGTTTGCTCTATCGGACATAGCGTTCCTCTTCGATGTCGTTGAGCTTCGTGGATATGCTTGTGGCAGCTCGGATTGATACAACGGTTTTCAGTGTGTACTCTGGTAGCTGCGTAGGCGCTCGAGTGCCCGGCCGGGTGTGTTCTGGAGTGTGGCCTTCTGGCGTGTTGTATGTTTTGTGTGCTTTATGCCTAGTCTTACTAGGGGCTGTGCAGGTTTTCGCCTGGTTTTCCTTTAATAAAACAAGCAGTTTGGGTCCTTGTACCATCTTGTTCTTCACAATGAATATAACAACTCTCCTGTTATCATTCAAAAAAACTAACAGCCAGGAGAAAAGATCTCTCGACAACTACGCACGAAACCCATCACAACCTACACATGCAAAAGGAAAAAATATATTAGAACTGCCTATACAAATATACATAGTCACATCAACTCCTGCTATTATGCATGCACATAGCCAAATCATCCTCAAAAACCATGCCTAACCAGTAGGGATGAAAATGGAGTAGAAACTTTCCGTTTTTCTGGAAAAAAAATGGAAACAGAGAGGAAATATGAAAATGAAAACAAAAATTTGCAAAACGGAAACGGAAATGGAATTTTTAATGTGGAAACGGAAACAAAAACGGAACGACATTTTCCGGTGGAATAGACGTGGAAATAGAACTTTCCGTTTCCGTGACTATGGAATTTCCATTTTTACTATAGGCTTATAGCTGCTTTGTGGCACTAGGATCAAACAACACACAAGGACACAATGAGCAAAATGGATTATTTAGGTCCAACTTTTACTACCACACAAGTACTTAACTAATCATATTACGCAATTGTCCTATACTACTACAATACAATGCTAAGTTGTTAACATAATCCTATTATTTTGTAGCCATATTAACAATTCATTAAAAGATTGTTCTTGTGTGTATTTCTCTATGATTCATGGGGTTTCCAAGTTCCGCTCAACGCCCACTTCTGTTTCTGTGTCCGCTCTGTATTCGCTCCGTGTCTGTTTCCGGTAGTATCTATTTCCGTATTCATTTCTGGGGTTTCTGTATTCGTTTCTGCATCTGCAAAAAAATATGAAAAAAATGTCGTAGCACCCAGTTCCGTCCGTTTTCTTTCTGTTTCATCCCTACTAACTAGGACATGCACCACCCAGCAACAAAATTGGAAACCACCATCCTAATACCATCCGACCTACCTTGCTACGTGCACCCAGGCAGTGCAGCCCACCATATACTCCCTAATAATGTACAACATGTCTACACCAGTTACACCATTTTAGGCTGCAAAAAAATGAGAAAACATAAACAACATATGTTACAATCATACTTACAAACATATGCAGGAGTCATCAAAGCATTGTTCCAACAATGACTGAATTCTGTTAGAATCCATATATGTACACAAAATAAGGAAAAGTAAATGAAATGCAAGACGCTCCACACTTCAAAATACAGATCCATATGAACTGTAAGATAGACCTTCCATGCTACAATCATGGCCAGTATGGGTGGGATTGAAGCGGATGATGCCATGGTTTAGTAGGGAGGACATGGACATATGCGGCTGCGAGGAGAAACGTACCTCGGTGGCCATGGGAAGAGGCGGTCGATGGCCACGGGTAGCAGTCTCAGTGGTGGCGACCTCCACGGTGTCAAATAATTGGTCATGCGGGGGATTAATTCCTCGCCACCATTGGCCAACCCGCTGTACACGGCCAAATCCATGATATCGAACCCGCGTGGCCAACGTCTGAAACTGTGTACGTCCGCGACAGCGCGAATAGGGCCCAGCTCCGGAGCAGCATCAGGTAGTCGTACATCAAGGCCGAGTTGCCTTCTTCGCAAGCTCCACCACGTTCTCGGCCCGCCCGCACAAAGCTCCCTGACAGTGGTCTCGCCGGGAGTAGCCAAACACGTTCCATTAGAAGCCTAGCGGCCGCAACATGATTTCACAATGAAGGACAGACTCACCTTCGTAGTGGATGTCATACCCGAGCACCGTCGTGGAGCGCCCTAGCCAGGTGCTCGCCTCCACCATCTTGAATCCGGAGATCCTGCTCATGTGCGGTGGCGTGCACTCCAGTGCAGGCTCGACGGCTGCGTCGTCTGCCTCGCCATGAACTGTCGCTGTGTGTTGCCACCAAAATAGGTCGAATCCAGACGTCGAGGCGCTGCATGGGGCTGTGCTGCGGGTGCTGGCCAGCGATGCGAAACCCGACCACTTATTTATGGGAAGCCAGCCACCAGAAGCATTGAATGATGACCAGAAACACCGAACGAAGTGGCATCCAGAACCTAGGATGGAGTTGGCACCGTCCACGAAGTTAGGAGAAGCCACATCACATATCAACGTTTCAATTGGGCACACATAGCGGCGAGATATCTTGATTGTACGTCCAAAGCGGCACCGATTAACAAGAGCGGCCTCCAGTGTTGGGGAACGTAGCAGAAATTCAAAATTTTCCTATGTGTCACCAATATCTATCTATGGAGAGACTAGCAACGAGGGGAAGGAGAGTGCATCTACATACCCTTGTAGATCTCTAAGCGGAAGCGTTCAAGAGAACGGGGTTGAAGGAGTCGTACTCGTCGTGATCCAAATCACCGGAGATCCTAGTGCCGAACGGACGACACCTCCGCGTTCAACACACATGCGGCCGGGTGACATCTCCCATGCCTTGATCCAGCAAGGAGAGAGGGAAAGGTTGGGGAAGACTCCGTCCAGCAGCAGCACGATGGCGTGGTGGTGGTGGAGGAGCGTGGCAATCCTGCAGGGCTTCACCAAGCACCGCGGGAGAGGAGGAGTACTTGGGAGAGGGGGAGGGCTGTGCCAGAACTTGGGGTGCGGCTGCCCTCCCACCCCTCCACTATTTATAGGTGGGGAGAGAAGGGGGCCGGCCCCCCTAGATCCCATCTAGGGTTGGGGGCGGCGGCGAAGGGGGGGAGGAGTGCCTCCCAAGTCAAGTGGAGGCCCTCCCCCTTAGGGTTTCCCCTCTCCCATGCGCATGGGCATTGGGGGGGCTGGTGCCCCTGGCCTATTAAGGCTAGGGAGCCCCCCTTACAGCCCATGCTTCTGTATTGGACATGGTGGAACAATTTCCGGACCTACGGACCCCTCCGGAATCCTCCAGAACCTTCTGGAAGCTTCCCGGTACAATACTAGAAAAACCCGAACTTTTCCCGGAACCCGAACAACAACTTTCCATATATAAATCTTTACCTCCGGACCATTCCGGAACTCCTCGTGACATCCGGGATCTCATCCGGGACTCCGAACAACATTCGGTAACCACGTATATCTATTCCCTATAACCCTAGCGTCATCGAACCTTAAGTGTGTAGACCCTACGAGTTCGGGAACCATGCAGACATGACCGAGACGTTCTCCGTTCAATAACCAACAACGGGATTTGGATACCCATGTTGGCTCCCACATGTTCCACGATGATCTCATCGGATGAACCACGATGTCAAGGACTCAATCGATCCCGTATATAATTCCCTTTGTCTAGCAGTATTATACTTGCCCGAGATTCGATCGTCGGTATGACGATACCTTGTTCAATCTCGTTACCGGCAAGTCTCTTTACTCGTTCCGTAACACATCATCCCGTGATCAACCCCTTGGTCACATTGTGCACATTATGATGATGTCCTACCGAGTGGGCCCAGAGATACCTCTCCGTCAACCGGAGTGACAAATCCCAGTCTCGATTCATGCCAACCCAACATACACTTTTGGAGATACCTATAGTGCACCTTTATAGCCACCCAGTTACGTTGTGACGTTTGGTACACCCAGAGCATTCCTACGATATCCGGGAGTTGCACAATCTCATGGTCTAAGGAAATGATACTTGATATTAGAAAAGCTTTAGCATACGAACTACGATCTTTGTGCTAGGCTTAGGATTGGGTCTTGTCCATCACATCGTTCTCCTAATGATGTGATCCTGTTATCAACGACATCCAATGTCCATGGTCAGGAAACCGTAACCATCTATTGATCAACGAGCTAGTCAACTAGAGGCTTACTAGGGACATGGTGTTGTCTATGTACCCACACATGTATCTGAGTTTCCTATCAATACAATTATAGCATGGATAATAAACGATTATCATGAACAAGGAAATATAATAATAATAACTAATTTATTATTGCCTCTAGGGCATATTTCCAACAGTCTCCCACTTTCACTAGAGTCAATAATCTAGTTCACATCGCCATGTGATTAACACTGATAGGTCACCTCGCCATGTGACCAACATCCAAAGAGTTTACTAGTGTCACTAAACTAGTTCACATCACCATGTGATTAAGACTCAATGTGTTCTGGGATTTGATCATGTTTTGCTTGTGAGAGAGGTTTTAGTCAACGGGTCTGCAACATTCAGATTCGTATGTATTTCGCAAATCTCTAGGTCATATTGTAAATACTGCTTCCACGCTCCACTTGGAGCTATTCCAAATGGTTGCTCCACTAGACGTATCTGGTTTGCTACTCAGAGTCACTCGGATAGGTGTTAAAGCTTGCATCGACGTAACCCTTTACGCCGAACTCTTTATCACCTCCATAATCGAGAGACATGTCCTTATTTACTCCAAGGGCAATTTTGACCGCTGTCCAATGATCCATTCCTAGATCATTATTGTACCCCTTGACTGACTCATGGCAAGGCACACTTCCGGTGTGGTACACAACATAGCATACTATAGAGCCTACGTCTGAAGCATAGGGGACGACCTTCGTCCTTTCTCTCTCTTCTCCCATGGTCGAGCTTTAACTCTTAACTTCATACCTTACAACTCAGGCAAGAACTCCTTCTTTGACCGATCCATCTTGAACACCTTCAAGACCATGTCAAGGTATGTTCTCATTTGAAAGTACCATTTAGCGTTTTTGATCTATCCTCATAGATCTTGATGCTCAATGTTCAAGTAGCTTAATCCAGGTTTTCCATTGAAAAACACCTTTCAAATAACCCTATATGCTTTACAGAAATTCTACATCATTTCTGATCAACAATATGTCAACAACATATACTTATCAGAAATTTTATAGTGCTCCCACTCACTTTTTTGGAAATACAAGTTTCTCACAAACTTTGTGCTAACCCAAAATCTTTGATCATTCCATCAAAGCGTACATTCCAACTCCGAGATGCTTACTCCAGTCCTAAGAAGGATCGCTGGAGCTAGCATACCTTTTAGCATCCTTAGGATCGACAAGCCTTTCTGATTGTATCACATACAACCTTTCCTTATGAAAACTGGTAAGGAAACTCGTTTTGACATCCAATTGGTTGATTTCATAAATGCAGCTAATGCTAACATGATTCCGACGGACTTAAGCATCGCTACGGATGAGAAAATCTCATCGTAGTCAATTCCTTGAACTTGTGAAAAACTCTTCGCCACAAGTCGAGCTTCACAGACGGTGACATTACCGTTCACGTCCGTCTTCTTCTTAAAGATCCATTTATCTCAATGGCTTGCCGATCAACGGGCAAGTCCACCAAAGTCCATGCTTTGTTCTGATGCATGGATCCTATCTCGGATTTCATGGCTTCTAACCATTTGTTGGAATATGGGCCCACCATTGCTTCTCCATAGCTCGTAGGTTCATTGTTGTCTAGCAACCTGACCTGCAAGACAGGATTCCTGTACCACTCTGAAGTAGTACGCATCCTCGTCACCCTACGAGGTACGGTAGTGACTTGATCCGAAGTTTCATACTCACTATCATAATCTTCTACTTCAATTGGTGTAGGTGCCACAGGAACAACTTCTTGTGCCCTGCTACACACTAATTGTAGTGACGGTTGAATAACCATATCAAGTCTCCACCATCCTCCCACTCAATTTTTCGAGACAAACTTTTCCTCGAGAAAGGATCTGATTCAAGAAACAATCCCTATTGCTTTCGAATCTGAATTAGGAGGTATACCCAACTGTTTTGGGTGTCCTATGAAGATGCATTTTATCCGCTTTGGGTTCGAGCTTATCAATCGCAGCCCCAAACTTTTAAGAAACGACGACTCAGATTTCTCCAAACCATACTTCAAACGGTGTCGTCTCAACGAAATTACGTGGTGCCCTATTAATGTGAGTGCGGTTGTCTCTAATGCCTAACCCATGAACGATAGTGGTAATTCGATAAGAGACATCATGGTACGCACCATATCCAATAGGGTGCAACTATGATGTTCGTACACACCATCACACTATGGTGTTCCAGGCGGTATTAATTGTGAAACAATTTCCACAGTGTCTTAATTGCGTGCCAAAGCTCGTAACTCAGATACTCATCTCTATGTTCATATCATAGACATTTTATCCTCTTGTCATGATGATCTTCAACTTCACTCTGAAATTACTTGAACCATTCAATAATTCAGACTTGTGTTTCATCAAGTAAATATACTCAACATCTACTCAAATCATCTGTGAAGTAAGAACATAACGATATTCACTGCATGCCTCAGCACTCATTGGACTGCACACATAAAAAATGTGTTACTTCCAACAAGTTGCTATCTTGTTCCATCTTACTGAAAACGAGACTTTTCAGTCATCTTGCCCATGTGGTATGATTTGCATATCTCAAGTGATTCAAAATCAAGTGAGTCCAAACGATCCATCTTCATGGAGTTTCTTCATGCGTATACACCAATAGACATGGTTCGCATGTCTCAAACTTTTCAAAAACGAGTGAGTCCAAAGATCCATCGACATGGAGCTTCTTCATGCGTTTTATACCAATATGACTTACATGGCAGTGCCACAAGTAAGTGGTACTATCATTACTATCTTATATCTTTTGGCATGAAAATGTGTATCACTACGATCGAGATTCAATAAACCATTCTTTTAGGTGTAAGACCATTGAAGGTATTATTCAAATAAATAGATGAACCATTATTCTCCTTAAATGAATAACCGCATTGCTATAGACATCATCCAATCATGTATATGCTCAACACAAACACCAAATAACACTATTCAGGGTTAGCACCAATCTCGATGGTAGAGGGAGCATGCGATGCTTGATTACATCAACCTTGGAAACACTTCCAATACATATCGTCAGCTCACCTTTAGCTAGTCTCCGTTTATTCCGTAGCCTTTTTATTTCGAGTTACTAACACTTAGCAACCGAACCGGTATCTAATACCCTGGTGCTACTAGGAGTACTAGTAAAGTACACATTAACATAATGTATATACAATATACTTCTATCGACCTTGCCAGCCTTCTCATCTACCAAGTATCTAGGGTAATTCTGCTTCAGTGTCCGTTCCTCTCATTACAGAAGCACTTAGTCTCGGGTTTGGGTTCAACCTTGGGTTTCTTCACTGGAGCAGCAACTGATTTGCCATTTCATGAAGTACCCCTTCTTGCCCTCGCCCTTCTTGAAACTAGTGGTTTCACTAACCATCAACAATTGATGCTCCTTCTTGATTTCTACATTCGTGGTGTCAAACATCACGAATAGCTCAAGGATCATCATATCTATCCCTGTTATGTTATAGTTCATCACGAAGCTCTAGTTGCATGGTGGCAATGTCTTTGGAGAAACATCACTATCTCATCTGGAAGATTAACTCCCACTCGATTCAAGTGATTGTTGTACCCAGACAATCTGAGTACAAGCTCAACGATTGAGATCTTCTCCCTTAGTTTGTAGGCTAGAAAACTCGTCGGAGGTCTCATACCTCTTGACATGGGCACGAGCTGAAATCCCAATTTCAGCTCTTAGAACATCTCATATGTTCTGTGACATTTCAAAATGTCTTCGGTGCCTCAATTCTAAACCATTTAACATTACCGAACTATCATGTAGTCAGCAAAACGTGTATGTCAGATGTTCGCAACATCCACAGACCACGTTCGAGGTCCAGCACACCGAGCGGTGCATTAAGGACATAAGCCTTCTACTATCCGCATAATTTCTACTGTCAACTTTCAACTATATTTTCTCTAGGAACATATCTAAAACAGTAGAACTAAAGCGCGAGCTATGACATAATTTGCAAAGGGTTTTTTGACTATGTTCAGGATAAGTAAGTTCATCTAATGAACTCCCACTCAGAAAGACATCCCTCCAGTCATCTAAGTGATTACATGATCCGAGTCAACTAGGCCGTGTCCGATCATCACGTGAGACGGACTAGTCATCATCGGTGAACATCTTCATGTTGATCGTATCCTCCATACGACTCACGCTCGACCTTTCGGTCTCTTGTGTTCCGAGGCCATGTCTGTACATGCTAGGCTCGTCCAGTTAACCTAAGTGTTTCGCGTGTGTAAATCTGGCTTACACCCGTTGTATGTGAACGTTAGAATCTATCACACCCGATCATCACGTGGTGCTTCGAAACGACGAACTTTCGCAACGGTGCACAGTTAGGGGGAACACTTTCTTGAAATTTTAATGAGGGATCATCTTATTTACTACCGTCGTTCTAAGCAAATTAGATGTATAAACATGATAAACATCACATGCAATCAAATAGTGACATGATATGGCCAATATCATTTTGCTACTTTTGATCTCCATCTTCGGGGCTCCATGATCATCATCGTCACCGGCATGACACCATGATCTCCATCATCATGATTTCCATCATCGTGTCTCCATGAAGTTGTCTCGCCAACTTATTACTTCTACTACTATGGCTACCGGTAAGCAATAAAGTAAAGTAATTACATGGCGTTTGTTCAATGACACGCAGGTCATACAATGAATTAAGACAACTCCTATGGCTCCTGACGGTTGTCATACTCATCGACATACAAGTCGTGATTCCTATTACAAGAACATGATCAATCTCATACATCACATATCACTCATCACATTCTTCTTGGCCATATCACATCACATAGCATACCCTGCAAAAACAAGTTAGACATCCTATAATTGTTGTTTGCATGTTTTATGTGCCTGCTATGGGTTTCTAGCAAGAACGTTTCTTACCTACGCAAAACCACAACGTGATATGCCAATTGCTATTTATCCTTCATAAGGACCCTTTTCATCGAATCCATTCCGACTAAAGTGGGAGAGACTGGCACCCGCTAGCCACCTTATGCACCAAGTGCATGTCAGTCGGTGGAACCTGTCTCACGTAAGTGTACGTGTAAGGTCGGTACGGGCCGCTTCATCCCACAATACCGTCGAAACAAGATTGGACTAGTAACGATAAGAATATTGAACAAAATCAACACCCACAACAACTTTGTGTTCTACTCGTGCAAAGAATCTACGCAATAGACCTAGCTCATGATGCCACTGTTGGGGAACGTAGCAGAAATTCAAAATTTTCCTACATGTCACCAAGATCTATCTATGGAGAGACTAGCAACGAGGGGAAGGAGAGTGCATCTACATACCCTTGTAGATCGCTAAGCAGAAGCATTCAAGAGAACGGGGTTAAAGGAGTCGTACTCGTCGTGATCCAAATCACCGGAGATCCTAGTGCCGAACGGACGGCACATCCGCGTTCAACACACGTGCAGCCCGGTGACGTCTCCCATGCCTTCATCCCGCAAGGAGAGAGGGAGAGGTTGGGGAAGACTCCGTCCAGCAGCAGCACGACGACGCGGTGGTGGTGGAGGAGCGTGGCAATCTTGCAGGGCTTCACCAAGCACCGCGGGAGAGGAGGAGTACTTGGGAGAGGGGGAGGGCTGCGCCAGAACTTGGGGTGCGGCTGCCCTCCCACCCCTCCACTATTTATAGGTCGGGAGAGAAGGGGGCCGGCCCCCCTATATCCCATCTAGGGTTGGGGGCGGCGGCCAAGGGGGGGAGGAGTGCCTCCCAAGTCAAGTGGAGGCCCTCCCCTTAGGGTTTCCCCTCTCCCATGCGCATGGGCCTTGGGTGGCTGGTGTCCCTGGCCCATTAAGGCTAGGGCGCCCCCCTTACATCCCATGCTGCTGTATTGGATGTGGTGGAACAATTTCCGGACCTCCGGACCCCTCCGGAATCCTCCGGAACCTTCAGGAAGCTTCCCGATACAATACCAGAAAAACCCGAACTTTTCCCGGAACCCGAACAACAACTTTCCATATATATAAATCTTTACCTTCGGACCATTCCAGAACTCCTCGTGACGTACGGGATCTCATCTGGGACATCGAACAACATTCGGTAACCACGTATATCTATTCCCTATAACCCTAGCGTCATCGAACCTTAAGTGTGTAGACCCTACGGGTTCGGGAACCATGCAGACATGACCGAGACGTTCTCCGTTCAATAACCAACAGCGGGATCTGGATACCCATGTTTGCTCCCACATGTTCCACCATGATCTCATCGGATGAACCATGATGTCAAGGAATCAATCGATCCCCTATACAATTCCCTTTGTCTAGCGGTATTATACTTGCCCGAGATTCGATCGTCGGTATGCCGATACCTTGTTCAATCTCGTTACCGGCAAGTCTCTTTACTCGTTCCGTAACACATCATCCCATGATCAACCCCTAGGTCACATTGTGCACATTATGATGATGTCCCACCGAGTGGGCCCAGAGATACCTCTCCGTCAACCGGAGTGACAAATCCCAGTCTCGATTCTTGCCAACCCAACAGACCCTTTCGGAGATACCTGTAGTGCACCTTTATAGCCACCCAGTTACGTTGTGACGTTTGGTACACCCAAAGAATTCCTACGGTATCCGGGAGTTGCACAATCTCATGTTCTAAGGAAGTGATACTTGACATTAGAAAAGCTTTAGCATACGAACTACGATCTTTGTGCTAGGCTTAGGATTGGGTCTTGTCCATCACATCATTCTCCTAATGATGTGATCCCGTTATCAACGACATCCAATGTCCATGGTCAGGAAACCGTAACCATCTGTTGATCAACGAGCTAGTCAACTAGAGGCTTACTAGGGACATGGTGTTGTCTATGTACCCACACATGTATCTGAGTTTCCTATCAATACAATTATAGCATGGATAATAAACGATTATCATGAACAAGGAAATATAATAATAATAACTAATTTATTATTGCCTCTATGCCATATTTCCAACATCTAGATCACACGATCAAGGCGGCACCGTCATTAACGCGAAGCGACACCGATCACATGTGGACCACAACGAAATAAAACAGAAGAACGAAAAGCCCAACTCATACCAGCCCATACACGCACGCAATCTGTGGAAGAGAAACACAAACAGCCCGGTCAACGTATAAACATGGCCCACACGTAACAGAATTTGCTAAGCACGCGCACAGAATCGTGGAGCACATTCACAAATTTTGGATCGCAAGCCTAGCGCTACAAATGTTTTCTACCCTCCAGCCTACCAATTTAATACACGTGCCCTTGTTCTGTAGGTCTAGGCGTCCTTTTCATCCAAGTGGGTTAACCTCAAGGCGAAAATATCCTCAGATATAGGGGTTTTGGTATATGCCCGCACTACTCGACGGAATTGTGGTGCCTTTTTGCAATTTAGTTGTATTTGAATTTGAATGAATCCACTGGTTCATGCTTTGCAAGTTCATGTTTGGGCAATTTCAGATGCCCTCCTCCCCCCCCAAAAGCAATTTCGCAGCTGTAGACCTCGTAAACTAGGGCTGCGCGTCGCCGCCTGCTGCCGCCGTCTTCTCCTCTCTCCACGAACATGTCTCTATGAGATCTCCCTTGCCTCCTAATGAGTAGCTAGTGAAGGAAGACGTGATTGTTTCGGCTCCCTTGGCCCGATATCTAGGGCTTTGTTCTTCACCCCAATCAAAGTGGTTGCATACGTTCTCTTTGTCCCTCTATCGGTTTTTGTAACCATAGGTTTTTCTGTCCCTCACTGACTTGTAGGCTGCAAAAGGTTTGGTTGGTGGAGATTACGTATCAACTATCAAACTTTTATGCTGGAACTGTCGCGGTATGGCGAGTGCCAAGGCAGGAGGGCATTCTTTGAGGTCCAGCAGCAGCGGGGGCCAGATCTAGTCTTCCTGTCTGAGACTCATCTGAATAAAGCAATGGCAAGAAACTGAGAAAGAAGATAAAGATGGATAGGGTGGAAGTGGTGGAGAGTGTTGGTGCTAGTTGGGGACTTCTACTCCTATGTGGCAACCCAATGCCAATTCAAGTACTAGACAAAACAAAGAACTCCATCGATGTGAAGGTGGGAGTAGCTAACGATGAACAATGCAAGTTTACATGGTTCAACGGCAGCCCACGGTGAGAGGATAAGCATTTTTCATGGGGATATTTGTGTCAAAAACGACCAAAAGAGTGTTTAGCGTTTTGCGGTGTGTTTGTTGGGATCCGATGAATTGTGAGTTTATGATTAGATTATCCATGAATATTATTTGTGTCTTATCTGAAATCTTTTATGCATGATTATTAGAGCTTTGTGTTTCTCTCTCATCTATTGATTTGGTTTAGCCAACTAGATTGATCTTTCTTGCAATGGGAGAGGTGCTTTGTGATGGGTTCGATCTTGCCGTGCTCAATCCCAATGACAGATGGGGACATGGCACATATTTGTATCGTTGCCATTAAAGATAAAAAGATGGGATTTATTCATGCGTAGATTTATTTTGTCTACATCATGTCATCTTGCTTAAGGCATTACTCCATTCTTTATGAGCTTAGTACTATAGATACATGCTAGATATTGGTCAATGTTTGGAGTAATAGTATCAGATGTAGAATCAGTTCGGTCTACTTATCTCGGACATGATGTCTATATACATGATCATTGTCTTGGATATCATCATGATTATTTCTTTTTCTATCAATTACCCAACAGTAATTTGTCTACCCACCGTATGCTATTTTCAAGAGACCAAACCTCTAGTGAAAACTATGGCCCCCGGGTCTACTTTATCACATATATTAAAATTATTAAAATACCTTGCTGCAATTTTACTTTATTTATTTTATTTTGTATTTTCCTTCAATCTATCTATCAAGCACTACACAATTTAATCTTGCAAGTAACCGCCAAGGGATTGACAACCCCTTGCTCATGTTGGGTGCAAGGATTTGTTATTTTGTGTGCAGGTGCTGTTAATGAGGTGTTGCATGATTCACCTAATGATTGATAACTTTGGTTCTTAACTGAGGGAAATATTTATCTCTATTGTACCGCATCATCCTCTCCTCTTCGTGGGAATCTCGATGTAGCAAACAAGTAGCAAGGTGCTGCTCACGAGGTGTTGAATGGTTCTCCTACTAGATTGATAATCTTGGTTCTTAACTGAGGGAAATACTTATCTCTACTGTACTGCATCATCCTCTCCTCTTTGAGGAAAATCTCAACGTAGCTCACATATAGCACGCGCCCGGGCACGTCCACAAACGTTTGAGTTGTCAGATTTGCTGGAACTCCTCGCGATGTCCTGGATCCCATTCGGGACTCTGAACAACCTCTGGACTTCACCATATTAATATCTCAGTGCTACCCTAGCGCTACCGAATGTTAAGCGTGCGACCCTACGGGTTAGGGAACATGCAAACATGACTAAAACTCCTCTCCGATCAATAATCAATAGCAGGACCTAGATGCCCATATTGATTCCCACCTATTCAACGAAGATCTTTATCGGTTGAACAACGATGTAAAGGATTCAGTTAATCCCGTATACAATTCCCTTTGTCCAGTGATATGTTACTTGCCCAAGATTCGATCGTTGATATCTCCATACGTAGTTCAATCTTGTTGCCGGTCAATACAAGTGTAGAATGAATAATAAACATCTATCATGAACAAGGAAATATGATAATAACCAATTTATTATTGCCTCTAGGGCATATTTCCAACAAGGTCAACCCTAGCCTCGTCCCTGTTCCACCCCTCTCATCCACGATCTGGGTCTTCTGCTCTCTGCTCTCGCTCTCGGTGAAGAAACTCCTCTCTCTGCTCACTGAGGGAAATATGCCCTAGAGGCAATAATAAAGTTTTTACTTTATATTTCCTTACTCATGATAAAGGTTTATTATTCATGCTACAATTGTATTGATTGGAAACTTAAATACATGTGTGAATACATAAACAAATATCGTGTCCCTAGTGAGCCTCTACTAGACTAGCTCTTTGATCAAAGACGGTTAAGGTTTCTTAACCATGGACATGTGTTGTCATTTGATAACGGGATCACATCATTAGGAGAATGATGTGATGGACAAGTCCCATCTGTTAGATTAACATAATGATGGTTCAGTTTTATTGCTATTGCTTTCTTCATGTCAAATACATATTCCTTCGACTATGAGATTATGCAACTCCCGGATACCGGAGGAATGCCTTGTGTGCTATCAAACGTCACAATGTAACTGGGTGATTATAAAGATGCTCTATAGGTGTCTCCGATGGTGTTTGTTGGGTTGGCATATATCGATATTAGGATTTGTCACTCCGAGTATCGGAGAGGTATCTCTGGGCCCTCCCGGTAATGCACATCATAAGCTTGCAAGCAAACGACTAAGGTGTTAGTCACGAGGTGATGTATTACAGAATGAGTAAAAAGACTTGCCTGTAATGAGATTGAACTAGGTATGAAGATACCAACGATCGAATCTCGGGCAAGTAACATACCGATGGACAAAGGGAATTACGTATGTTGTCATAACGGTTCGACCGATAGAGATCTTCGTAGAATATGTAGGAGCCAATATGGGCATCCAGATTCCACTATTGGTTATTGACCAGAGAGGTGTCTCGGTCATGTCTACATAGTTCTCAAACCTATAGGGTCCGCACGCTTAACGTTCGATGACGATATAGTATTATATGAGTTATGTGATTTGGTGCCGAATGTTGTTCGGAGTCCCGAATGAGATCACAGACATGAAGAGGAGTCTAGAAATGGTCGAGAGGTAAAAATTGATATATAGGACGATGGTATTCGGACACCGGAAGTGTTTCAGGGGGTATCGGGTACTTATTAGGTCACCGGAACGGGTTCCGGGCACCCCCAGCAAAAGATATGGGCAATATGGGCCAAGAGGGTAAACGCACCAGCCACAAGGGGCAGGTGCGCTGATACGTCTCCAACGTATCTATAATTTTTGATTGTTCCATGCTATTATATTACCCGTTTTGGATGTTTATGGGCTTTACTTTACACTTTTATATCATTTTTGGGACTAACCTACTAATCGGAGGCCCAGCCCAAACTGCTGTTTTTTTGCCTATTTCAGTGTTTCGAAGAAAAGGAATATCAAACGGAGTCCAAACAGAATGAAATCTTCGGGATCGATCTTTTTGGAACAAACGCAATCCACGGGACTTGGAGTGGACGTCAAGCAACAAAGGAGGTGGCCGCGAGGGTGCCCGGTGCGCCCCCTGGGGGTGGGCGCGCCCCCCACCCTCGTGGGCCCCTCGAGGGTCCACCGACCTACTTCTTCCCACCCCCAGGGGGCCCCTCGAGCGTCCACCGACCTACTTCTTCCTCCTATATATACCCACGTACCCTGAAACCTTTGAGGAGCACCACGAAAAACTATTTCCACTGCCGCAACCTTCTGTATCCGTGAGATCCCATCTTGGAGCCTTCGCCGGCGCTCCACCGGAGGGGGAATCAACCATGGAGGGCCTCTACATCATGTCCAAGGCCTCTCTGATGAGTTGTGAGTAGTTTACCATAGACCTTCGGGTCCATAGTTATTAGCTAGATGGCTTCTTCTCTCTCTTTGAATCTCAATACAAAGTTCTCCTTCATCTTCTTGGAGATCTATTCGATGTAACTCTTTTTGCGGTGTGTTTGTTGAGATCTGATGAATTGTGGGTTTATGATCAAGTTTATATATGAGAAATATTTGAATCTCATCTGAATTCTTTTATGTGTGATTAAGTTATCTTTAGAAGTCTCTTCGAATTATCAGTTTGGTTTGGCCTACTAGATTGATCTGTCTTGCAATGGGAGAAGTGCTTAGCTTTGGGTTCAGTCTTGCGGTGTCCGTTCCCAGTGACAGTAGGGGCAGAAAGGCACATATTGTATTGTTGCCATCGAGGATAAAAAGATGGGGTATATATCATATTGCATGAGTTTATCCCTCTACATCATGTCATCTTTCTTAATGCGTTACTCTGTTCTTTATGAACTTAATACTCTAGATGCAGGCAGGAGTCGATCGATGTGTGGAGTAATAGTAGTAGATGCAGGCAGGAGTCGGTCTACTTGTCACGGACGTGATGCCTATATACATGATCATGCCTAGATAATCTCGTAACTATGCGCTTTTCTATCAATTGCTCGATAGTAATTTGTTCACCCATCGTAATACTTATGCTATCTTGAGAGAAGCCA
Organism: Triticum turgidum subsp. durum; assembly: GCA_900231445.1. NCBI lineage: Eukaryota > Viridiplantae > Streptophyta > Magnoliopsida > Poales > Poaceae > Triticum > Triticum turgidum. Next base: position 464,525,049 of record LT934120.1, on the reverse strand, counting down.
CTAGTGAAACCTATGGCCCCCGGGTCTATCTTTTATCATATAAGCTTACAATCTACTTTTATTTACATCTTTACTTTTCCTATCTATATCGTAAAAATACCAAAAATATTTATCTTATCATATTATCTCTATCAAATCTCACTTTCGCAAGTGGCCATGAAGGGATTGAGAACCCCTTTATTGCGTTGGTTGCGAGGTTCTTGTTGTTTGTGTAGGTGCGTGGGACTTTTGAGGAGCCTCCTACTGGATTGATACCTTGGTTCTCAAAAACTGATGGAAATACTTACGTTACTTTGTTGCATCACCCTTTCCTCTTCAAGGAAAACCAAAGCAAGCTCAAGACATAGCAAGAAGGATTTCTGGCGCCGTTGCCGGGGAGGTCTTCGCTCAAGTCAAGACATACCAAGTACCCATCACAAAATCATCTCCCTCGCATTACATTATTTGCCATTTGCCTCTCGTTTTCCTCTCCCCCACTTCATCCTTGCCATTTTATTCGTTGTAACATCCCAAAATTTAAATTTGGAAAGTTCTACATTAGATCATCATTGCATATCATATTTTATTGCTTCTTGGCTTGATCTTAGAAATTCTACGCAACTCAAGGACCCTCGGAGAGAGTTGGGAATTTCATTATTTTCATATTTGAGTTTTCTCAAATTTTGAAAATAGGATCATTTGGTTTTATTTATTTTATCTTCAATTATTTCTATTATAAAATCTGAGAGAGGGAATAAGATGAGTTCCCCAAAATAAAGAAATATTGAGGATTTAATAAAAAAATCAAATAAGATTTTATTTCGGAGTTTTTGGTTATTTTATTTGAATTTAGGAAAATCGGACGTTTTTAAAAACTGCATTTTAGGGCCAAGAAAATGTTCATCTCGTTCTAAATATTTATATAGGCGGTGAAAATTTATTTTGGCATTTTTAGCATTTTATTTTATTTTCTAGAATTTCTCTTATTTTCGGTGGAATTGTTTTAAAAAAAATACCGCGCGCCCGACTGGCCGAAGGCCCAGTCGAGCCGGCCTAGTGCCGCCGCCGTCTCCCGCACCGGCTCGGGACCGGAGTCCCGAGCAAAGCTGCCGCCGCCGCCCGAGTCCGGGAGGAGCACGCCTCCCGAGGCGCCCCCTCCCCCAAGCCAGGACTACGCCCCCCCCCATAAATACTGCCCGCCGCCGCCGCCCTACTCACCCCGCCACCCCGACCCGCCCCG
>LT934120.1:464500838-464516534 GCA_900231445.1 Triticum turgidum subsp. durum | reverse complement strand
TTATAAGCCCTTTATGTGGTGTCGCTGAGACGCCCGACTGTGGCATTTCTTTTATAAGCCCTTTATGTGGTGTCGCTGAGACGCCCGACTGTGGCATTTCTTTTATAAGCCCTTTATGTGGTGTCGCTGAGACGCCCGACTGTGGCATTTCTTTTATAAGCCCTTTATGTGGTGTCGCTTAGACGCCCGACTGTGGCATGAGCTTTATTTCTTTACCTTTCGAGGCGTCGCACCAAACACCCGATCGGCTTTCAGTTAGTTGTTCTACTTGTCAAGTTGTGCAAAAATTTTATTATTGGGATGAGCATCATTATTTTTGCTCATGACGCATTCATGCATGCATTTATTTTATCTTTTGTCCGAATTGTCTTGCGAGTACTTTCAAAGTACTCACCTGGCTTGTTGATTTGGCCAGATGTTAATGAAGGCGATCTCATGGATGAAGAGTTCGATAGCGAGTCCGACACCTAGAGGAGTCCAAGTCAGTCCCGTGTGATCCTGCATTTGGTCACTGTATTATATCCGCTTCCGCCACCCCAGAAATAAGTTCATCGAGCCTCACCTCGACGCTCGATGAGCTGCCAGTTAGGAGTCAAGTTATCCACCACCACTTTTTATCTCGAGCTAGTAGCATGTCACCACACCCCTGTGTCATAACCTCCCTTATGTATGATATTGGCATGTTTGTAATAAATTTTTGAGCATCCTCAGCTCAACCCTGTAATATATTCAATGCTACTGGTCCTCTGTATATCAAGTATTTGTCTACCAGTGAGGATAACTTTTCCTATACTGGGATCAAAAGATCGATTTTCTCAATAAGTATTTTATTGAAAAACCGGTCGTGACAGACTTGGTACCAGAGCCAGGCTGACTGTAGGAAGCCACTAGGTGCGATCGCTAATCGGTTATTAGCATGATAGAGTTTATCCATGTTTTTACAAATGTGGTCACTTTTCTGACAGTCAGCATAAAATTTATGATCTGATCGCTCATAATTTTAACCTACTTTTGTAGATGGCTGGCAACGACTGTGAGTCACAGATGTTCGCCAATGTGCCTGAGGGGTTCGTCAAGCTCCTCCCCTTCATCGTTCAGGTCACGATGGGGCCATCCATGCGCCCAGTCTTCACACTTTATCCACACAAGATCAACGACAGTCTGACCATGCACTAGGCCGTGGTGCAATTTAAGGGAGGGCATGCTGAGATACGCCGCTTCCGATTCTTGGGGAGAGCCATGCCTATAGAGAGGCATGCTATGCAGATGGCTGCCCGCGAGGCGATAGCTCGTCTTCGGGATGTCCTTCCTTCAATGAAGACCTGTCACTACCGCTACCTTCCATGCCATGTACCATACACCTGTCACTACTCATTCTCTTGCCCCAGAGGAGAGCAAGACGAGGCCTTTGAGATGCTTGTCGAGTACCTCCGAGCCCTGGAGGCAGCCTTTGACAGCATGGTGGACGACCTCGTAGCTGCCCGCATGGACTCACTCCATGGCTGTGCCGCCAACAGGAGGGAACTCCTGCACACCGCTCCTCCGCTGACTTTCATCTCTTCCTCAGCTTCTCATTCACCTACCATTCTCGCCACTGCTCGTCGTTTGCCTACCAGTGAGGAATTCAACCAAGCTATTGCACCCAGTCCCGTTTGCTCTGCACCACTTATTGCACCCACTCCCATACGTGCTACTCCACCTATTCCGCCCACTCATATTCGTGTTACTCCGCCTATGGCACCTGCTCCATCAGCTCAGTGCAGCGCTTCTCGTCTGGAACCTATTAGCGAGGAGGAGGTTGAGTCCCCAGTGTCACTGCATCTCACCCTCGGCAGGCCAAGGGAGATCCTCACCATCTCCGATTGAGTACGCTTAGCCGCCATGCGATGCATCGACTTGTGTGATATGTTTATATGTACATAAGTTGTGAGTAGTAGCCTGTTTGCGCATCATGTAGGATCTGGAGAAGTGCACTAGTCTCAATAACATGTCAGGATTATGTACGCATATCCTGAGTGATGTAATGTATAATTATGCTTGCGTGTAAGATATGAAATAGTCCTTCTCCGCGCGCAATCGTGTATTTTCAAAAAAATCTTGGAGTTTCAAAATTTTCTTTGTGTGTGATTTTATTGACTTTTGTGACTCTCTTTCTTGTCTTACGAGTTTCACAAAATATATCCCCAGAGTGAAAGATGTCTCGTCCTTGGACGCGCTCCATGCCAAATCAGCCCGAAGAAAATTATGGCACACCACCAAACCACAATTTCACTCAGGGACAGACAAGTCAACAGGACAGTGAAACAACATTTACCCAAGTGTGTCGTCTGTATGAACAGAGTCAGCAACAACACCAGGAAATGATGAACCAATTCATCAATATGGGAAATCACCATGCTCAGTATCAGCAGCAATCCAAGTTATCTGAGTTACAGAAGACGCATCCCCCAACATTTTCTCATACTGACAAGCCTCTTGAGGCCGACGACTGGCTTCGGGACATGGAAAGAAAATTAATTATTGCACAGTGTTCAGACCGTGAAAAGGTATTGTATGCACCACATTATCTCACCGGAGCAGCTGCATCGTGGTGGGAAAACTTCCTGCACATGCACCCCAACGAAAATGAAATAACCTGGGAGGATTTCAAAGAAGGTTTTCGTGGGGCACACATTCCTAAGAGTGTAATGAAATCAGGAAGAGAGAATTTGATGACCTCAAGCAAAGGACCATGACAGTGTCAGAATACAACAGCCAATTCACTCTGCTGTCTCGCTACGCCAACGAAGAGTGCATGATAGAGAGCAAGAAGATGGAAAAATTCTTGGAAGGCCTGGCACCCGCCCTTAAATGCCAGCTGGTTGTGCATACCTTCCCAGATTTTAAAACACTGGTGGATAAGGCCATTACTCCGGAAAATGAGCGATGCAGCTTGGAAGATTTCCGCAAACGCAAAAGGGACCAGTCTACTTTTGCTCGCAACCACAGAAGCAAGACGGAATTTCAGAAGGGTGGAACACACAAAACCCCGACAAATAATTCACGCCCACTCAAGAATTTTCATGCAAGAGACAAGGAGTTCACGTATCGCCCAGGCGTTACTTGTTACACTTGTGGAGAAGAAGGGCACTATGCCAAGTAGTGCCCCAAGCCAAGGAACTCAACCCCAAAGCCTAACAATGGTGGCAATAATCCAGCACCCAAGCGAAACAATTTCAACCCCAATAACAACCACAGGAAGGGTCACCTGAACCACGTGACCAAAGAGGAAGCACAGAACGCCCCAGATATCGTACTCGGTACGTACCCTACCAACACAATACCTGCCATGGTTTTGTTTGATTCTGGAGCTTCTCACTCATTCATTTCGAAGAGTTTTGCTTTGCAAAATAATTTTTCGATGCTTCCCTTGGAAAAATCCATGATCATCAAGTCCCTTGGGATTAAGCAAGTGACCCAGAGTTACTGTCAAGGTGTGGTTATTGAATTTGAAGGATTGAAGTTTTACGCCAACCTTATTGTATTGGAAAGCAAAGGACTGGATGTCATCCTAGGGATGGATTGGTTAACCACCAACAAAGATTTTATTGACTGCTTCAACCGGACCGTGATTCGCACACACCATCATGAGAAGACAATAAAGGTTTCAGCCAAAGAGAGACAAATACCTCGGTAACCGAGATTAAATAAGGTGGACGTTTCTGAGCTGAACAAGGTTCCAGTAGTGTGTGAATTTCCAAACGTATTTCCAGAAGAACTACCAGGCATGCCACCAGACTGAGAGATAGAATTCAGCATTGAGCTAGCACCCGGAACCGCTCCCATTTACAAGAAACCATATAGAATGGCACCATCCGAATTGGTAGAATTGAAGAAGCAAATAACAGAATTATTGGAGAAAGGATACATATGAGCCAGTTCCTCACCTTGGGGTTCTCCAATTTTATTTGCCAAGAAAAAGGATGGAACACTGAGATTGTGTATAGACTACCGAGCTCTTAACATGGTCACAATCAAGAACAAATACCCAATGCCCCGAATAAATGATTTATTTGATCAGCTCGCTCAGGCCAAAGTCTTCTCAAAAATCAACTTGAGATTGGGATACCACCAATTAAAAGTGCGAACAGAAGATATTCCCAAGACAGCCTTCACTTCCAGATATGGACTGTATGAGTTCACAGTAATGCCATTTGGGCTAACAAACGCCCCCGCATATTTTGTTCACCTGATGAACAAAGTATTTATGAAGTACATGGACAAGTTTGTTGTGGTATTCATCGATGATATTCTGATATACTCCAAAACACCAGAAGAGCACGCCGAGCATCTCAGGATTGTACTAGGAGAAGTCAGGAAACATCAACTGTACGCCAAATTCAGCAAATGTGAATTTTGGCTAAGACAGGTGGGTTTTCTGGGCCACGTGCTAACCCAAGAAGGTATTGCAGTAGACCCGGAAAAGGTCAAGGCCGTACTTAGCTGGAAACCACCAGCTAGCGTAACAGACGTACGAAGTTTCTTGGGAATGGCAGGCTATTATCAGAGATTTATTGAAGAATTCTCCACCATAGCAAAGCCAATGACGCGGTTGCTCAAGAAAGACAAGAAGTTTGAATGGACGGAAGCTTGTGAGAAAAGCTTCCAAGAGCTAAAAAGGAAATAAACAACGGCACCAGTGTTAATTATGCCAGACATACACAAGAATTTTGAGGTAGTTTGTCGCGACCGGTTTTCCGGGTATTAATTCCAAGAAAATGGCCCTTGTGCTCATCAGCCCCAGGATTACTGTTAGCTGATGAGGCACCAACTTGATACAGAAATTCCAAGCAAAACATAAAATATGTAGTACAAGACCATTCTGGTCTGTGAGTACAACAAATGGTTTCTAGTGGTTGATGGCGGAAGCGGGTTGTGAATCATCAGTGTCTATGGGACTCCATTTCCCACAGGAACAGCTGACCAGGTTAACTCCTATCTTCGAGAGGCTGCTATCACCGTTGCTTAGATTCTGGGGCTGTCATCACGTTGCTCCTCTCCGTGCCAGAAATTTGGCCAAGACAATAGCCAGGGACAAGCCAGTGAGTACTTTGAATGTACTCGCAAACATTATGAACACGGGTATAATATAACAACGATGTTCCGAAATATTTATGCTCATGACGTCAGTCACAAAAGGTAAATAAATCTCTGATGCATGTAAGCAGGTTATTTATGAAAATGCAATAACATATTAATAATAAAAGGCACCGATCGGGTGTCTGAAGCGACGCCTCAAAAGGTCAGTAAATAAAGAGGAATACCTCAGTCGGGCGTCTGAGCGACACCACATAAAGGGCTTATAAAAGAAATGCCATAGTCGGGCGTCTCAGCAACACCACATAAAGGGCTTATAAAAGAAATGCCACAGTCGGGCGTCTCAGCGACACCACATAAAGGGCTTATAAAAGAAATAACTAGCATGCCACAGTCGAGCATCTGAGCGACACCACATAGAGGGCTTATAAAAGAAATAACAAGCATGCCACAGTCGGGTGTCTGAGCGACACCACATAAAGGGCTTATAAGAGAAATAACAAGCATGCCACAGTCGGGCGTCTGAGCGACACCACATAAAGGGCTTATAAGAGAAATAACAAGCATGCCACAGTCGGGCGTCTGAGCGACACCACATAAAGGGCTTATAAATAATCACAGAGAATACCCACGAGGTAAAACCATCCCTGGGATGTTCGGTATTTCAATTAATATAAAGGTGTTAGTCCATAATAAAAATAATAATCATCATAAGTCTCAAGTTATGATCCATGTTCTGGTTTAACAGTTTCTCTCCTCCGAAGACCAACAATAAGACCGACACTTGACCCATCCCAGACTGAAATCCTTAATCATGGACACGGCTATTCGAATAGGTTTAATCTCTGCAGAGGGTGTACTCTTTACCCACGAGTAATGGATTCCTTTAGTCCATCGGGACTAATTCCGTCTACGGTCTTTTTGTTGAAAACACACCTAACTTGCACACACCAACTTAACTCACACGTGTCTGGAATCACCCACGACACCTGTCAAGCAAACTCTAAGTGGGGAGGCTACAACCTCGCATAGCATGGGATCAAATTTATATTGCGCGCTCTAAGGGGTGGCCTCCCCTCTCGGTCTCAACCGGAAACACCCATGCCCCCGGACCAGGTGGCCTGCCTACCAGCTACAACCGGTATCTTCCACCATGGCCTCTCTGTACGGTGTGTGCTAGAAAGAGGTTGACAACTTACTGAACCGTACTCTACTTGTTGTAGAGACGATTGGTAGTACGAAACAAGTATGGGGGTTACTGGAACAAGACTCGATCTAGGGTCGACTCAGGAGGTTTAAGTATTCCCTGCATGATTAGCATAACGAATATATTTCATCCAACAAACAGAGTCACCACTCATCATACCCCTCATGCCATGCTGGACACACTCGTCTCGACGAGGAACTAGGGACAAGCTCGGGTCTACCCAAGACAGAGACTTTCCCGTTTTCCTTCCGGTGGGCATGAAAGGCATACGAGGATGATCACTATCACAAGCATGTCCATTTCCAACAGCAAGGAAATTTTCAATAAGCATTCATGCAAATGATCACATCACCACATAAAATAACGAGTTCTACGTATTGAGGTGGTGTCATGTTCGTGTCAAACAATGCATGCAAAATATTATGCCAGGGTTCAGAATGCTTGCCTTCAATGTGTGGAAAGGCAGGGTGCACTTTGAAACATTTGAAAGCTTTCTCCTCTCTCCAAAATCCTATTTAAAAAATATTTTTGAATCAATATATAGTTTCAAAAACAGTACCAAAAAGTTGTCTGAATTTTTTTGAAATAAATCTTAAAATAAACTAGACAATATTTGAGAGAGGTAGGAAAAAGAATCAACTCATTTGGAGTTGTAGTTAAAAAGTTATAGCCAGTCGAAGTCCTGGTCAATATCTGTTTTTTTAAATAAAACAGAAAAAGAAAAGAAAAGTTTCAAAAATGTACACGTCGAAGGCGCATTCTGGAAATGCGCTTCCACTTACTCCTGCATGGACCGGTGCTGGGTCACTGAGGGTGGGCCCGCCTGGCCCACTGGTCAGGTTTGACCAGTCCACGCGCGCGTCGTCCCCCTCCGACCGAACAGAGGCGGAGCTCCGGCGAAGATTGCCAGCAAACGAAGGTGTCCCTTGGTGATCTGAGAACATGGGTGTGCTCAGGAGGTCGAGACGAACCCGTGGGTACCCGCCATGGTCGCCGACGTGGACGGAGTCGCCGGCAACGAGCTTCGCGGTGGAGAAGGCATTCGGGTGGATTTGGGGTCCTGGGCTATGGTGGCTCTCGGTCGGGGCTGAGGCGATGGGCGGCTCCGCACGATCACGTGGAGTTGGCTGGTGGCGCTAGATTGCCGAGAGGTGCCTTGGTTGCGACGGAATCGGCCAGGACTTGGCGGCGACCGAACCGGCCGGACTCAGGGAAGATGGCCTTCCCCTCCTCGACTGCTGGCCATGGTAGCTCTAGAGGGATCATTTGAGGTTGTGTGAGGACTCGATTGAGCTCCGAGGCCCTTATATAGGCGGTGGAGGTCGGTCCCGAGGCGGCCGGCGATAAGGACGACGGCGAACCGCCATTCTGTGTGGCAGGGCGACGTGGACGCGACGAGAGCTAGCCGACGAGCAAGGTGATAAGCTTGCGCGGCTCCCAGGGGCAGGTGGCGAGCCGGGCTGGCTCGGGCGGCGCCGACCATGGCAGATGCGCACTGCGGATGCCGGTGTGCCGCCAAGAGTGCCCTGACGGCGGCGCTGTAGGGTGCCAGGGCCGCTTGGAGGTTTTTGGTGAGAAGGGGAGTGCGTGGCGCGGCTTTGCACTGTGGGGCCAAACCAGGGGCGCGACGCGGCGGCTCGGGTGCGCGGCTGCAGTTGGCGCGCTCTGGGCGCGCCCAGTGCACGCCCACCATCTGCTCGACGAAATTCCATGGCCTGCTAGGTGGCTTGGTCGGAGCTGGGGATTAGCAGGTCTAGTCTAGGGGTAGCTGGGATGCTAGTGGACATGCCTGTTGGGTCAGAGGATCAGGTCCACAATGCAAACCAAAACTCATGCCATATCTGTCCATGCACTCCAGGTGTTTGACAAAATGCCACAGGCACCTAGGCTTTTCTTGGAGTGGCCAAATCTTCCAGATCCTATTCTCTTTGGATGCACAAGAGGGTGGTGAGGTTAGTTTGTACAAAGCACAAACTTGTTAGTGCAAGTTTTGCAAAACTACAATTCTGGACAGGAGGTAAATGGCATCATCTCATGAACCAAAAGTATTCCATTGGTTGCATGCTCCTGGACTTAGGGGTTTTGTACGGTGGTCTACAAGCAGGGGAAAGAATCAAGGGCCAAAGAGCAAGCAAGAATATGGATGCTGTACAAACCATCATGTTGGACCAGAATGAAGATGAGGTTGATTCACTCAAAAATTTCAAATAACATCACTGGGTTTTTGCATAAAGTTGAATCATATGCTACTACCAACATCCCATAATTTTGGTGGAAGCTAGAAAGAAATATTTAAATGAGTTGTAGTGCAAAATTGCCCACTGGACCAGAGAAGAAAAATTGTGTGTAGAGCTCAAAATATTTCATGAATAAAAGTTATTTTTGCATAAAAGTGATTTAAAAACATCACCTGACATCTCCCAATTTTGGTTGGAATCTTAACAGAATTTGTCAAATGGTTGTAGTTCAAATATGGCCATATAACCTTGGAAAACCATTTTTCAAGAAAAATAAAGGTCAAGCAAATTAATTATGTAATTAGTTCTACTAATAAAAGAAAAGTTTTTCTTGAGAGGTTAAACAAGTCCAATAACATATTTGAAAAGTTTTCTTTTGGGGGAAAAGTCCATACTAACAAGAGAAAAAAATGGTCCAAAAATCAAAAGGGAGCCCAGAAAATAAAATTTTTAATTAACAAAACAAGGTCAAAATATTGGGGTGTCACAATACTACCCCCCTTAAGAAAAATCTCATCCTCGAGATTTGTTAAGAGCGGTTTTGAAAAACAAATACCCCACGGTTACGTGTCTTTGCAAGCATGGTATGTGTTCGAACGGAGGTGTGTCTGCTGCCGTGGTGCTGTGTGAAATGAAATAATCCACGTCGTGAGAAGATATACGATGTAGCAACTCAGGGAAAAGAAATCTCACTCCATTATTCTACGCGAGATAAACCGTAATAGTCAAACCGTAACAGAACTACTCACATTAATAGAAACTAAATAATTTACTCGCTGCACAAACTCAGGGTACCACGCATAAGTTACAACACATAAGTAAAAGTTGCAAGAATAAACCTAGCAGCGATGTCTATAATGCAAATGGTAACTGGACGGGGTCCCGAGAAAATATCTCTGGAACTAGAACGCACTCCTCTTCTATCGGGGAAAGCGGATTGATCAGACGATGAATGTGTCTCTCTTGGTCTGGCCTCACTGGTCTGCCGATGGCGATCTGAGGATTTAAGTCCGCGAGACTCTAGAGGTAACCCATTACTCGCTGGGTCAACCATTCTTGAGCGATGACGTAGTAGACCAGGTTGGCCAGTACTGGGTCTCTCTCAATCCGTCTACCGGGAAAAGATGTTAATTCTCCGGGTGCTGCACGGCTCGGAAAGTAATAATACCCTCGTTCGCTGGCATAGGGTACCACGAATCGAAGGCGAGCGAGTGCTTTGCAAGCAGCAACTTCTATGGCCATATGTGGGGTTGGCATTGATTTCCCCATGAAGGAGACTTCTGTTGGATCTTGGTTGGAGTCTATGGGAGGGATGTGTACTGCTGCCCAATATTTCAAGGTGGAAGGTGTGATTCTCGATTTGAACAGCTCGTACTGGGGTGGCTGGGTAGAACCCATGGTACTGCGGGTAAAGTCCCACAATATTTTGACAAAGCTACCTGGGGTTGCATCTGGGGTTCTCGGATAAATACTAGGGCTTGGCATGGCAAGAAAAGGTTGTGAGGGTGGTGCACAAGGGGTGGGGTGCTTGGTAAGTTCACGAGATGGCCTTTTTATAGCACTGAAGCTGGGTCATTTTACCATGGTGTAAGGTAATAAATTTGCCAGCTTAGCTCCAAGGGTTGAGGTGAAAGTCACAGATACACACCTCACTAAAGTGACGTATCATTGTGGGGGTTGTCGGGGTGGTCTTGGTAGCTGTGCTTGGAAGAAATATGCAATTGCGTGCTGACATATTTATGCAAGGTTACTATCTAAAACAGGGGCACAACAACAGGCTGCGTTAATTCACAAGGTCACACGATTACAAAGCGAGGATACACGGAGACTTGGCACTACTCGGGTGACTTAGTCTACCTCGCTTATATCCAAACGGGTGTGCCTTGTGGATGTCGAGGCTTCTCCACGGTTCTCACCGTTGGAATTATCCGGAGATGGTGGAGGAACTGCAGGGTCGGGGTAGCGATGATGACCATCGCGGGGATTGTTAGCCACAATCCCGTTGGAGTGTGCTCCCAAAAGGCGACGAAGCACTTCTGGGCTCATCAAAGCATCTCGGTTGATGGCTGGGGCTGATCTCAAGGTCTCCATTGGGTGTCCGGACAACACGACTGGGTTGTCAGCGTCGGGCTCGCCTTCTCCTCTCGCCGGGGCTCGACGAACCAGCTCTCCACGAGCTGCGATCAGATCAATGGTGATTTGATCGAATAGTGCCTCTAGTGCACCTACATAGCGCACTAGGTGCAATAATGCAGGATCTGTCTCGTGATCTCCGTTGGCAACTTGGGGTGGTCTACCATACCCTTCACGCCTGGGGTAGTAGTAGAACGATCGACAGTCAACTTTGGGCGACAACTGCCGGAGTTGAACTATAGCCTCTCGAGCAGCTAGCTGGATGGCTTGTGGCTCAAAGGAAGTCGTCCTTTCGGTGAACCTGTAGGGGAGTTCTGGAGATAGACCCCTACCGTAGATGTGCACAGTGGCCCAGAATTGACGGCTTTCACCGCCCATGGGTCCTTGGCACACAACATATTCTAGGGGCTCTTCTAACGCATAGGCACGATGGGTGAGGTTTGCAAGTATGGTCACAAAACCTCCAAGGTTGGTTGCTGTGGTCTCATTGTGCACGACGGGGCCAGGCATTATGGCTCGGTTTGGGGTAGAGAATGTGTTGTGCTGGGTTGGGGCTAGCGTGCCCTTTTTATAGAAAAAGGGGACGGAGTCTTCCTTCGCGCGCTTGTGAAGGAGACATCTTGGGTGCTGGTCACTAGCGCGTAATCGACAGGCTAGGTTGATAGGTGGGGCACCGGCCGCCAAAAGTGTCGGGGTCACTGTGTGGCTATCTTGCACGAGAAGCTTGGCTGGGGTTTGGTTAAGGTCTGGTCGGTTGGTTTGCCTAAGTTTTTCGACCTGGCTAAGATAGGATTAGCCAATGGTCAGCCTGGCTCTGATACCAAGTTTGTCGCGACCGGTTTTCCGGGTATTAATTCCCAGAAAATGGCCCTTGTGCTCATCAGCCCCAGGATTACTGTTAGCTGATGAGGCACCAACTTGATACAGAAATTCCAAGCAAAACACAAAATATGTAGTACAAGACCATTCTGGTCTGTGAGTACAACAAATGGTTTCTAGTGGTTGATGGTGGAAGCGGGTTGTGAATCATCAGTGTCTATGGGACTCCATTTCCCACAGGAACAGCTGACCAGGTTAACTCCTCTCTTCGAGAGGCTGCTATCACCGTTGCTTAGGTTCCGGGGCTGTGATCACGTCGCTCCTCTCCGTGCAAGAAATCTGGCCAAGACAATAGCCAGGGACAAGCCAGTGAGTACTTTGAATGTACTCGCAAACATTATGAACACGGGTATAATATAACAATGATGTTCCGAAATATTTATGCTCATGACGTCAGTCACAAAAGGTAAATAAATCTCTGATGCATGTAAGCAGGTTATTTATGAAAATGCAATAACATATTAATAATAAAAGGCACCAATCGGGTGTCTGAAGCGATGCCTCAAAAGGTCAGTAAATAAAGAGGAATACCTCAGTCGGGCGTCTGAGCGACACCACATAAAGGGCTTATAAAAGAAATGCCACAGTCGGGCGTCTCAGCGACACCACATAAAGGGCTTATAAAAGAAATGCCACAGTTGGGTGTTGTGACACCCCAAAATTTTGACCTTGTTTTGTTAATTAAAATTTTGCCAGGAAATTAAAAATTTTATTTTCTGGGCTCCCTTTTGATTTTTGGACCATTTTTTTTCTCTTGTTAGTATGGAGTTTTCCCCAAAAAGAAAATTTTTCAAATATGTTATTGGACTTGTTTAACCTCTCAAGAAAAACTTTTCTTTTATTAGTAGAACTAATTACATAATTAATTTGCTTGACCTTTATTTTTCTTGAAAAATGGTTTTCCAAGGTTATATGGCAATATTTGAACTACAACTATTTGACAAATTCTCTTAAGATTCCAACCAAAATTTGGAGATGTCAAGTGATGTTTTTAAATCACTTTTATGCAAAAATAACTTTTATTCATGAAATATTTTGAGCTCTACACCCAATTTTTCTTCTCTGGTCCAGTGGGCAATTTTGCACTACAACTCATTTAAATATTTCTTTCTAGCTTCCACCAAAATTATGGGATGTTGGTAGTAGCATATGATTCAACTTTATGCAAAATTCAGTGATGTTATTTGAAATTTTTGAGTGAATCAACCTCATCTTCATTCTGGTCCAACATGATGGTTTGTACAGCATCCATATTCTTGCTTGCTCTTTGGCCCTTGATTCTTTCCCCTGCTTGTAGACCACCCTACAAAACCCCTAAGTCCAGGAGCATGCAACCATTGGAATACTTTTGGTTCATGAGATGATGCCATTTACCTCCTGTCCAGAATTGTAGTTTTGCAAAACTTGCACTAACAAGTTTGTGCTTTGTACAAACTAACCCCACCACCCTCTTGTTCATCTAAAGAGACTAGGATCTGGAAGATTTGGCCACTCCAAGAAAAGCCTAGGTGCCTGTGGCATTTTGTCAAACACCTGGAGTGCATGGACAAATTTGGCATGAGTTTTGGTTTGCATTGTGGACCCGATACTCTGACCCAACAGGCATGTCCACTAGCATCCCAGCTACCCCTAGACTAGACCTGCTAATCCCCAGCTCCAACCAAGCCACCTAGCAGGCCATGGAATTTCGTCAAGCAGATGGTGGGCGTGCACTGGGCGCGCCCAGAGCGCGCCAACTGCAGCCGCGCACCCGAGCCGCCGCGTCGCGCCCCTGGTTTGGCCCCACACTGCAAAGCCGCGCCACACACTCCCCTTCTCACCAGAAACTTCCAAGCGGCCCTGGCACCCTACAGCGCCGCCGTCAGGGCACTCTTGGCGGCACGCCGGTGTCCGCAGTGCGCCTCTGCCACGGTCAGCGCCGCCCGAGCCACCCCGACTCGCCACCTGCCCCTGGGAGCCGCGCAAGCTTATCCCCTCGCTCGTCGGCTAGCTCTCGTCGCCTCCACGTCGCCCTGCCACACAGAATGGCGGTTCGCCGTCGTCCTTATCGCCGGCCGCCTCAGGACCGACCTCCACCGCCTATATAAGGGCCCCGGAGCTCAATCGAGTCCTCAGGAAACCTCAAATGATCCTCCTAGAGCTACCATGGCCATCAGTCGAGGAGGGGAAGGCCATCTTCCCCGAGTCCGGCTGGTTCGGTCGCCGCCAAGTCCCGGACGATTCCGTCGCAACCAAGGCACCTCCCGGCAATCTAGCGCCACCACCCAACTCCACGTGATCGTGCGGACCCGCCCATCGCCTCAGCCCCGACCGAGAGCCACCATAGCCCAGGACCCCAAATCCACCCGAATGCCTTCTCCACCGCGAAGCTCGTTGCTGGCGACTCCGTCCACGTCGGCGACCATGGCGGGTACCCACGGGTTCGTCTCGACCTCCTGAGCACACCCACGTTCTCAGATCACCAAGGGACGCCTCCGTTTGACGGCAATCCTCGCCGGAGCTCCGCCTCTGTTCGGTCGGAGGGGGACGACGCACACGTGGACTGGTCAAACCTGACCAGTGGGCCAGGCGGGCCCACCGTCAGTGACCCAGCGCCGGTCCACGCAGGAGTAAGTGGAAGCGCATTTCCAAAATGCGCCTTCGACGTGTACATTTTTGAAACGTTTTCTTTTCTTTTTCTGTTTTATTAAAAAAAACAGATTTTGACCAGGACTTTGACTGGTTATAACTTTTTAATTACAACTCCAAATGAGTTGATTCTTTTTCCTACCTCTCTCAAATATTATCTAGTTTATTTCAAGATTTATTTCAAAAATATTCAGACAACTTTTTGGTACTGTTTTTGAAACTATATATTGATTCAAAAATATTTTTTAAATAGGATTTTGGAGAGAGGAGAAAGCTTTCAAATGTTTTGAAGTGCACCCTGCCTTTCCACACATTGAAGGCAAGCATTCTGAACCCTGGCATAATATTTTGCATGCATTGTTTGACACGAACATGACACCACCTCAATACGTAGAACTCGTTATTTTATGTGGTGATGTGATCATTTGCATGAATGCTTATTGAAAAATTCCTTGCTGTTGGAAATGGACATGCTTGTGATAGTGATCATCCTCGTATGCCTTTCGTGCCCACCGGAAGGTAAACGGGAAAGTCTCTGTCTTGGGTAGACCCGAGCTTGTCCCTAGTTCCTCGTCAAGACGAGTGTGTCCGGCATGGCATGAGGGGTATGATGAGTGGTGACTCTGTCTGTTGGATGAAATATATTCGTTATGCTAATCATGCAGGGAATACTTAAACCTCCTGAGTCGACCCTAGATCGAGTCTTGTTCCAGTAACCCCCATACTTGTTTCGTACTACCACTCGTGTCTATAACAAGTAGAGTATGGTTCAGTAAGTTGTCAACCTCTTTCTAGCACACACCGTACAGAGAGGCCATGGTGGAAGATACCGGTTGTAGCTGGTAGGCAGGCCACCTGGTCCGGGGGCATGGGTGTTTCCGGTTGAGACCGAGAGGGGAGGCCACCCCTTAGAGCGCGCAGTATAAATTTGATCCCATGCTACGCGAGGTTGTAGCCTCCCCACTTAGAGTTTGCTTGACAGGTGTCGTGGGTGATTCCAGACACGTGTGAGTTAAGCTGGTGTGTGCAAGTTAGGTGTGTTTTCAACAAAAAGACCATAGACGGAATTAGTCCCGATGGACTAAAGGAATCCGTTACTCGTGGGTAAAGAGTACACCCTCTGCAGAGATTAAACCTATTCGAATAGCCGTGTCCATGGTTAAGGATTTCAGTCTGGGATGGGTCAAGTGTTGGTCTTAGTGTTGGTCTTCGGAGGAGAAAAACTGTTAAACCAGAACATGGATCGTGACTTGAGCCTTATGATGATTATTATTTTTTATTATGGACTAACACCTTTATATTAATTGAAATACTGAGTATCCCTGGGATGGTTTTACCTCCTGGGTATTCACTGTGATTATTTATAAGCCCTTTATGTGGTGTCGCTCAGACGCCCGACTGTGGCATGCTTGTTATTTCTTTTATAAGCCCTTTATGTGGTGTCGCTAAGACGCCCGACTGTGGCATTTCTTTTATAAGCCCTTTATGTGGTGTCGCTGAGACGCCCGACTGTGGCATTTCTTTTATAAGCCCTTT
>LT934120.1:464485526-464500702 GCA_900231445.1 Triticum turgidum subsp. durum | reverse complement strand
AGCCCTTTTTGTGGTGTCGCTGAGACGCCCGACTGTGGCATTTACTCTATAAGCCCTTTATGTGGTGTCGCTAAGACGCCCGACTGTGGCATTTCTTTTATAAGCCCTTTATGTGGTGTCGCTCAGATGCCCGACTGAGGTATTTCTCTTTACTGACCTTTCGAGGCGTCGCTTCAGACACCCGATTGGTGCCTTTTATTATTAATATGTTATTGCATTTTCATAAATAACCTGCTTACATGCATCAGAGATTTATTTACCTATTGTGACTGACGTCATGAGCATAAATATTTCAGAACATCGTTGTTATATTATACCCGTGTTCATAATGTTTGCGAGTACATTCAAAGTACTCACTGGTTTGTCCCTGGCTATTGTCTTGGTCAGATTTCTTGCACGGAGAGGAGCGACCTTCATGACAGCCCCGGAACCCATGAAATGGTGATAGCAGCCTCGCGAAGATAGGAGTTAACCTGGTCAGCTGTTCCCGTGGGAAATGGAGTCCCATAGACACTGATGATTTACAACCCGCATCCGCCATCAACCACTAGAAACCATTTGTTGTACTCACAGACCAGGATGGTCTTGTACTGCATATTTGGTGTTTTGCTTGGAATTTCTGTATCAAGTTGGTGCCTCATCAGCTAATAGTAATCCTGGGGCTGATGAGCACAAGGGCCATTTTCTGGGAATTAATACCCGGAAAACTGGTCGCGACACAGGATTATGAGGTGTATTGCGATGCTTCTCATCGAGGACTTGGAGCAATGCTTATGCAGGAGGGAAGAGTTGTTTCGTATGCCTCACGACAGCTTAAACCTCATGAGTTAAATTATGCTACACATGATTTGGAGTTAGCAGCCGTAGTGCACGCATTGAAGACTTGGAGACATTTTCTCATCGGAAACCATTGTGAGGTGTACACGGATCACAAGAGTTTGAAGTACATCTTCACACAGAAGGAGTTGAATCTCAGACAAAGGAGATGGTTGGAGCTCATCAAGGACTATGATATAAGATTGCATTATCATCCCGGAAAGGCTAATGTAGTAGCTGACGCGCTGAGCCGCAAGAGCCATGTCAACACACTCTTGAGCGGAGAGTTACCAAGGGAGTTAGCCAAGGATCTTCATGAGCTATCTTTGGAGATAGTTCCGAGAGGCTATGTAGCAGCATTGGAGATTCAGTCTACTTTGACGAATAAGATCAGAGAAGCTCAGAAGACTGACAAGGAGATTGCCTCTATAAAGGAGAAGATGAGCAAAGGAAAATCTAAAGGATTTTGTGAGGATGAGCACGATACCTTATGGTTTGAGGACTGCGTTTATGTGCCTAATGATCCGGAGATCAGGAAGTTGATTCTGCAAGAGGCCCATGATTCGTCGTACTCGATTCACCCAGGAAATACCAAGATGTATTTGGATTTGAAAGACACATTCTGGTGGACCGGAATGAAGAAGGATATTGCAGAATATGTAGCAGTTTGTGATGTATGTCAGAGAGTGAAGGAAGAGCATCAGAAGCCAGCAGGATTGTTACAGCCATTACCGATACCCGAATGGAAGTGGGATAAACTAGGCATGGATTTTATCACTGGACTTCCCAGGACTCGTTCAAGCTATGACTCGATTTGGGTTGTAGCTGATCGTTTGACGAAGGTAGCTCATTTCATCCCAGTGAAGACCACTTACACCAGTGCTAAGTTGGCGAAGATATACATGACCAGGATCGTATGTCTGTATGGAGTTCCAAGGAGCATTGTATCAGATAGAGGAACCCAATTTACCTCAAAGTTCTCAGTTGCACAAAACCTTGGGTACCAGGCGAGAGTTCAGTACAGCCTTTCATCCGCAGACAGATGGACAGATCGAGAGAGTCAATCAGATTTTGGAGGATATGCTGAGAGCTTGTGCGCTAGATTATGGATCTAGTTGGGACGATAATTTGTCATATGCAGAGTTCTCTTACAACAATAGTTATCAATCCAGTTTGAAGATGGCCCCTTTTGAAGCCTTGTATGGAAGGAGGTGCAGAACCCCGTTGTTATGGGATGAAGTTTGAGATCGCCAATTGTTTGGACCAGATTAGATTAAGGAGTCTAAACAGCAGGTGAAGTTGATTCGCGATAGGCTCAAGGTAGCCCAGTCCAGGTAGAAGAGCTATGTGGATTCCAAACGCAAGGAGACAACTTACGAAGTCGGAGACCGAGTTTATCTTCGTGTGTCCCCACTTGAGGAGTTAAGCACTTTGGAGTTAAGGGAAAGTTAGCGCCATGTTTTGTGGGACCATACAAAGTTTTGGAGCGTATGGGAGAAGTTGCTTAGAAATTAGAATTTCCCAAAGGATTGTCAGGAGTTCATGATGTGTTCCATGTTTCCCAGTTGAAGAAGTGCCATGCAGAGATGGCTGATATACCGCTGAGAGATATAGTGCCGCTGGAAGTGATTCAGTTGGTTAGTGATTTAACCTACGAGGAGAAACCAGTCAAAATCCTCAAATTTGCCTGCCGAGTCACCCGTAGCAAGGTTAGCAAGTTTTGTAAAGTTCAGTGGAGCCACCACACCGAGGATGTAGCGAGCTGGGAGCGAGAGGAAGAACTATGGAAGGACTGCCCTCACCTATTTTCTAGCCAACCCGAATCTCGAGGGCGAGATTCATCTTAAGGGGGGTAGGTTTGTAACATCCCAAATTTTCAATTTCGAATGTTCTACAATAAACCATCATTGCATATCATATTTTATTGCTTCTTGGCTTGATCTTAGAAATTCTACGCAACTTAAGGACCCTCGGAGAGAGTTGGGAATTTCGTTATTTTCATATTTGAGTTTTCTCAAATTTTGAAAATAGGATCATTTGATTTTATTTATTTTATCTTCAATTATCTCTATTATAAAAATCTAAGAGAGGGAATAAAATGACTTTCCCAAAATAAAGAAATATTGAGGATTTAATAAAAAAAATAAGATTTTATTTCGGAGTTTTTGGTTATTTTATTTGAATTTAGGAATATTGCACATTTTTCAAAACTGCATTTTAGGGCCAAGAAAATGTTCATCTCGTTCTTAATATTTTATTTATGCGGTGAAAATTTATTTTACCATTTTTAGCATTTTATTTTATTTTCTAGAATTTTTCTTAGTTTCGGTGGAATTATTTAAAAAAAACACGCGCCCGACTGGGCCGAAGGCCCAGCCGAGCCGGCCCAGCACCGCTGTCGTCTCCCGCACCGGCTCGGGACCGGAGTCCCGAGCATAGCCGCCGTCGCCGCCCGAGTCCGGGAGGAGAAAGCCTCCCGAGGCGCCCCCTCCCCCAAGCCAGGACGCCCCCCATAAATACCGCCCGCCGCCGCCGCCCTACTCATCCCGCCACCCCGACCCGGCCCGCCTCCCGCTGCTGCAGATCACACCGCCGCCGCCGTTCGCTGCTGCGGCCGTCGTCCGCCGCCGTTGCCTTGCCGTCCGGAGCCCCCGCCGCCCGCCGGACCCCGCCGGAGCCGCCGGACCTCACCGAAGCCCTGACGAGGTAGTCGCCCGCCGTCGCCCCGGTTTTCTAAAGAAAACTGACTCGGTTTTTTTGGAAACCCTAGGTTTTATTTTTTAGATCGTTTTTTTTTATTTTTATCTGTTCACTTATTTAGTGAGCGTTCGCTCGTTCATTTGTTTTAACGGACGAGTTCACCGTTTAGTTGCAGTTCGTTAAACTGTTTGTCAGTTTTTCTTTTTCTCGGATTTTCCGCGATTATTCTAGATCGCGATTTCTGATCCGATTTTCGTTCTAGTATAAATTTTCGCTCGTTTATCAGAATCAGGCGATTCAAGCGCCTGGAGTTTTGTCTCGAAACCCTCTTTCCATTTAACCAACTGAGTCAAGCTTTTGCTTCTGTAAAACTTGACTTAGGTCCAGATTAGTAAACGAAGCTTGTTTCTTTCGCCATTTGACTTTCGTTGCTTCGTTTGATTTGATTCTTTTGCAAACCGGAGTTCTTAAGTTGAACTTTCTGGTTAGATCTTTTATTTGAGTTTTACCCGTGCATTAGATGAGTACTGATTGTATGCTTGTTTGTTGCGATAGAGTACCCGGAGTGTGCCGCTTGCTACTTCGAATCGCTAGGTTTCACAGATCATCAGCAAGGCAAGTAACACTTTGATCATACCTCATTACTACCTAGTTTTATTGCATTAGATCAATCCTCAAACAATTGCATGGTTAGTATCTGTTTTAATATGTGGGTTCTGGGAAGTAGATGAGGTAGTACCTATTACCTGTTTTATTATCAAACCCTTGGGAGTTACTTCTACGTTTGCTTATAATGCCATGCTATGCTAGTAGACGTGGATTGGGTGAGTGTATCCATGGAAGATGTGAGATAGTTATTTAATGGTTTATTTAAGGTGGCAACTTTAACACACATCTGGGTGGATTGAGGCACCTGGGTATTCCAGCGATTGCCTGTTTTCTTTATGGACCGCCACCCAGGCTCAAAGGGATCATGAGATTATTCATGCTAGAAACTTCAGTGTGCAGCCGCAAGCTACTATGGGCTCTAGCATAGTTGATTAAGTCATGCGAACTCTTACAGTGGTAGACTAGCAGATGTAGGGGAAAGTAGGTGTAACTGTCTACCCGATCGTAAGGTGCTAGCGCTTCTGAAAAACTATGTCCCGGTCATCCGTTTCTCAAACACCATGTAGTGCGAGAAATCTAATGGAGGAGATCGAGTCTTGTGGGGAAAAGTGCACAAACCTCTGCAGAGTGTAAAAACTAATAATGGTTAGCTGTGTCCCCGGTTATGGACATTTTGAGTATCTAGTTCTTGGATTATCATGTGAATCTCATCATGTTACTTTAATTTAATTTGTTGGGTTTAATGATGATGTTTAATTGGGATTGAGAGGATGTCTATCTTCTCAATGTTTAACAACCACCATGATAGTTAAATAAAATTGATTCCTTTGCAGTAGGGAAAAACTGGCTTTATGCAAAACTGTAACCATAGAGCTTTCCACCAGCCATATATGCATGTAGTATAGCATATTTATGTTCATTACTCTCTATGTGTTACATTGCTAGCATATTCCATGTGCTGACCCGTTTTCGGGCTGCAACGTTCATGTTGCAGACTTTTCAGACGACGAGTAAGCTGCCCTAGGTCATGGTCTTATACTCAGTGATGCCGTTGGAGGTGATGGACTCACTTATCTTCCAAGCCTTCCACTGTTATCGTTTGTTAGATGGTCTTAAGCCATATTTATTGTAATAAGTTCCCTTTTGAGACATTCGATGTAATAAGTGTGTGATTGCTACTCTGTTATAAATCCTTCAAATACTGTGTGTGTCAGCATTACTGATCCAGGGATTACACTAAAGCACAAAGATCAGACTGTTTGAGGTCTGGTCGCTACATTTGCCCTCTCTTTCCCAATCTCCTCTCTCTTTCGGTTGCCTTTTTGTTTGCTTGTGTGTTGGATTGCTTGTCGCGATGGCGCAAGATAAGACCAAATTGTGTGACTTTTCCAATACCAATAATAATGATTTCCTTAGTACTCCGATTGCTCCTCTTAATGATGTTGAGTGTTGTGAAATCAATGCTGCTTTGCTGAATCTTGTTATGAAAGATCAATTCTTCGGCCTTCCTAGTGAAGATGCCGCTACCCATCTAAACTTTTTGTTGATTTGTGTGAGATGCAAAATAAGAAATATACGAATAATGATATTGTTAAATTGAAGTTATTTCTGTTTTCACTTAGAGATCATGCTAAAATTTGGTTTTCGTCTTTGCCTAAGAATAGTATTGATTCATGGAATAAGTGCAAAGATACTTTTATCTCTAAGTATTTTCCTCTCGCTAAGATCATCTCTCTTAGGAACGATATAATGAATTTTAAACAACTTGATCATGAGCATGTTGCCCAATCTTGGGATAGAATGAAATTGAAGATTCGCAATTGCCCTACTCATCGTTTGAACTTATGGATGATCATACAAAACTTCTATGCTGGATTGAATTTTGCTTCTAGAAATCTTTTAGATTCGGCCGCGGGAGGCACTTTGATGGAAATCACCTTAGGAGAAGCTGCTAAACTCCTTGATAACATTATGGCTAATTATTCTCAATGGCACACCGAAAGATCTACTAGTAAAAAAGTGCATGCTATAGAAGAAATTAATGTTTGGAGTGGAAAGATGGACGAACTTATGAAATTGTTTGATACTAAGAGTGCTCCTATTGATCCCAATGATATACCTTTGTCTACTTTGATTGAGAATAATAATGAATCTATGGATGTGAATTTTGTTGGTAGGAATAATTTTGGTAACAACGCGTATAGAGGAAATTTTAATCCTAGACCGTTCCCTAGTAATTCCTCTAATAATTATGGTAATTCCTACAACGACTCTTATGGAAATTTTAATAAGATGCCCTCTGATTTTGAAAATGGCGTGAAAGAATTTATGATCTCTCAAAAGAATTTTAATGCTTTGCTTGAAGAAAAATTGCTTAAAGTTGATGATTTGGCTTGAAATGTTGATAGGCTTTCGTTTGATGTTGATTCTTTGAAACTTAGTACTCCTCCTAAGCATGATATCAATGAGTCTCTGAAAGCCATGAGAATTTCCATTAATGAGTGCAAACAAAGAACCGCTAGGTTGCGTGCTAAGAAAGATTGCTTTGTAAAAGTGTGTTCTTCTAGTTTCCATGAAAATAATGATGAAGATCTAAAAGTTATTTATGTGTCCCCTATTAAATCCTTGTTTTTCAATATGAATCTTGATAATGATGGGACTGGAGATGAGTAAAATTTATTTAAAAGGCGTCCCAATGATTCGGAGTTTTTAGATCTTGGTGCTAAATTTAGTAAAAGTGGCATTGGAGAGGTCAAGACTTTAAATAGCATCGAACCCACTATCTTGGATTTCGAGGAATTTAATTATGATAATTCTTCTTTAATAGATTGTATTTCCTTGTTGCAATCCGTGTTGAATTCTCCTCATGCTTATAGTCAAAATGAAGCTTTTAACAAACATATCGTTGATGCCTTGATGCAATCTTATGATGAAAAACTTAATTTGGAAGTTTCTATACCTAGAAAACTTCATGATGAGTGGGAACCTACTATAAAGATTAAAATTAAAGATCATGAGTGCTATACTTTATGTGATTTGGGTGCTAGTGTTTCCACGATTCCGAAAACTTTATGCGATATTCTAGGTTTCCATGATTTTGATGATTGCTCTTTCAATTTGCACCATGCGGATTCTACCATTAAGAAGACTATGGGAAGGATCAATGATGTTCATATTGTTGCAAATAGGAATTATGTGCCCGTAGATTTTATCGTTCTTGACATTGATTGCAATCTTTCATGTCCTATTATTCTTGGTAGACCTTTCCTTAGAACGATTGGTGCAATTATTGATATGAAGGAAGGGAATATTAGATTCCAATTTCCATTAAGGAAAGGCATGGAACACTTCCCTAGAAATAAAGTTAAATTACCTTATGAATCTATCATGCGAGCTACTTATGAATTGAGTGCCAAAGATGGCACTACTTAGATCTATCCTCGCTTTTATGCCTAGCTAGGGGTGTTAAACGATAGCGCTAGTTGGGAGGCAACCCAATTTTATTTTTGTTTTTGCTTTTTGCTTATGTTTAGTAATAAATATTTCATCTAGCTTCTGTTTAGATGTGTTTTCATGTTTTAATTAGTGTTTGTGCGAAGTAGAACCTATAGGATAACCTACGGTGATAGTTAATTTGTTTCTGCTGAAAAACAGAAACTTTCACGCGCACTAAAATATTTTTAGTAATTCACAGAAACATTCTTTTGCATTGATTCCTTTTTCTGTAAATCAATAGACAAATTTCCCAGGACTTCATATTTTGGTAGGATTTTTAGAGTTCCAGAAGTATTCGAAAGTTACAGATTGCTACAGGCTATTCTGTTTTTGACAGATTCTGTTTTTCGTGTGTTGTTTGCTTATTTTGATGCATCTATGGCTAGTATTGGTAGTTATGAACCACAGAGAAGTTGGAGTACAGTAGGTTTAACACCAATGTAAATAAAGAATTAGTTCATTACAATACCTTATGTGGTGGTTTTTCTTTCTTGCACTAACGGAGCTTATAAGATTTCCTGTTGAGTTTTGTGTTGTGAAGTTTTCAAGTTTTGGGTAAAGATTTGATGGACTATGGAATAAGGAGTGGCAAGATCCTAAGCTTGGGGATGCCCATGGCACCCCAAGATATTCAAGGATAACCAAAAGCCTAAGCTTGGGGATGCCCCGGAAGGCATCCCCTCTTTCGTCTTCGTCTATCAGTAAGTTTACTTGGAACTATATTTTTATTCGCCACATGATATGTGTTTTGCTTGGAGCGTATTGTATGATATTAGTCTTTGCTTTTTAGATTACCACAATTATCCTTGCTGTACACACCTTTTGGGAGAAACCCACTTGATTGGAATTTATTAGAATACTCTATGTGCTTCACTTATATCAGTGTGAGAGTCTTTTAGAACAACATGGTATTTGTTATGGTTATAAAATTGGTCCTAGAATGATGGGCATACAAGTTGGGTATAATAAAAACTATCAAAGGAAGTGAATTGGATGCTATGATCAATTTGATGCTTTATAATTGTTTTGATATATGGAGGTGGTAATATTAGAGTCATGCTAGTTGGGTAATTGTGAATTTAAAGAATGCTTGTGTTGAAGTTGGCAAGTCCCATAACATGCACGTATGGTAACCGTTATGTAACAAATTTGAAACATGAGGTGTTCTTAGATTGTCATCCTTATGAGTGGCAGTTGGGGACGAGCGATGGTCTTTTCCTACCAATCTATCCCCCTAGGAGCATGCGCGTAGTGGTTGGTTTTTGATGACTTGTAGATTTTTGCAATAAGTATATGAGTTCTTTATGACTAATGTTGAGTCCATGGATTATACGCACTCTTACCCTTCCATCATTGCTAGCCTCTTCGGTACCGTGCATTGCCCTTTCTCACCATGAGAGTTGGTGCAAACTTCGCTGGTGCATCCAAACCCCATGATACGATATGCTCTATCACACATAAACCTCCTTATATCTTCCTCAAAACAGCCACCATACCTACCTATTATGGCATTTCCATAGCCATTCCGAGATATATTGCCATGCAACTTTCCACCGTTCCGTTCATCATCATGACACAAATCATCATTGTCATATTGCCTTGCATGATCATGTAGTTGACATCGTATTTGTGACAAACACTAGTAGAAAAAGGGCCTATTGTCCCGGTTGGTGAGGGCCTTTAGTCCCGGTTCATGAACCGGGACTAAAGGGTCGGTACTAATGCCCTGACCCCTTTAGTCCCGGTTCAATCTAGAACCGGGACAGAAGGGCCTCCACGTGGCCTGTCCCCTGAGCCCAGGCAGGAGGGCCTTTGGTCCCGGTTGGTAGCACCAACCGGGACCAATAGGCATCCACGCGTCAGCGTTTATGTGGTTGTGGTTTTTGTTTTTTTTTTGAAAGGGGGGGGGGGTTTGGGGGGTTTTGGGGGGTTAATTTAGGTGTTTCATATATTGTGCTATAGCTAGCTAATTAATAGAGAGAAGTGTCCTCTCTTTTGTCCTTGCTTGGTCGACGCTACGTACCATACATACGTATAGAGAGGACTAGCTAGACACGCTAGCTGGCTAGAGTACGCAAACAGAAGATCGTCATGAACATATATGCATACAGAGAGAAGTGATATCGACCACCTCTCCTTCTCCGAGAGATTGGTCGAACAACAAGTTCTCGTATATCTATCCGACACTACCGGCTACATATATACAATAATTATCTTTTACAAATATATAATCTCCTAACATACGGACGCGTGGTCCACATAGTATTCTCCGTCTTCAGCGATCACGTGGTCAAGAAAGAATGCCGCCAATTCCTCTTGAATTGCTCGCATGCGATCTGGTGCTAGGAGTTCATCCCGCATCCGAAACATCTAATTTTAAGAAGGGGGTCAATACATATATATATATATATGAATGAATGAAAGTCAACACAAATGATGGTAATAAAATAAAATTGTGAATATTGTTATTTACACACTTCATATTGTTTGTCGGAGTAGCCCCGCTCACAGGTCGTGTGGCGGATGGACTCGCAAATGTAGTATCCACAGAAATCATTCCCTTGTTCCTGCCACAACCACTTTACAAGAAATAGAGGTCAATCAAACTGATAATTAGCAAGCATGCTAAATGGTATTGATGAAACTAGCGCTTGAATCACTAGGAGATGCGTGGAATATGCTACTATATAGTACTTACTCTCGGGTGCCTAAATTGCAGGTTCTTCGGTAGTCCCGGAGCTTTTTTGGTGAATTTTCTCCAAGCCCTGCCATACAAAGAAAACAATTACTTGATATCAGAAATGAACAAAGTTGCTGATATGGTGGATAATGATCGATTTAACTTACTTCTCGAGCAGTTCAGTCATGTCCGCATACTCCTTGGGGTCTTTTCGCTTCGAGTCTAAGACAGTTACTACTCCCTTCTCAAGCTTAATCTCTAGGAGAATATAGTGGTACCTGCGCACACATGCATAACTCATCAATATTACATTACTATAACCTGGACTAATAAGGAAACCGAATATGCCACCAGACAGTAACACTTACTTGAAGTTGTAAGGAAAGAGTATTATATCTTTGTGTTCATTTATTTCCAACTATCGTAGCAAGTTGGCCTCGGTTTCTTTGGCACGATATTCAACCTCAGTTGCATCTATGAGATACGTGTTAATGAACCCAATATCTCCCACTTGTCTTTTCTTCAATTCGGCGATCTTCAATCTGCATAATATAGTGAGGATAATTATAAATACATGCAATGAAAGGGCTGAGTTATGTAGAGAGACTTAATGACAGAAGTAGTACTACTTACAGACAGTAGCAGGTGACCGTTGATTTATCGATGGCCAATTGATTGAAAAACTGATAGAAATCCTCAAATGGAATAGGCAACAGTTCAATTCCATGGAGGTCATGCTCCTTTTTAACTCTCACATACAAAGTACTCCTCCCATCAGACTCTTTGCAGGTTTTCATGTACCAATCATGCAATCTTCGCATCATCGTTGATAGAGAACTTTCATCTTTGACGAGAGGCTTCCCGTACTCGTATCTTTGTATCTGCACCTCCAAGAAATCATAATGATTGTCGGGCAGGTAATCTGCAGGATTGCCATAACCGGGCACCATCCTCGGATCGACGATGTCGCTAGCAGGCACCTTGAGCGGGGGGCACGATTGCTTCGCTTGTTCGCCGAGCTGGGCAATTTGTTTCCCAGCTCGTCGTTCTTTCATCCTTTGATCACTTTTAGTACTTCCCGACCTCTCCGCTTCGGCAAATGCCTTTCCAATAATGCGCTCATAGTTGCCTTTCGGCGGAGACTTGGGTGGTTTTGTCAGGGCAGCCAGAGTGCGCTTCGCTTTCACCGGATCTACCTTCTCCTCCGGAGGTGGATGTCTCTTTTCTTGCAACCCTTGAAACCAGTCATCCACTTCGGTCTGCGCGATCTTCGCGTTTTCCTCCTCGCTCCTCTCGTACGGTAACTTCTCTGGAGTCTTCAGAGAAGGACCGAATCTGTATCTCCTCCCGCCTTTGGCTGTACTGCTAGACGTCGGCAGAGCAGACGGAGCGGATGTCTTCTTTCCTTGCTTACGAGGCGGAGGAGAAGGACTACGACGCGCCGGAGCAGCCGGAGCGGCGGCGGGTCTCTTCCGCCTTTGCTGACGAGGCGGAGAAGGAGGAGGCTGGCTGCTCGGGCGCGCCGGCGCAGGCGAAGAAGGAGGCGGAGTGCCGCCACGCGCCGGAGAAGGAGCCGGCCGAGTGCCCTGATCGTCACTCGCCGGAGGAGGATGCGGAGTGCCCTGACTCACCGGAGGAGGAGGAGGAGGCGGAGGCGTCCAGTTCGTAAGGTTGATGAGATCCTTCCGCCATAGGCATGGAGTCTTCAGAGCAGAACCCAGCCGATACTCCCCTTCGCCGGTAGGGTGGTCAAGCCGGAGGTCCTCAAATCCCTCCGTTATTTCATCGACCATCACCTTAGCATATCCTTCGGGAATCGGTCAGCAGTGAAAAGTTGAGTCGGGTTTAGTAGGATAAACTGAGCCAACAGCCGCCTTGACCTTCAAATTGCTCCATTGCGCCATAAGGTGGCAATTTTCAGCATCCGTGATAGCATCCACGGGATAGCTGGCAGGAGCCGTCAAGGCATGCTCTGGCTGAAGCAGCTCGGTGGAAGCCACGCTGCTTCTCCGCTGAGATGGCGGGGTAGCTTCAGGGGAAGCTTCGGCAGGTCGTTTGCTGCGATCTGCTTCTCGTTCCTCTAGCCCCATTACCCTTTCGTGCAGCGCCTGCAGTTGGCTCTGCTCCAGTTTCTTCCTCCTCTCCTGGGTTTTGTAACCCCCTGCGTCCGGAAATCCAGCATTCCACGAAACGGAGCCTGGCGTGCCTCGTGTCCGTCCAGGGTGCTCAGGATTGCCGAGGGCCATTGTGAGCTCGTCCTTCTCCCTGACTGGAACGAACGTCCCTTGCTGCGCTGCTTCGATATATTGCTGAAGCCTCTAGACTGGTATGTCCAATTGTTCGCCCGTCCAAATGCACTTCCCTGTTATAGGGTCCAAGGATCCGCCGGCCCCAAAGAACCAAGTACGGCAACGGTCTGGCCAGTTCATTGTCTCTGGTTCGATCCCTTTATCATGCAGATCATTCTCAGCCTTGGCCCACTTAGCCCGGGCTAAGAGGTAGCCACCTGACCCAGTGCGATGGTGAAGCTTCTTCTTCGCAGCATTTCTCTTGTTTGTCGCCGACATCTTTTTACTCTTTTCCGATGTCTTGCGGGCCACAAATGCGGGCCAGTCATCTCTGTTCTTCTCATATTTGCCCTTGAATTCTGGTGTCTCATTATTTTCGACATACCTATTGAGGTCTTTCTTCCAATTCCTGAATAGGTTTGCCATCTTCTTCAGAGCAAAAGACTTGATTAATGGCTCTATAACTGGCTTCTCCGGATCATTCTCCGGCGGTAGGGTGAAATTTGACTTCAGCTCAGTCCAAAGATCATTTTTCTGCATATCATTGACATAAGACACCTCAGGGTCTTCGTTCTTAGGCTTACACCATTGGTGGATGCTGATCGGGATCTTGTCCCTAACCAGAACCCCGCACTGAGCAACAAATGCCTTCTTTGTCCGGTAGGGTTCAATCGGTTGGCCGTCCCGCGCGATTTGTATGATCTCAAACTTTTCATCCGAGCTCAACTTTTTCTTCGGGCCTCGTCTCTTTACCGAAGTTGTGCTCGATCCGGAGGGCTAGAAAAAAGAACAAAGACGAGAGTTAATTAATATGTGTACATATATACCAAAATAATGAATGCATCAATTAGCTAGTCAACACAGGCTTAACTAATATATATACCTGGCCGGACTCGGTTTGGTGATCACCGGAGCCGTCCTCATGGTCTACTTCTTCACCCTCTCCTTCTTGCACTGGCATTGGGTCATCGGAGCCATGTAAATAGCCAGCTGCTTCTTCACCCTCTCCTTCCAGACCATCGTTGTCGTTGAGAAACATCAACGAGCAGACGGCATCACTTCCTTGTGCGATTATGTCCCTCAATAACGCTTCTTGTGCTTCGTCTCGGGGGGTGTCCATAGTTTCTACAAATATTTACAACATGGCAATTATTATTCAAACATGACAGATATGGATATATTAGTGGCAAACGTAGAACTAGCTAGCTAATCACAATAAGGAATCATATTAGTGGCGTCGACGCTGCTTCTCTAGGGTTTGGGGTGGCCTCGACAAAGCTAGGAGGGGGTAATATCGACCCCCCCCCCCACGTGTTGAAGCTATCGGGAGGGGGTCGGCGTTGAACACTACATCTATGTCCCACAAGTGACGTGGGCATCGACGCCCGCGGTAGGGTAGAGGGTCATGGATCACCGAGCGGTCGAGGCTCAAGGGGTTGAAGATCGCCGAGGGGTCGGGAGGTTGCCTAGTGTCAAAGGATTCAACAAAACCATGTCTTCATCATTAGGCGAAAGTAACAGGTGCATGATGGTACGAAGCTCTCCAAAGTTATTTTGGAATGGAGTCCCAGATAGGATAATTTGCTTTTTGGTACAAAGTTCAGCAAGAACCTTCCGAATATCGTTATTTGAAAGGTCTTTGCTGAGATTCGTACAAAAAGGCAAATTATCCTATCCGGGACTCCATTCCAGAATAACTTTGGAGGACTTCGTACCATCATGCCATGGTTACTTCCGGCTAATGATGAAGCCATGGATTTCTTCAATGCTTTGACACTATAGGAACCCTCGACCCTGAAACCTTCGACCCTTGACCCCTTAACAACCCTCGACCCTCTACCCTATTTCCTGACCCTCGACCCCTCAGCGATCCTCGACACCCTCGTTATATCGACAACAACGCAACATACATATACATGGGAAAATAATGTTATCGGGGAGGGGGTATCGGTACCCCCCCCCTCGTGTCAAAGTTTCTTCTTTCTCCTCTATTCCTTCCTTTCTTCTTCTCCTCTTCTTTTTCTTCTTATCCCTCTATTCCTTTCTTTCTTCTTCTCCTCTTCTTTTTCTTCTTTTTTCTTCTTCTTATTTATTTCTCCTCTTCTTCCTCTCCCCTCTTCTTCTCCTTTCTTCCTCTTCTTATTTCCTTTTTCCTCTCATTCTTTTTCTTCTTCTTCCTTTCTTAAAAATACATGAAGTAGTATTGCTTGTTTTTTTTAAAATAATGATCAAATACATTTTTCTTTCATATGAACATACATACATACATTTTCTTTGCATATGACCATGCATACATTTTTCTTTGCATATGACCATTCATACATTTTCTTTGCATATGCTTTGCATATAAACATACATACATATGAACATACATACATACATATAAACATAACATACATACACAAAAAATTCTAAAAATCTGCCTAAAAAAATTATATGAAAAAAGCATACATCATCCATCCATCCATATAATGAACATATACATCATCCATCCATCCATATAATCAACATATGCATATGAAAAAAAATTATATGAAAAAAAATATATGAAGAGGATCGAGAGGGGACAGGGAGGAAAGGGGGTCGCC
>LT934120.1:464341775-464484378 GCA_900231445.1 Triticum turgidum subsp. durum | reverse complement strand
TTTTCTGCATTATTTATTTTCTTTTGGTTTTTTGCTTTATTTTTTAATTCTTTTTGCTTTTAGGTCAGCAAAATTATAAACTTTCTGTTTGTGCCATTAGTTTTCAAATTTGAAAACACTTTTTTGCTTTATTTATTTATTTTATTTTGTTTCTACTTACAACAAAATACTTATTGTTGCTATTTTTATTTTTTTTCAAGTTTTTTTGTTTTGTTTTCTGCATTATTTATTTTCTTTTGGTTTTTTGCTTTATTTTTTAATTCTTTTTGCTTTTAGGTCAGCAAAATTATAAACTTTCTATTTGTGCCATTAGTTTTCTTTGAAATTTGTGTGAATCACAAGTTTGTGAGCTCAACAAGGCGTGTAGAGGGACGGGCTTATAAACCGGTGTGAGCGCCCTTCGGTTGGCGAGGTTTTCAAATTCATAGTTTTCAAATTAACTCTGAAAAAGTTGGCATAGCATGTGCATGTACAAAACGGACAATGGTATCATACTCGTCTGTTACAAAGTTGGCATGGTATCATCGTAATAGTTGCGGGAGAAAGTCTTCACTTTTTCTTCGCTTGTGTCGTTTGCTTATTGCGCCGTAACCATGGATAATCTTCATCGTTTATCAGGATGCTTGGGTCAGCCTTGACTTTGAAGGGGGAATTTCATGAAACTTTTCATACTCTTCAGACATGTCTGTCTTGCCCTCCACTCCCAGGATGTCCGTTTTTCCTGAAAGAACTATGTGGCGCTTTGGCTCATTGTATGAGGTATTCGCTTCCTTATATTTTCTTTTCCTCGGTCTGGTAGACATGTCCTTCACATAGATAACCTGTGCCACATCATTGGCTAGGACGAACGGTTCGTCAGTGTACCCAAGATTTTTCAGATCCACTGTTGTCATTCCGTACTGTGGGTCTACCTGTACCCCGCCTCCTGACAGATTGACCCACTTGCACTTAAACAAAGGGACCTTAAAATCTACTCCATAGTCAAGTTCCCATATGTCTACTATGTAACCATAATATGTGTCATTTCCCTTGTCGGTTGCTGCATCAAAGCGGACACCGCTGTTTTGGTTGGTGCTCTTTTCATCTTGGTCAATCGTGTAAAATGTGTTCCCATTTATCTCGTATCCTTTCCAAATCATTACAGTCGAAGATGGTCCCTTGGACAACAAGTAAAGCTCATCACAAACAGTGCTGTCACCTCTGAGACGTGTTTCCAACCAACTGCTGAAAGTCCTGATGTGTTCACATGTAATCCAGTCGTTGCACTGCTCCGGGTGTTTGGAGCGCAGACTATTCTTGTGTTCATCGACATACGGGGTCACCAAGGTAGAGTTCTGTAGAACTGTGTAGTGTGCTTGAGACCAAGAATATCGATCCCTGCATATTATTGAGTCCCTTCCAAGCGTGCCTTTTCCAGTCAGTCTCCCCTCATACCGCGATTTAGGGAGACCTATCTTCTTAAGGCCAGGAATGAAGTCAACACAAAACCCGATGACATCCTCTGTTTGATGGCCCATGGAGAGGCTTCCTTCTGGCCTAGCGCGGTCCTGAAAGGTTACTGAGAGCGGGCCAATCGTTGATGGTCACGAACAGCAACGCCTTTAGGTCAAATTCCTCCTTTTTGTGCCCATCCCACGTACGTACACCGTTTCCATTCCACAGCTGTAAAAGTTCTTCAACTAATGGCCTTAGGTACACATCAATGTCGTTGCCGGGTTGCTTAGGGCCTTGGATGAGAACTGGCATCATAATGAACTTCCGCTTCATGCACATCCAAGGAGGAAGGTTATACATAAATAGAGTCACGGGCCAGGTGCTGTGATTGCTGCTCTGCTCCCCGAAAGGATTAATGCCATCCGCGCTTAAAGCAAACCATACGTTCCTTGGGTCCTTTGCAAACTCATCCCAGTATTTTCTCTCAAATTTTCTCCACTGCGACCCGTCAGCGGGTGCTCTCAACTTCCCGTCTTTCTTACGGTCCTCACTGTGCCATCGCATCAACTTGGCATGCTCTCCATTTCTGAACAGACGTTTCAACCGTGGTATTATAGGAGCATACCACATCACCTTCGCAGGAAACCTCTTCCTGGGAGGCTCGCCGTCAACATCACCAGGGTCATCTCGTCTGATCTTATACCGCAATGCACCGCCTACCGGGCATGCGTTCAGATCCTTGTAGGCACCGCGGTAGAGGATGCAGTCATTAGGGCATGCATGTATCTTCTCCACCTCCAATCCTAGAGGGCATACGACCTTCTTTGCTGCGTATGTACTATCGGGCAATTCGTTATCCTTTGGAAGCTTCTTCTTCATTATTTTCAGTAGCTTCTCAAATCCTTTGTCAGGCACAGCATTCTCTGCCTTCCACTGCAGCAATTCGAGTACGGTACCGAGCTTTGTGTTGCCATCTTCGCAATTGGGGTACAACCCCTTTTTGTGATCCTCTAACATGCGATCGAACTTCAGCTTCTCCTTTTGACTTTCGCATTGTGTCCTTGCATCGACAATGACCCGGCGGAGATCATCATCATCGGGCACATCATCTGGTTCCTCTTGATCTTCAGCAGCTTCGCCCGTTGCAGCACCATCATGCACATCGTCTGGTGCATCTTGATGTTCAGTAGCATCACCGTATTCAGGGGGCACATAGTTGTCATCGTACTCTTCTTCATCGCCGTCTTCCATCATAACCCCTATTTCTCCGTGCCTCGTCCAAACATTATAGTGTGGCATGAAACCCTTGTAAAGCAGGTGGGTGTGAAGGATTTTCCGGTCAGAGTAAGACTTCGTATTCCCACATATAGGGCATGGACAACACATAAAACCATTATGCTTGTTTGCCTCAGCCACTTCGAGAAAATCATGCACCCCCTTAATGTACTCGGAGGTGTGTCTGTCACCGTACATCCATCGCCAGTTCATCTGCGTGCATTATATATAATTAAGTGTGTCAAAAATCATTACAGAACATCATGAATAGATAATTATAAGTGACCAAATTAATAGAAGTTCATCATCACATAAAAACCAAAGTACATACATAGTTCTCATCTAACAACATAAAGCTCTGCAGAGCATCTAAATTAATTAAACCATACATTGAAACTATGTAGAACATTTCAATGAGAAAACAAATGCGATCATAATCGCAACCAAGGTAACAACTGATCCAACGGCATAATGATACCAAGCCTCGGTATGAATGGCATATTTTCTAATCTTTCTCATCTTCAAGCGCATTGCATCCATCTTGATCTTGTAATCATCGACGACATCCACAACATGCAACTCCAATATCATCTTCTCCTCCTCAAGTTTTTTTATTTTTTCCTTCAAGAAATTGTTTTCTTCTTCAACTAAATTTAACCTCTCGACAATAGGGTCGGTTGGAATTTCCGGTTCAACAACCTCCTAGATAAATAAAATCTATGTCACGTTGGTCGGCATAATTTTCATAAACAATAAATGAACCAATAGTTATGAAAAGATAATATATACCACATCCGAATCATAGACAGGACGAGGGCCGACGGGGGCGGATACCAAAGCCATCGCACTATATAAGATGCAATAATAAAAGTAAGAAAATAATACAAGTATCTATCTAAACATACAAGTAAGAATGTTTTGCCTTTCAGAAAGAAGATAAGAACAAGAGGCTCACCACGGTGGTGCCGGCGATGAGATCGGCACGGGTGATCGACGGCGGTGAAGACGGGGACGGGACGTGACGGACCGCTAAACCTAGATCAATCTTGAGGAAAATGGAGCTTGGCGGTCGAGCTTGGAGAGGAGAAACCTTAAGTACTGTGGCTCGGGCATTCCATCGAACACCTTGTGTGCATAGGAGGTGAGCTAGAGCACCACCAAGCCCTCTCCCCCTCGGCCAGAAAAAACAGAGCAGTGTGCTCTGCTCTTGCGCGAGGGGCTATATATAGGCAGCACCATTAGACCCGGTTGGTGGCATGAACCGGGACTAAAGGGAAGCCTTTGGTCCCGGTTCATGCCACCAACCGGGACCAATAGTGGTGGGCCAGGAGCCAGGGCCATTGGTCCCGGTTTGTCCCACCAACCGGGACCAAAAGGTCCGGACGAACCGGGACCAATGGCCCACGTGGCCCGGCTGGCCCCCTGGGCTCACGAACCAGGGCAAATAGCTCCATTGGTCCCGGTTCTGGATTGAACCGGGACTAATGGGCTAAACTGGCCTGGATGAAAGCCCCCTTTTCTAATAGTGAAACCCACCATGCATAAATTTTCATACATGTCACTCTTGATTCATTGCCCATCCCGGTACACCGCCGGAGGCATTCATATAGAGTCATATCTTGTTCTAGTGTTTGAGTTGTAATTCATGAGTTCTAAATAAATAGAAGTGTGATGATCATCATTATTAGAGCATTATCCCCAAATAAAATAAAATAAAAAGGAAAGGCCAAAAAAAGAAAGGCCCAAAAAAAGAGAAAATAGAAAAAGGGGCAGTGTTACTATCCTTTTCCACACTTGTGCTTCAAACTAGCACCATGTTCTTCATGTAGAGAGTTTCATATGTTGTCACTTTCATATAGTAGTGGGAATTTTTCATTATAGAACTTGGCTTGTATATTCCTACGATGGGCTTCCTCAAAATGCCCTAGGTCTTCGTGAGCAAGCAAGTTGGATGCACACCCACTTAGTTTCTTTTGTTGAGCTTTCATACATTTATAGCTCTAGTGCATCTGTTGCATGGCAATCCTTACTCCTCATGTTCACATCAATTGATGGGCATCTCCATAGCCCGTTGATTAGCCTCGTTAACATGATACTTTCTCCTTTTTTGTCTTATCCACACAACCTCCATCATCATATTCTATTCCACCCATAGTGTTATATCCATGGCTCACGCTCATGTATTGCGTGAAAGTTGAAAAAGTTTGAGATTACTAAAGTATGAAACAATTGCTTGGCTTGTCATCGGGGGTGTGCAAGATGAGTGCATTCTTGTGTGATGAAAATGGAGCATGACCAAACTATATGATTTAGTAGCGATAAACTTTCTTTAGCCATGTTATTTTGAGAAGACATGGTTACTTTGATTAGTATGCTTGAAGTATTGCTATTTCTTATGTCAATATGAACTTTTATTTTGAATCATTTGGATCTGAACATTCATGCCAGAATAAAGAAAATTACATTGAGAATTATGCTAGGTAGCATTCCACATCAAAAATTCTGTTTTTATCATTTACCTACTTGAGGACGAGCAGGAATTATGCTTGGGGATGCTTGATACGTCTCCAACATATCTACAATTTTTGATTATTCCATGCTATTATATTACCTGTTTTGGATGTTTATGGGCTTTACTTTACGCTTTTATATCATTTTTGGGACTAACCTACAAACCGGAGGCCCAGCCCAAACTGTTGTTTTTTTTCCTATTTCAGTGTTTCGAAGAAAAGGAATATCAAAGGGAGTCCAAACGGAATGAAACCTTCGGGAGCGACCTTTTTGGCACAAACACAATCCACGGGACTTGGAGTGGACGTCAAGCAACAAAGGAGGCAGCAACGAGGGTACCCGGCGCGCCCCCACCCTTGTGGGCCCCTCGAGCGTCCACTGACCTACTTCTTCCTCCTATATATACCCACGTACCCTGAAACCTTCAAGGAGCACCACGAAAAACTATTTCCATCGCCGCAACCTTCTGTATCCATGAGATCCCATCTTGGAGCCTTCGTCGCCGCTCCGCCAGAGGGGGAGTCGACCATGAAGGGCCTCTACATCATCTCCAAGGCCTCTCCCATGAGTTGTGAGTAGTTTACCACAGACCTTCGGGTCCATAGTTATTACCTAGATGGCTTCTTCTCTCTCTTTGAATCTCAATACAGAGTTCTCCTTGATCTTCTTGGAGATCTATTTGCTGTAACTCTTTTTGCGGTGAGTTTGTCGAGATCCAATGAATTGTGGGTTTATGATCAAGTTTATCTATGAGAAATATTTGAATCCCCTCTGCATTCTTTTATGTGTGATTAAGTTATCTTTGCAAGTCTCTTCGAATTATCAGTTTGGTTTGGCCTACTAGATTGATCTTTCTTGCAATGGGAGAAGTGCTTAGCTTTGGGTTCAAACTTGCGGTGTCTTTTTCCCAGTGACAGTACGGGCAGCAAGGCACGTATTGTATTGTTGCCATTGAGGATAAAAAGATGGGGTATATATCATATTGCATGAGTTTATCCCTCTACATCATGTCATCTTTCTTAATGCGTTACTCTGTTCTTTACGAACTTAATACTCTTGATGTAGGCAGGAGTCGGTCGATGTGTGGAGTAATAGTAGTAGATGCAGACAGGAGTCGGTCTACTTGTCACGGTCGTGATACCTATATACATGATCATGCCTAGATAATCTCATAACTATGCGCTTTTCTATCAATTGCTCGACAGTAATTTGTTCACCCACCGTAATACTTATGCTATCTTGAGAGAAGCCACTAGTGAAACCTATGGCCCCCGGGTCTATCTTTTATCATATAAGTTTACAATCTACTTTTATTTGCATCTTTACTTTTCCTATCTATATCATAAAAATAGCAAAAATATTTATCTTATCATATGATCTCTATCAGATCTCACTTTTGCAAGTGGCCATGAAGGGATTGATAACCCCTTTATTGCGTTAGTTGCGAGGTTCTTGTTTGTTTGTGTAGGTGCGTGGGACTTTTGAGGAGCCTCCTATTGGATTGATACCTTGGTTCTCAAAAAACGAGGGAAATACTTACGCTACTTTGTTGCATCACCCTTTCCTCTTCAAGAAAAACCAACGCACGCTCAAGACGTAGCATGCGCCCCCATATGGACTGGCCTAAGAGGAGAAGGAAAGAGGGGAAGGGGAAAGAAAGAGTGGAATAAGATTCCCCCTTCCTTCCCTCCCCCCATTTCCTTCCCCCTCCGACAAATATGGCAGGGGGCGCGGGCAAGGGTAGGAGCCCAAGTAGGATTCAGACCTACTTGGGGCGCCCCTTGGCCGCTCCCCTCTCCACCCACCTATATATATGATGAGGGAGGTGCCTAGCACCCCCCCAGAAAATTTCCTAGCCGTGCGTGGCGCGCCCCTCCACCTTTTACACCCTCAATCATATTTTCGTAGTGCTTAGGTGAAGCCCTGCGGAGATCACTTCACCATCACTATCACCATGCCGTCGTGCTGACGGAACTCATTTACTACCTCAATGTTTTACTGGATAAAGAAGGCGAGGGATGTCACCAAGCTGAACGTGTGCAGAACACGGAGGTGTCGTGCGTTCGGTACTTGATCGTGAAGCGCAAAGAAGTTCGACTACATCAACCACGTTGTGAAACTCTTCCGCTTATGGTCTATGAGGGTTGGTATACATACTCTCCCCCTCATTTATATGCATCTCCATGGACAGATCATTGCGTGTGCGTAGTATCCATGCAATGATTCCCAATAGTGGCATCATGAGCTAGGTCTATGCGTAGATGATATGCACAAGTAGAACACAAAGATTTGTGGGAGGTGATAGTCATACTGCTTACCACCAACGTCTTATTTTGATTTGGCGGTATTGTGGGATGAAGTGGCCCAGAACAACCTTACATGTCCAAGCACATAAGACCAGTTCCACCGATAGGCATGCAACTAGTTTTGCATAAATGTGGTTGGCGGTGTCTGTTTCTCCTACTTTAGTTGAATTGGATTTGACTATGGCCGGTCCTTGAAGAAGGTTAAAACATCAAACTTGATGAATCATCATTGTGGTTTTATGCGTAGGAAAGAATGGTTCTTGCTAGAAGCCCATAGCAGCCATGTAAAACTTGCAACAACAAAGTAGAGGACGTCTAACTTGTTTTTGCAGGGTATGTTGTGATGTGATATGGTCAAGACATGATGTGATAAATGTTATTGTATGAGATGATCATGTTTAGTAAGTTATCGGCAACTGGCAGGAGCCTTATGGTGGTCTCTTTATTGTATGAAATGCAGACGCCATGTAATTGCTTTACTTTATCACTATGCGTTAGCGATAGTTATAGAAGGAATAGTTGGCGAGGCGACCACGACGCAACGATGAAGATCAAGGTGTCGAGCTGGTGAAGATGGAGATCATGATGATGCTTTAGAGATGGAGATCAAAAGCACAAGATGATGAGGGCAATATCATGTCACATATTTTGATTGCATGCGATGTTTATCTTTTATGCATCTTATTTTTCTTATAACGACGGTAGCACTATAAGATAATCCCTTCACTAAATTTCAAGATAAAAGTGTTCTCCCTGAGTATGCACTGTTGCTACAGTTCGTCGTGTTGAGACACCACGTGATTATTGGGTGTGATAGACTCTAAGTTCACATACAACGGGTTTAAGAAAGTTTTACACATGCAGAATACTTTGGTTAAACTTGACGAGCCTAGCATGTACAGACATGTCCTCGGAACACCGGTGTTGGGGATATAACTATTAGGTATGACCCGCGCAGGACACCAGGTTATAACTATACTGATTCATGATATGAAGCCCACAAGGATATCGAAGATGGCGGTTCACAAGCAAAGTCCCAAGGCCCAGGGGCGACTTAAAGCCTATAGGAGTAAAACCGCTATATATGTAAGACTTGTATTGTAAGGCATGTAAAGATAGTCACCGAGCCGGACACGTTGTCTATGAGTCGGCCGAGACTCCGTGAGCCGCTGGGCGTCGACCTGTGTATATCAAGGGACAACCCGGCGGCGGTTCAGGGCAAGAGACAACAGATAGAAAGCTAGGTCAAGCGGATTCGCTCCCTGGTAATCGAGACATAAGTAATACCACCTCAAACTGGATTTGGCCTTTACCTTCATTGCGAGGGGCCGAACCAGTATAAACTCATGTGACCTTTGTCCCATTTAACCCCTTTAGGATAACCTAGTTGCGATGGCTCCACGACTAAGTCCTTTCACTAGGACATCTGTCGTGACTATTCCACGACAGTTGGCGCCCACCATGGGGCCAGTGCACAGTGGTTTCGAGTTCTTAAAGGGCAGCTTCAAAGGGCTCAAGGGATACGCTGTGGGCCGGATGACCAAGAGTCGTCGTGGCAAGCTCTGCATCGACGATGTAGGTTGGGGCCCGAGGCCGACTCAATTGAGTACGGGTACCAGGTCCCCTTTGACAGAATTCACGTCTTCATTGGCAACATCGGCGAGCCGGGCCCTGAGCCGGACATCTGCACCGACATCATCGAGACGGGTCAGCATGCTCAACCCGCCTGCGCTCAACCCGCCGTGAAGCGTGCCTTCATGGGATTTATCCATGGAGCGGAATTTGATGAAGGGTCAATGTCTGGTGGTGAGACGGCCATCTATTCTAACGGTGAGTCGTTGCTACGTCTCCAACGTATCAATAATTTTTGATTGTTCCATTCTATTATATTACCCGTTTTGGATGTTTATGGGCTTTACTTTACAATTTTATATCATTTTTGGGAAAAACCTACTAACCGGAGGCCCAGCCCGTATTGCTGTTTTTTTTGCCTATTTCAGTGTTTCAAAGAAAAGGAATATCAAACGGAGTCCAAACGGAATGAAACCTCTGGGAGCGTGATATCTGGAACGAACGTGATCCAGAGGACTTGGAGTGGAACTCAAGCAACAGCCGAGGCGGCCACGAGGGTGGAGGGCGCGCCCCCCTGTCTCGTGGGCCCCTCGGGCGGCCACCAACCTACTTCTTCCTCCTACATATACCCACGTACCCCGAAAACATCAAAAGCGACCACAAAAAACTATTTCCACCGCCGTAACCTTCTGTATCCACGAGATCCCATCTTGGAGCCTTCGCTGGTGCTCCACCGGAGGGGGAATCGATCACGGAGGGCCTCTAAATCATCTCCAAGGCCTCTCCGATGAGTTGTGAGTAGTTTACCATAGACCTTCGGGTCCATAGTTATTATCTAGATGACTTCTTCTCTCTCTTTGAATCTAAATACCATGTTCTCCTCGATCTTCTTGGAGATCTATTCGATGTAACTCTTTTTGTGGTGTGTTTGTCGAGATTCGATGAATTGTGGGTTTATGATCAAGTTTATCTATGAGAAATATTTGAATCTCTTCTGAATTCTTTTATGTGTGATTAAGTTATCTTTGCAAGTCTCTTCGAATTACCAGTTTGGTTTGGCCTACTAGATTGATCTTTCTTGCAATGGGAGAAGTACTTAGCTTTGGGTTCAATCTTGCGGTGTCCTTTCCCAGTGACAGCAGGAGCAACAAGGCACGTATTGTATTGTTGCCATCGAGGATAAAAAGATGGGGTTTATATCATATTGCATGAGTTTATCCCTCTACATCATGTCATCTTTCTTAATGCGTTACTCTGTTCTTTATGAACTTAATACTCTAGATGCATGCTGGATAGCGGTCGATGTGTGGAGTAATAGTAGTAGATGCAAGTAGGAGTCGGTCTACTTGTCACGGAT
Organism: Triticum turgidum subsp. durum; assembly: GCA_900231445.1. NCBI lineage: Eukaryota > Viridiplantae > Streptophyta > Magnoliopsida > Poales > Poaceae > Triticum > Triticum turgidum. Next base: position 464,473,923 of record LT934120.1, on the reverse strand, counting down.
GTGATTCCTATATACATGATCATGCCTAGATAATCTCATAATTATTCGCTTTTCTATCAATTGCTCGGCAGTAACTTTTATCACCCACCGTAATACTTATGCTATTTTGAGAGAAGCCACTAGTGAAACCTATGGCCCCTGGGTCTATCTCTTATCATATAAGCTTTCAATCTACTTTTATTTGCATCTTTACTTTTCCAATCTATATCATAAAATACCAAAAATATATTTATCTTATCATATTATCTCTATCAGATCTCAGTTTTGCAAGTGGTCGTGAAGGGATTGACAACCCCTTTATTGCGTTGGTCGCGAGTTCTTGTTTGTTTGTGTAGGTGCTTGGGACTTTTGACGAGCCTCCTACTGGATTGATACCTTGGTTCTCAAAAACTAAGGGAAATACTTACGCCACTATTTATGCATCACCCTTTCCTCTTCAAGGAAAGCCAACGCAAGATCAAGACGTAGCAGTCATCCATAGGCGAGACTACTTCCTTGTACCAATTGCGGGCTTGGGGGCTGTTCCGATGGCGACAGTATTCCGGACCCTTATGAGCCGCCAAACCGGGTTGCAATCTTCATGACTGGTATGCAGCCTGGGCAAAATTCTTCAACCGCGGCAGTGATAACTTTCAGGTCAGCAGCGGTGACGGCAGCCGGGGCAGGAGGCCCTGTGCTCCCGCCGGCTCAGGTGTTGACGGAGTTGCTGGATAGACTCACAGCCTTGTTCACAGCAGAAGTTAACCCGGCAAATCAAGCTCAGCATAGCGCGGAAATTGCAAAGTTGCGTGATGAGATAGCGCAAGTCAAGGAGAACCTAGCGGCAGAGGACGTCAGGATGGCCGCGGAACGGGTTGCCCTGGATGCTCAAGCTCAGGGGATTCAGTCAGTGGCTTTCCGGCTTAGGATAGATCAAAACGCTTCAAATGAAATCATGAGGAGGAGGCACAAGTCTCGTCTACCTCCGATTTATGAGGCGAGAAACCTCTTTTGCACGCCTGGAGCGGGGACTAGTAACCCACTGGAGATAAACCGGGCTGCAACACCTGGGGTTGGAACGCTGGTTCAACCATGCATGACAGAACCCCCTTGTCTGAATAGCGCTCCGCCTCGACATATCCCAACTCCACCGGGTCGTTATTCCAATCCTTTGGAAAACATGATTGCTGCGGCGGCATGATTGGCGGCTCTCCCGGTGGATCGCGACTCTCCAGAGGTGGTTGAGACACGAAGGGCTATGGAGCTTCTTCAAATTGCGTTGGTGCACCAGGCTGCATATTCTTACAGTCAGGATAGGATTCATTTGAGCCCTCGCCCAAGCCGGAGTTATAGCAGACACATGGACTCGCCGACCGTTTCAAGCAATGAACAGCGCCGTAACCAGCCACGTGGGCACACTACTAGGAAAAGGCCTACTAGTAGCGCACCTGTCTACAGGTGCGCCCCTAGCACCACGCCATTAGATTTTTTTACTAATGGCGCACCAGGCAGTGCGCCATTAGTATAGCCCACGGTGCGTCATTAGTATACCAAATATTAATGGTGCTACAGACAGAAGTGCACCATTAGTAACAATTTTTTCAAATATTTTTCAGAATTTTTTTTCAATTTTTTTCATTTTTTTTCTTAAACTCGGGTCACTATGGCTTAATCTCGAGTCAATATGCTTAATCTCAAGTCAAATCGCACTAAGTGGTCAAACTTCCTGGAAGGTCACCGATCCTCACACTACTCCAGCCCGAGCACGCTTAACTTCGCAGTTCTATCCAACCCCGGCACCACCTCACTTAACAAGCACTTGTTGATATATCTATCATATTAATCCTATTAAACCTTGTTGATGTCTAGGACTTTGTTCATGTTCATGAGTATGATGAAATTTTGAAAAATATTTCAAACTTCCCAGTCATATTACGTATCATTTTTGGAAAAAAAATCGAAACCAATTTTTTCTGTTACTAGTGGCGCACCTAGCAAACGGTGCGCCACTAGTAAGTTTGACTTTTTTTGAATTTTTTTTGCCTCTAGATCTTGAAAGCTTCGTAATTTTTTCCTGTTAGGTTTTTGAGGATTTTGAAAATGTTTAATGGGGTTCCCCCAGTTAAATTCGGATGTAACTTTTTGAGTAGATGATTTTTCATATAAAAAACTTTTTATTTCGAGTTCGTATGCAAAAGTTATGCCCATTTTACAAATTCCAGAGAGATTTTGTAAATAAAGTCGAAATTCATATTTGTAAATTCTCAACAACTAGACCACATATCACATGGGAAACTTATTTTCTTTTATTTTTTTCACATTTCCATCATTTTCTTTTACTTTTTTTAACTGAAAAGGCGGTCCACGGGGGGGGGTGCATTCGGTGGACCTTTTGGGCCAAGTTAGTAATGGCGCACCGTGGGAGTGGTGCGCCATTACTAGTTTTAAAAAAATAAAAAAATTTGAAAAAAATTACTAGAGGCGCACCGTGGATGTGGTGCGCCATTACTAGTTTTAACTAGTAATGGCGCACTATCCCCTGGTGCGCCATTACTAGGTTTAAGAAAAAAAAATTAAAAAAATTGAACACAAATTACTAGTGGCGCACCGTGGATGTGGTGCGCCATTACTAGTTTAACTAGTAATGGCGCACTATCCCCTGGTGCGCCATTACTAGTTTTAAAAAAAAATTTGTTACTAATGGCGCACCGTGGATGTGCTGCGCCATTAGTATTTGGATACTAATGGTGCACCAACACATGGTGCACCATTAGTATATAGTAGTGGTGCACCACATGTCTGGTGCGCCATTAGTGTCCGTATCATCTATAGCCCTTTTCCTAGTAGTGGCATGATCCGGTGCATGATGGAGCTCATGACCTGGTCGGTCAGGACAGAGTGCGTCAGGAGGCTGAGCAGGCGGCTCAGCGGGCGGCTCACCAGCCCCTTCCTGTTTATCGAACAGCTACACTGGAGGCAAGCGTGACCTCTAGAACTACAGGTGTACCCTATTTAGTGCCAGCTCTACGTAATGAGCATTTGCCCAAGGCTTTCAAAGGACCTCGTAAGGTGCCTAATTACACAGCCGACTTACCCCCTGAGGCGTGGATTGAAAGTTATGAGATGTCCATGGAACTATTGGAGGTCAGTGATGCCGCGTGTGCTAAATACTTCACCATGTTGCTGGATGGAATGACCCGTACTTGGTTAAAAGGGCTGCCAACTAATTCCATCGGGTCATGGGCTGAGCTAAAGGCCCGGTTTATACAGAACTTTAAAGACACATGCAAATAGCCCATGTTGATTGTGGACTTAGCTGCTTGCGCCCAAGAGGAGGCTGAATCAACGACTCATTGCGTGCGCCGGGTCAAAGCTGTCATACACTCATCCAATAACATGAACACCGGTTCTGCAGTATTAATGTTGGAGAAAAATTGCTGTTTTTTGCCTCTTAAACAGAAGCTGGGGCGGCTCAAGCGTGATTGCAATGATATGGGGCAGCTGATGGCGGCTCTAATCAAATATGCCGACTCTGATAGTACCAAGGACCCCGAGTCTAATGATGACAAAACATGAAAGGGAAAGAAGAATGGTGATACGTCTCCAACGTATCTATAATTTTTTATTGTTCCATGCTATTATATTACCCGTTTTGGATGTTTATGGGCTTTACTTTCCACTTTTTATATCATTTTTGGGACTAACCTACTAACCGTAGGCCCAGCCCGAATTGCTGTTTTTTGCCTATTTCAGTGTTTCAAAGAAAAGGAATATCAAACGGAGTCCAAACAGAAAGAAACTTTCAGGAGCGATCTTTTTGGAACAAACACAATCCAGGAGACTTGGAGTGGACGTCAAGAAGTAGCCGAGGCGGCCACGAGGCAGGAGGGCGCGCCCTAGGGGGGTGGGCGCGCCCCCACCCTCGTGGGCCCCTCATGGCTCCCCTAACCGACCTCCTTTGCCTATATATACCTCCATACCCTGAAAACATCCGGGAGCACCACGAAAAACTATTTCCACTGCCGCAACCTTCTGTATTCACGAGATCCCATCTTGGAGCCTTCGCAGGCGCTCCGCCGGAGGGGAAATCGACCATGGAGGGCCTCTACATCATCTCCAAGACCTCTCCGATGAGTTGTGAGTAGTTTACCACAGACCTTCGGGTCCATAGTTATTAGCTAGATGGCTTCTTCTCTCTCTTTGAATCTCAATACAAAGTTCTCCTCGATCCCATTGGAGATCTATTCGATGTAACTATTTTTGCGGTGTGTTTGTCGAGATCCGATGAATTGTTGGTTTATGATTAATTTTATCTATGAGAAATATTTGAATCTCCTCTGAATTCTTTTATGTATGATTGGTTATCATTGTAAGTCTCTTCGAATTATCAGTTTGGTTTGGCCTACTAGATTGATCTTTCTTGCAATGGGAGAAGTGTTTAGCTTTGGGTTCAATCTTGTGGTGTCCTTTCCCAGTGACAGCAGGGGCAACAAGGCACATATTGTATTGTTGCCATCGAGGATAAAAAGATGGGGTTTATATCATATTTCTTGAGTTTATCCCTCTACATCATGTCATCTTTCTTAATGCGTTACTCTATTCTTATGAACTTAATACTCTAGATGCAGGGAGGATTCGGTCGATGTGTGGAGTAATAGTAGTAGATGCAGAATCGTTTCAATCTACTTGTTGCGGACGTGATGCCTATATACATGATCGTGCCTAGATATTCTTATAACTATGCACTTTTCTATCAATTGCTCGACAGTAATTTGTTCACCCATCGTAATACTTATGCTATCTTGAGAGAAGCCACTAGTGAAACCAATGGCCCCTGGGTCTATCTTTTATCATATAAGTTTCCGATCTATCATTATTTGCAATCTTTACTTTCCAATCTATATCATAAAAATACCAAAAATATTTATCTTATCTTATTATCTCTATCAGATCTCACTTTCGCAAGTTCCGTGAAGGGATTGACAACCCCTTTATCACGTTGGTTGCGAGGTTCTTGTTTGTTTGTAGGTACGAGGGACTTCTGTGGAGCCTCCTACTGGATTGATACCTTGGTTCTCAAAAACTGAGGGAAATACTTACGCTACTTTGCTGCATCACCCTTTCCTCTTCAAGGAAAAACCAACCCAGTGCTCAAGAGGTAGCAAGAAGGATTTCTGGCGCCGTTGCCGGGGAGGTCTTCGCTCAAGTCAAGACATACCATGTACCCATCACAAACTCATCTCCCTCGCATTACATTATTTGCCATTTGCCTCTCGTTTTCCTCTCCCCCACTTCACCCTTGCCGTTTTGTTCGCCCTCTCTTTCCCGTTCGCCTCTCCTTTTGCTTGCCTCTTGTGTGCATGTTTGCCCTAATGGCTTTGCCTAAGAACGTTGATCTTCATCTTAGAAGGTTGGAAGAGATTGAATTAAACATTAGAAGCTTTATGACTTTACAATTTGAGCATAATAATTTCTTTAGAAATGAGCTTAAAGAACAAAAAAGGTTTATGGAATACATGAATAAAGAACTTTATGATATGTCTAAGGAATTTTATGGTTTGAATTCTCAGATTGCTCGTCTTGAAAAATCAATAGACCAAATTTCTGATAAGCAAGCCACCTTAGTTAATAAGATGGCTGCCAAACCAGAAGGGTTAGAAAGAAATAATGATGAAGATCTAAAAGTTATTGATGTGTCCCCTATTAAATCTTTGTTTTGCAATATGAATCTTGATAATGATGGGACTGGAGATGAGTCAACTTTAGTTAAAAGGCGTCCCAATGATTTGAAGTTTTTAGATCTTGATGCTAAATTTGGTAAAAGTGGGATTGGAAAGGTCAAAACTTTACATAGCAATGAACCCACTATTATGGATTACAAGGAATTTAATTATGATAATTGTTCTTTAATAGATTGTATTTACTTGTTGCAATCCGTGTTGAATTCTCCTCATGCTTATTGTCAAAATAAAGCTTTTACCAAACATATTGTTGATGTCTTGATGCAATCTTATGAAGAAAAACTTGAGTTCGAAGTTTCTATACCTAGAAAACTTTATGATGAGTGGGAACCTACTATTAAAATTAAAATTAAGGATCATGAATGCTATGCTTTGTGTGATTTGGGTGCTAGTGTTTCCACGATTCTGAAAACTTTATGTGATATACTAGGTTTCCATGAATTTGATGATTGCTCTTTAAACTTGCACCTTGCGGATTCCACTATTAAGAAACCTATGGGAAGGCTTAATGATGCAAATAGGAATTATGTGCCCGTAGATTTTATCGTTCTTGATATAGGTTGCAATCTTTCTTGTCCTATTATTCTTGGTAGACCTTTCACTACTAGGAAAAGGCCTGCTAGTGGCGCACTTGTTTTCGCTACTAATGGCGCACTATAGGTGCGCCACTAGCATCACGCCATTAGAATTTTTTACTAATGGCGCACCACAGGTGCGCCATTAGTATACACCAGGGAGTGCGCCATTAGTATATCACACGGTGCGCCATTACTAAGTCAGTAATGGCGCACCACATAGAAGTGCGCCATTACTATAGTAATGGCGCACCACATAGAAGTGCGCCATTACTAACAAATTTTTTTCAAATATTTTTTTAGAAATTTCAATTTTTTTCGTTTTTTTCTTAATGCCGGGCCACTATGGCTTAATCTCGGGTCAATATGCTTAATCTCAAGTCAAATTGCACTAAGTGGTCAAACTTTCCGGAAGGTCACCCATCCTCACACTACTTTAATCCAAGCACGCTTAACTTTGTAGTTCTATCCAACCCCAGCACCACCTCACTTAACAGGCACTTGTTGATATATCTATCATATCAATCCTATTAAACCTTGTTGATGTCTAGGACTTTGTTCATGTTCATGAGTATGATGAAATTTTGAAAAATATTTCAAACTTCCCGGTCATATTACATATCATTTTTTGAAAAAAATTAAAAAAAATTGAAACCAATTTTTTTTCTATTATTAGTGGCGCACCTAGCAAACGGTGCGCCACTACTAAGTTTCAAATTTTTTGAAATTTTTTGCCTCAAGATCTTGAAAGCCCCGTAACTTTTTTTCTGTTAGGTTTTTGAGGATTTTGAAAATGTGTAACAAGGTTCCCCTAGTTAAATTCGGATGTAACTTTTCGAGTAGATGATATTTCATATAAAAAACTTTTTAATCCGAGTTCGTATGCAAAAGTTTTGCCCATTTTACAAATTCCAGAGAGATTTTGCAAATAAAGTCGAAATTCATATTTGTAAATTTTCCCAACAAGTAGACCACATATCACATGGGAAACTAATTTTCTTTTATTTTTTTGATATTTCCATCATTTTCTTTTATTTTTTTAAAAAGGCGGTCCATGGGGGGGTGTATTCGCTGGAATTTGTGGGCCAAGTTAGTAATGGCGCACAACACCCACGGTGCGCCATTACTAGTTTTGAAAAAAAAATTGAATTTTTTTTTGAAAAAAATTACTAGTGATGCATCGTGGATGTGGTGCGCCATTACTAGTTTAACTAGTAATGGCGCACTATCCCCTGGTGCGCCATTACTAGTTTAAAAAAAATGTTACTAGTGGTGCACCGTGTATGTGGTGCGCCATTAGTATTTGGACACTAATGGCGCACCAACACATGGTGCGCCATTAGTATATAGTAGTGACGCACCACATGTCTGGTGCGCCATTAGTGTCCATATCATCTATAGCCCTTTTCCTAGTAGTGTTTCCTTAGAACGATTGGTGCAATTATTGATATGAAGGAAGGGAATATTAGATTCCAATTTCCATTAAGGAAAGGCATGGAACACTTTCCTAGGAAGAAAGTCAAATTACCTTATGAATCTATTATTCGAGCCACTTAAGATGGCAATACTTAGATCTATTCTCGTTTTTATGCCTAGCTAGGGGCGTTAAACGATAGCGCTTGTTGGGAGGCAACCCAATTTAGTTTTGTTTCTTGCTTTTTTCTTATGTTTAGAAATAAATAATTCATCTAGCTTCTGTTTAGATGTGGTTTTATGTTTATTTAGTGTTTGTGCCAAGTAGAACCTATAGTATCATCTTGGGTGATAGTTAATTTGATTCTGCTGAAAAATAGAAACTTTTGCACGCACGAGAATAATTTTAACAAATCACAGAAACATGCTCTTGAGTTGATTCTTTTTGAAGTAGATGAATAGACAAATTGACTAGGAAATCCTATTTTGGTAGGATTTTTAGATTTCCATAAGTATTCGAAAGTTACAGATTGCTACAGACTGTTCTGTTTTTGACAGATTCTGTTTTTCGTGTGTTGTTTGCTTATTTTGATGCATCTATGGCTAGTATCGGGGGGTATGAACTATAGATAAGTTTGAATACAGTAGGTTTAACACCAATATAAATAAAGAATGAGTTCATTACAGTACCTTATGTGGTGGTTTTTCTTTCTTGCACTAACGGAGCTCATGAGATTTCCTGTAGAGTTTTGTGTTGTGAAGTTTTCAAGTTTTGGGTAAAGATTAGATGGACTATGGAATAAGGAGTGGCAAGATCCTAAGGTTGGGTATGCCCATGGCACCCCAAGATAATCCAAGGACAACCAAAAGCCTAAGCTTTGGGACGCCCCGGAAGGCATCCCCTCTTTCGTCTTCGTCTATCGGTAACTTTACTTGGAGCTATATTTTTATTCACCACATGAGATGTGTTTTCCTTGAAGCGTATTGTATGATATGAGTCTTTGATTTTTAGTTTAACACAATCATCCTTGCTGTACATAACTTTTGGGAGAGACACACATGATTTGGAATTTATTAGAATACTCTATGTGCTTCACTTATATCTTTTGAGCTAGATAGTTTTTGCTCTAGTGCTTCACATATATCTTTTAGAGCACGGCGGTGGCTTTATTTTGTAGAAATTTTTTATCTATCATGCTTCACTTATATTATTTTGAGAGTCTTTTCGAACAGCATGGTATTTGCTATGGTTATAAAATTGGTCCTAGAATGATGGGCATCCAAGTTGGGTATAATAAAAACTATCATAGGAAGTGAATTGGATGCTATGATCAATTTGATGCTTGATAATTGTTTTGAGATATAGAGTTGGTGCTATTAGAGTCATGCTAGTTGGGTAATTGTGAATTTAAGGAATACTTGTCTTGAAGTTGGCAAGTCCCGTAGCATGCACGTATGGTAAAAGTTGTGTAACAAATTTGTTGCATGGGGTGCTCTTTTGATTGCCTTCATTATGTGTGGAGGTCGGGGCCGCGCGATGGTTAACTCCTATCAACCTCCCCCCTAGGAGCATGCGTAGTAGTACTTTGCTTCGAGGGCTAATAATACTTTTGCAATAAGTACATGAGTTCTTTATGACTAATGCGAGTCCATGGATTATACGCACTCTTACCTTTCCATCATTGCTATTCTCTTCGGTACCATGCATTGTCATTTCTCACCTTGAGAGTTGTTGCACACTTCGCCGGTGCATCCAAACCCCGTGATACGATACGGTCTATCACACATAAACCTCCTTATATCTTCCTCAAAACATCCACCATACCTACCTATTGTGGCATTTCCATAGCCATTCCGAGATATATTGCCATGCAACTTTCCACCGTTCCGTTTATCATGGCACGCATCATCATTGTCATATTGCCTTGCATGATCAAGTAGTTGACATCGTATTTGTGGCAAAGCCACCATGCATAATTTTTCATACATGTCACTCTTGATTCATTGCCCATCCCGGTAAACCACCGGAGGCATTCATATAGAGTCATATCTTGTTCTAGTATCGAGTTGTAAATAAATAGAAGTGTGATGGTCATCATTATTAGAGCATTGTCCCTTATAAAAAAAGGCCAAAAAAAGAAAGGCCAATAAAAAATAAAAAAAGAATGGCCAAATAAAAAAGGCCAAAAGAAGAAGAAGAAAATAAAAAGGGGGACAATGTTACTATCTTTTCCACACTTGTGCTTCAAAGTAGCTCCATGTTCTTCATATAGAGAGTCTCCTACGTTGTCACTTTCATATACTAGTTGGAATTTTTCATTATAGAACTTGGCTTGTATATTCCAACAACGGGCTTCCTCAAAATGCCCTAGGTCTTCGTGAGCAAGCAAGTTGGATGCACACCCACTTAGTTTCTTTTGTTGAGCTTTCATACATTCATAGATCTAGTGCATCCATTGCATCGCAATCCCTACTCCTCATGTTGACATCAATTGGTGGGCATATCCATAGCCCGTTGATTAGCCTCGTCAACGTGAGACTTTCTAATTTTTTGTCTTCTCCACACAACCTCCATCATCATATTCTATTCCACCCATAGTGCTATATCCATGGCTCGCGCTCATGTATTATGTGAGAGTTGAAAAAAGCTGAAGCGTTTAAAAAGTATGAACCAATTGCTTGGCTGAAACCGGGGTTGTGCTTGATGGGAGTATTTTGTGTGATGAAAATGAAACATAGCCTAACTATATGATTTTGTAGGCATGAACTTTCTTTAACCATGTTATTTTGAGAAGACATGATTACTTTGTTAGTATGCTTGAAGTATTACTATTTCTTATGTCAATATGAACTTTTATTTTGAATCATTTAGATCTGCACATTCATGCCACAACAAAGAAAATTACATTGAGAATTATGCTAGGTAGCATTCCACATCAAAAATTCTTGTTTTTATCATTTACCTACTCGATGACGAGCAGGAATTGAAGTATTACTATTTTTTATATTACCCGTTTTGGATGTTTATGGGATTTACTTTCCACTTTTATATCATTTTTGGGACTAACCTACTAACCGGAGGCCCATCCCGAATTGTTGTTTTTTTGCCTATTTCAGTGTTTCGAAGAAAAGGAATATCAAACGGAGTCCGAAAGGAATGAAACCTTTGGGAGCGATCGTTTTGGAACAAACGCAATCCAGAAGACTTGGAGTGGACGTCAAGAAGCAGTCAAGGCGGCCACAAGGCAGGAGGGCGCGCTCCCACCCTCGTGGGCCCCTCGTGGCTCCCCTGACCAACCTCCTTCGCCTATATATACCTCCATACCCTGAAAACATCGAGGAGCACCACGAAAAACTATTTCCACCGCTGCAACCTTCTGTATCCGCGAGATCCCATCTTGGACCTTCACCGGCACTCCGCCGGAGGGGGAATCGACCATGGAGGGCCTCTACATCATCTCCAAGGCCTCTCCGATGAGTTGTGAGTAGTTTACCACAAACCTTCGGGTCCATAGTTATTAGCTAGATGGCTTCTTCTCTCTCTTTGAATCTCAATACAGAGTTCTCCTCGATCCTCTTGGAGATCTATTCGATGTAACTCTTTTTGCGGTGTGTTTGTCGAGATCCGATGAATTGTGGGTTTATGATCAAGTTTATGTATGAGAAATATTTGAATCTCCTCTGAATTCTTTTATGTATGATTGGTTATCTTTGCAGGTCTCTTTGAAATATCAGTTTGGTTTGGCCTACTAGATTGATCTTTCTTGCAATGGGAGAAGTGCTTAGCTTTGGGTTCAATCTGGTGGTGTCCTTTCCCAGTGACAGCAGGGGCAGCAAGGCACGTATTGTATTATTGACATCGAGGATAAAAAGATGGGGTTTATATCATATTGCTTGAGTTTATCCCTCTACATCATGTCATCATTCTTAATGCGTTACTCTGTTCTTATGAACATAATACTCTATATGCAGGGAGGAGTCGGCCGATGTGTGGAGTAATAGTAGTAGATGCAGAATCATTTCGATCTACTTGTTGCGAACGTGAGCCTATATACATGATCATGCCTAGATATTCTCATAACTATGCACTTTTCTATGAATTGCTCGACAGTAATTTGTTCACCCACCGTAATACTTATGCTATCTTGAGAGAAGCCACTAGTGAAACCAATGGCCCATGGGTCTATCTTTTATCATATAAGTTTCCGATCTATCTTTATTTGCAATCTTTACTTTCCAATCTATATCATAACAATACCAAAAATATTTATCTTATCTTACTATCTCTATCAGATCTCACTTTCGCAAGTTAGCATGAAGGGATTGACAACCCCTTTATCGCGTTGGTTGCGAGGTTCTTGTTTGTTTGTGTAGATACTAGGGACTTCTGTGGAGCCTCCTACTGGATTGATACCTTGGTTCTGAAAAACTGAGGGAAATACTTATGCTACTTTGCTGCATGACCCTTTCCTCTTCAAGGGAAACCAACTCAGTGCTCAAGTGGTAGCAAATGGCAACACCAAGGGTTCGCAGCATAACCCGACGAATTGGGGGGGCAACGGTAAGCGCAAGGCTGATGGTAACTCGGAGTTTGTGGCTAACACTAATGCACAGAACAATAATCAGCGTCGTAAGGGGAGGCCACCTCCTCGGACCGGTGGATCAGGTCCTAACCTTGAGCAGTTGCTGAATGAGCCTTGTCCAAAACATGGCATGCAGGAGAAGCCAACTACTCACCTTTGTAAAGATTGTTCAATTATGAGGGCTTTTAAAAACTCTTATTCGTATCACAGTAACCATGGGTCGGGCGGCGACTTAGGTTCCGGTGGCGGCGGTTCTCAGGGCCCGGGCTACGGAGGTGGCGGTTCTAATTCCGTATTCTAGGGCCACCAATACCATCAAGGTAATCAGGGTGGTTACAATCAACAATCCCGCCAGGGGGGTCAGCAGCAGCAGCAATCTGGATATCAAAGTCATCCAAAGCAGTTGAATAGTGGGAGTACCATGTTTTCACCACAAGTTTATGCAAGCGGGACCAAAAGCTCCACAAGAGGGTTGTGAGAGCCATTGAGCCGGCCGTTCCCCATTACTTGCGATGGTCTGAGCAGCCCATTATGTGGAGTCAAGCGGATCACCCGCCCCGGGTTGATAACCCGGGTCACTTGGCTTTGGTGGTGGCGCCTCCAGTTGGTGGATACAAGTTCACTAAAGTAATCATGGATGGGGGAAGCAGCATTAATATCCTTTATTATGAAACCTTCTGTCGCATGGGGATAACCGATAAAAATCTTAAGCCGTCTAATACTGTTTTTCATGGAGTGGTGCCTGGTAAGTCGGCATACCCTGTAGGCAAGATTGAGCTGGAGGTGGCCTTTGGTGATGAGCATGATTCCAGGGCTGAGAAGTTAACCTTTGAAGTGGTCAAGATCAGAAGCCCATACCACGCTCTCTTTGGACGGTCGGCTTATGCTAAGTTCATGGCACGACCTTGTTATGTTTACTTATAGCTCAAGATGCCGGGTTATTCGGGAACCATCACGGTGCATGGAAGCAGGAAAATAGCTTTGGAGTGTGAAGAAGGTGATGCTGCTTATGCTGAGTCTGTTTGTGCGTCTTTGAAAAAGCCAACTACAGAGCATGATCCGGTACTAAAGTTTAAATCGGCCGATGACACTAAGCTGGTTGATTTTGTTCTTGGCGACTCATCCAAGTAGTTCAGTGTTAGTGCTAACCTACATCCTAAATAGGAAGGCGCGCTCATCGAGTTCATCCGTGAGAACCGGGACATCTTTGCATGGAAACCTTCTGACATGCCGGGTGCACCGAGGGAACTCCCTGAGCACACTCTCAATATTGATCCAAAATTTAAGCCGGTCAAGCAACTCCTTCGTTGCTTCAATGAGGAGACGGTAAGTCCATTGGTGAAGAAGTGGCCTGACTCTTGGCGGCCGGGTTCATTGTTGAAGTTTTTCATCCTGAGTGGTTGGCTAATCCGGTGCTGGTACTTAAGAAGAACGGCACTTGGCGTATGTGTGTGTGGACTAGACGGACTTAAACAAGGCTTGTCCAGCTGATCCTTTGGCTCTCCCTCATATTGATCAAATCATTGATGCTACTGCGGGTTGTGAGCGTTTGTGTTTTTTGTATGCTTATTCTGGTTATCATCAGATCAAGATGGCAGTTAAGGACCAGGAGAAGACAACTTTCATCACTCCCTTTGGAGCCTTCTGCTATGTGTCTATGCCTTTCAGGCTCAAGGGTGCCCAGGCGACTTACCAGTGATGTGTGCAGAATTTTCTTCACAATCAGAATGGGCGCAATGTTCATGCTTATGTGGATGATATTTTGGTGAAATCCAGAGAGAAGGAGACTTTGATAGATGATTTGAAGGAAACCTTCGACAATCTCTGGGTCTACAAGATGATGCTTAACCCGGCCAAGTGCGTTTTTGGTGTGCCAGCAGGCAAGCTTTTGGGTTTTATAGTTTCTAACAGAGGCATTGAGGCTAACCCGGAGAAGATCAAGGCCATTACCTCCCTGGCAAAGCCGGCGTGTATCAATGATGTGCATCGTCTGGCATCATATTGCTGCCTTAAGCCGGTTCATAAGTCGGTTGGGTGAGAAGGCCATACCACTGTACCAGATGATGAAGAAAACAGATATTTTTGTCTGGAGTGATGCTGCTAACGACGTGTTTGAAGCTTTGAAGAAACAGCCATTATTGTTATATGTGGCTGCTAACGCCCGGGCTGTCAGTGTGGCTGTTGTGGTGGAACGGAAGGAATCAGGCATGGAATATCCGGTTCAACGACCGGTTTACTATATCAGTGAAGTGCTTATTGACTCCAAGCAGAGGTATCCACACTGGCAGAAGCCCGTTTATGGGGTGTTCATGGCCAGCCAGAAGCTTAAGCAATATTTTCTGCGTCATCCCATCACTGTGGTAAGTTATGCTCCCTTAGGGGATATTATTCAAAACAGAGAAGCCACAGGGCAGGTAGCCAAGTGGGCCATTGAGCTTGGACCTCACGGTTTGAAGTACATGCCTCGCACTGCCATCAAGTCTCAACTACTTGTTGATTTCATCAACGACTGGACAAAACTGCAGATGCCTGAAGAGAAGCCAGATAACACGTATTGGACTATTCACATTGATGGGTCCAGGCAATTGGAAGGCTCTGGGGCTGGAGTTGTCTTAGCTTCCCCTTGAGGTGAAAAATTTTGTTATGTTCTAAGGTTGATGTTTCCCTGTACTAACAATGCAGCTGAGTATGAAGCCTTGCTCCATGGTCTTCAGATGGCTAAGGAGATGAACTTAAGCCGGGTGAGATGTTTCGGCGACTCAGACTTGGTGGCTCAACAAGTTTCTGGCACATGGGATTCTAAGGATCCACTCATGGCAGCTTATCACCGCGAAGTTGATGCCGTTGCCGGGCACTTCAAGGGTTATCAAGTGGAACACATTGATCGCAGGAAAAATGAGGCAGCTAATGCCTTAAGCCGGTTGGGGTCTCAGCGTAAGCCGGTTCCACCTAGGACTTTCTTGGATATTCTGCATAAACCTTCTGTCAAATTGCCTACAGAGGAAGATCTGGCTGTTCTTGACCCGGAGGCACAATTGGTGGCGGCTCTTCATGCTATCCCAGATTGGACAGTACCATATTTGGCTTACATGACCCGGGGCGATTTACCTGAGGATGAAACTTTGGCCAGACAGATAACCCGGCGGTCTAAGTCAATGCCAATTGCCAATGGCGAGTTACACCATCGTCGTGTCACTAGGGCGTTTCAGCATTGCGTCTCTCATGAGGAAGGCCGTAAGATTCTTCGTGAGATTTATGAAGGAGATTGTGGTCATCATGCCGGTCCAAATTCCCTTGTGGCCAAAGGTTTTCGTCATGGATTTTATTGGCTGGCGGCTCATGCTGACGCAGAGGATTTGGTCAGTAAATGTAATGGTTGTCAGAAACTTTCACGGGGAGCTCACGTGCCGGCTCAAGAATTGAGGATGATTACAATTACTTGGTCGTTTTTAGTCTGGGGGCTTGATATGGTTGGGCCTTTCAAAAGGTCTAAGGATAAAAAGACCCAACTCTTGCTGGCTATTGAAAAATTCACAAAGTGGGTTGAAGCAGAGCCTGTCAGTAAATGTGATGCGGCAACGGCGGTTCAATTCATTAAAAAGGTGATTTTTCGCTTTGGCTTTCCCCACAGCATCATAATTGATAATGGCACTAATTTGTCCAAGGGTGCCATGAAAGAGTTTTGTCAACGTTAGCATATTCAACTTGACGTGTCGTCAGTAGCTCACCCCCAGTCTAATGGTCAAGCTGAAAGAGCCAATCAAGAACTTTTGAGATGCATCAAGCCCCGGCTTATGGTTCCTTTGCAATGGACGCCAGGTTGTTGGGTGGAGGAGTTACCTTCACTACTATGGAGTATCAATACCACACTCAACAGATCTATGGGTTACACGCCTTTCTTCATGGTTTACGGAGCAGAGGCGGTCCTCCCTAGTGACATTCGTCATGACTCACCCCGTGTGGCGGCTTACATTGAAGCTGATAATGAACAAGCACGTCAGGATGCACTTGACTTGTTAGATGAGAAGCATGACCTTGCAGCAGCTCGCTCGACGATTTACCAACAAGATCTGCGCCGTTACCACAGCCGTCGGGTTAAGTCCAGAACCTTTCAAGAAGGTGATTTAGTGCTCCGGCTCATCCAGGATCAAACCGATATGCACAAGTTATCCCCACCTTGGGAAGGACCCTTTGTGGTCAGCAAGAACTTGAACAACATGTCATACTACCTTATCGATATTCAAGATCATAAGGACTCACGCAAGTCAGAGGAGGAGACCCGTTGTCCGTGGAATATTGCTCATCTTCGGCCTTACTACAATAGCCACTGACTCTTATGATGTACGTATTTTGACAATGTATGTATTATGATGATTATAATAAAGCCAGCATCCTTGATAAAGCAGGTCCTCTGTCATTTTCCTCTTCAATAATGAGTCTTCTTCATCATAATTTCATGATCACTTGGGGGCTTGTCGTATTCGAATCACAGCCATTAACCCTTTTGGTCCGGCTTCCTGATCATATTCGAATCATAGACGTTAAACACTTTGATCATTTGGGGGCTTGGTCGTACTCGAATCATAGGCATTAACCCTCTTGGTACGGCTTTCTGGTCGTATTCGAACCATAGCCGTTAAAAATCACAAACCACTTGGGGGCTTGGTTGTATTCAAATCATCGCCGTTAACCCTTTTGGTCCGGCTTCCTGGCCGTATTCGAACCATAGCCATTAAATATCACAAACCACTTGGGGGCTTGGTCGTATTCGAATCATAGCCATTAACCCTCTTGGTCCGGCTTCCTGATTGTATTCGAATCATAGCCATTAACCATTATGGTCACTGGGGGGCTTCCTGATCGTATTCGAATCATAGCTGTCGGTACCCTTTTGATCGGTGCAATGCCAAAAACCATTCGGGGGCTTCCTGATCATATTTGAATCATAGCTACTAACCCTTTTGGTCCGGCTTCCTACTCGTATTCGAAGCATAGCCTCATTTTTTTCTCATTTGCCTTGATTTTTTGAAGATTTTTCCAGCTCTTCTTGATACTATCTTGCCTTTTTGGTTTAAAGTGCTTTTGGCCATGTAGCCTTCAATATCACAACTCATATTTAAAGCATAACCGTGTTCTCTGTTAACCTGGCTTAATATGAGGTGATAAGTCGCCCATACATGATGATATCAAGCACTTGGAAGCATTGGCTTCTCAAGCTTTGGGTGCTCACCCTTACTGCATAGGTATCGTAAACCGGCAGTACGATTCAATATCACAGGTATGATATTGCTATTATAATTATGTCTAAATTCTGGTTAAACCAGCCCTTTCTATAACTGTTTTCAAACATTAGTGGTTATATGTGAGGTATTATGACCCACCCTGCGGTAAACCGCCAATGGCTCTTATGATCTCTTCCTGTGAAAATCTTACTTTCCGGGTTACTCTTCGAATTTTCTGTCTTGGCAAGGGCTCGGAGTCGGAGGAAATGATAGTTACCTCTTCCTCGGTTGCTTGACTGGTCCGCGTGTCATCCTGATGATAATCAATGTCAATTATATGGTTGAAAAAGGAGCCAAGAGAGTCAAGGGATACCTCCGACTTAGAGCTGTCGGTACCCTTTTGATCGGCGCAATACCAAAAACATTCGGGGGCTTCCTGATCGTATTCGAATCATAGCTACTAACCCGTTTGGTCCGGCTGCATTCTCGTATTCGAAGCATCACCTCATTTTTTCTCATTTGGCTTGATTTTTTGAAGATTTTTCCGTCTCTTCTTGATAATATCTTGCCTTTTTCGTTTAAAGTGCTTTCGGCCATGTAGCCTTCAATCTCACAGCTCATATTTGAAGCATAACCGTGTTCTCTGTTAACCCGTCTTAATATCAGGCAATAAGTCACCCATACATGTTGATATCAAGCACTTGGAAGCCTTGACTTGTCAAGCTTTGGGTGCTCACCCTTACTGCACAGGTATCGTAAACCGGCAGTACGATTCAATATCACATGTATGATGTTGTTATTATAATTATGTCTAAATTCTAGTTAAACCAGCCCTATCTATAACTGTTTTAAAACATTTGTGGTTATATGTGAGGTATTATGACCCGCTCTACGGTAAACCGCCAAGGGCTCTTGTGATCTACTTGTGTGCAGGATAATTCAAAATTTTCATCTGCACCAGTTAACATCATGATAAGTGTAAAAGGATAATTATCAAGTGGCGGTTTAACAGCGTCGAGCACAACATAAACGTGCATGATGGCACGGCAGAGCAAAGTCATTACTACCTATTACATGACTCAAAGAGTCAAAATGATTAACTGTTTTTCGGAAGATCACAAATATGAACCGCCCAGCAGATCAATCTTCTTGACTATGATGGCCTGACGCCTCTGGGTCATTCCTCTCCGCTTCTTTGTCCTGTTCTACTTTCTTGAAGGTTGTTGATGACCAGTCAATGCCATTCAAAGCTTGGAATTCAGCTTCATCATCAATAAGCTCGGACGGGTCAACTTCAAGAGCAAAAGGGTATAGATCCTTCACTTTATAAGACGGCGTCGACATCCTCTGATTTTCTAAGTCATAAGCCGGTTGATATTTGGTAAGGTCTGTTTCATTGGCAATCAGACTGGCCAGGGGACGTATGTTCTTCACGCAGGTGGCAAAGTCTTTCTTGTCAAAAAGGGTGCCGTCTTCCTTAAAGCTTGCACACCCGATAGATATATTGGCCGGGTCTAGCTCCATTAGCCATGCTTTGGCCCAGCTTATAGCCGTCACAGCTCCGGCTCTTGCAGATGATCGCTTCATCTCACTAAACCTCTCAGGCAGAATGGAAAGCTTCCTCAACACGTCAACCAAGAGAGTGGGGGCTTGGTAAGATGGACATAGTGTGGCCAACGCGCGCTGAGCCCAAGTATAAAGCTGCTCCACTAGTGTGTAAACCGCCTTTGGTTTCACAAGCATATCTTGGTTGAGATTGGTGCTCCTGGGGCCTGCATAATAATCATGGATGGATCAAAGGCGGTTCATATCATCATAGAAGATATTCAAATTTGACAATCATAAGGTGACTCACCAAAGATAGCCGAAACCATCTAAGACACATGGCGTTTTAAGCCGGAAAGTTCAGTGGTCACCTCTTCAAGAGCCGCCACTGCCTTTTCAGCCGGTTGTGTTAAGGCAATCTTCTCTTCGGCCCAGGTGCTTTTTTCAACTTCAAAGCCGGTCTTCAGTTTTTCTGCTTCAGTCACGTTGAGTTCGAACTTTGAGTTCGCCTTCTGGGTCTCAGATTCTTACAGCTCCAGATGAGTCTTCAAGTCAGTCAGCTCTGATTGAAGTTGAGAAGTGGTGGTCTATACATACACTAGATCAAAATCATAATTCAGATTTAGCTAAAAACATGAAGTCCGAAGCCTTTTGCAAGCAACAATACTTGGCACTTGGGGGCTAATGTCTGCCGAAAAAATTATTCATGCAACGGCTTATGTGAATAAGTCCCAAGCACTTTGCGAGCAAGAGTACTTGGCACTTGGGGGCTAATGCATATTGCTTGTCTTGTTACAACTTTACGACGACCCGTTAGTGCTACAAATAGCCACAGCCGGGTCATGAGAACTACACAAGTAAGTACTGCTTTCAAGAGTATGAAGGACCGGCTCATTCATGCTAATTAAACCGGCCCTTGGGGGCTACGTATTCAGCGTTAATCATTATAGATTTATTTTAAACCGGATGATTTAAGCCGGATTCTGAAGGAGTCTGACAAAGGGTATTATTTATGCTCATGGTCAAATCTAAGTCTACAGCATACTCATCATAAACAGTAGACTTGGCGGCTAACAGGAGGTGCATAACTCAATAAAGGATGAGCTCATACCTCAAACTTTTGGTGCATTTGCTTCACCATGTCAACTTCAAGTTCACGGCTGCAGTGTACTTGACTGAGAAAGCTAGAATATATTCACCAATGCTCAGTTGAGAGTAATTGGCGACGTCAAATCTCACTTTGCGCTGTTCAAGGTGTTCTTCCTTGGCGGAATGCTTGGCCAGTGCAGTGGGTCTTCCGGGCTCTCTAAAGCCGGTATTGGTAATCACTACATCATCATCATGTGTGTTAGTCGTCTTAACGGGGTTTGATGCTTCAGGGTTCAAAGGGTCATCACTGGCTCAAAAGTCACTGGTGGAACGTCAAGAGCCGGCTCCGATGATTGAGGAACGGAGATCTCAGGTGATGGGGTTTGTTGCTCCGGCTTATTGACTTTTGGGTCTTCAACCGGCTCAGTCACCTTGGCCTTCTTGCTGGGCTTGGCCTTTCCACTTTATAAGTCATGAGAAGTCAGTATAAGTATAAGGGTTCATAATGAGTGTTGGGCTTGGCCTTTCCACTTCATAAGTCATGAGAAGTCAGTATAAGTATAAGGGTTCATAATGAGTAAACAATAAGTAATTGTTATTACCCGGGA
This sequence comes from Triticum turgidum subsp. durum, assembly GCA_900231445.1. Taxonomy (NCBI): domain Eukaryota; kingdom Viridiplantae; phylum Streptophyta; class Magnoliopsida; order Poales; family Poaceae; genus Triticum; species Triticum turgidum. The sequence goes on along the minus strand of LT934120.1, from coordinate 464,453,168 downwards.
GCAGTCTTCAAAGCCGGTAGCTAAGATTGAGATGAGTCGCCAAAAGAGGAACGAGACGTTTCCTGATAATTTGAGTCGAAAGAATTAAGTGGTCGGCGTATGAGACCCGCCAGGGGATAAAAAGAGTTTAAATCAAGGGTGACCTCATTTCGACGCTTCCTCAGAGTGTTCGGTAAGCCGGAGGATAATGCTTCATCCCTGCTACTCTGAGTCCGTCGCCAGCTCTCCTGCTACTGTTGCTTCAAAAGAAAGTGAGGATCCATATGAGCTAAGGGGTGTGGAAATCTTACTTTCCGGGTTACTCTTTGAATTTTCTATCTTGGCAAGGGCTCGGAGTTGGAGGAAATGATAGTTACCTTTTCCTCGATTGCTTGACTGGTCCCTGTGTCATCCTGATGATAATCAATGTCAATAAGATGGTTGAAAAAGGAGCCAAGAGAGTCAAGGGATACCTCCGACTCAGAGTTGTCGTCCAGTTCAAGCATCTCGGAAGCACTGGGTTTCTTTCCCTTCTTGGCAGTTCTCTTGGTGACTCTCTTGGCCTTCCTAGCCCTCTTGGCAGCTTCATGATCATATTCTTTCTTCCAAAAGTCATCATCAGCTTGTGAAAGTCATCAAAGTTGAGTTAAACAAAGTATTTAAGGTGAAGTTAAAATAGGTAACTTAAAGACTTACTCCTGGCGCCGGGTTAGATGCGCAGAAAGGGCTTAGACCCACTTTACTGCAGTCCACCGGGCTTTCATGCAGAAGAGACTTTGTCATTTCATTGATGTCATTGTCAGATAAATCTTCAGAGCTGTGGCGTAGTGGATCCTTTTTGGCACCAGTGTAAGTGCACATTAAGCCGGCGCGACGACTCAATGGAATGGCCCGCCATGAAACCCAGCATCGAACCAAGTCAGTGCCAGTTAAGCCGTTCCCTAATAGATCCTTGAACTTGGCAATGGTTGGGGCGAGTTTCTTGCGTTCAACAACTGTCAGCCTGTCAGGGAGAGGATGATTTGATTCAAGATGCATGGCGCGAAAGTCGGGCAGCCGGTTCTCGTCAGCCGGAGAAGTATCTTTGCAATAGAACCATGTCTGGTTCTAGTCCTTGGGGTGACTCGGCAGACGGGCATAAGGGAAGATAGCATCTCTCCTGCACTGAATTGAGATTCCACCAAGCTCCAGACTGGGTCCATTGGAGTACTCATTCTAGCGGTTCAAATAAAAGTACTCTCTAAATAGCTCCACACTTGGCTCCTCTTCAAGATACACCTCACAGAAAACTTGGAAATTGCATATATTTGACACAGAATTGGGTCCAATGTCTTGAGGATGAATATTAAAAAAGTGCAGAAGATCCCGGAAGAATTAGAACTAGGCGGTGAGAAGCCCCGGTTCATGTGACCAGTAAAGACAATAACCTCGTCCCCCTTTGGCTGAGGTTTCTCCTCTTCCTTCTTAGGGGCGCGGTAGTGCATGACAGACTTCTTTGGCAGATAGCCGGTTGTCACAAAGTCTTGGAGTGTTTTTTCATTGACAATGGAGGGAACCCAGTTACAGAAGGTGGCTGTCTTTGGGGCCATTGTGAAGAAAGAAGCCTAAAATAAAAAAGAACGAGTTTGTCGTTTCAATTTAAGCCGGAGGAAAAGCACTATGGCATATATTCAGAATGGCGGCTTAAAAAGGGGCCTCATTGTATATGACTAGTGATAGCGGGTTACGTAAGCCGCCATGATTAGTTTTCGATGCTTGGCAGAGGTGAAATCTGTTGAGCATTTATTTTAACTACAATCGATGGTATAAGCCGCCATGACCAGGTGGATCTATCAGGAAGCAAATTTTTGCTAAGTACTGGACAAACAGGTTTCTCAGATTACAATTATTATTCTGGATCAGTGGCAGTTCAGAAAAATAAAATAAACCAAAACCTAAAAGCAGAACAAGGGAGTTCATAGGTTCTGAGTAGATCTTGTTTCAAGGAAGAAAGATCCGCTGGCATTGTAAGTAGGGGCCAAACTACTACCGCGCAAGTTATATGCTATTTCTAGATCAAAGGATGCTAGGGCTGAAGATGAACTATGAAAAAGTATGAAGAACACGAAGAACTCCGAAACCTTAATGCAGATCTAGGGGTATGAGGATAAGTACTTACAGATGCAGATCATACTGCAGTGGAGTGCCGATATTTTCTGGTCCAAATCAGGTTGATGCAGCGCCCGAGGACGAGGCAGACGATGAGCTTCACGGTCGGTGGAGCTCAAGGGGCAGGAGACTCGTGAGAGGAGGAGGAATACGAAGGAAAAGGAGGAGAATGAGAAAGGGACGTTCGACCCTATTTATAAGGAAAAGATAACAGGTGGGCGCGAAAAACGAGGAGGCCAAAAAGATGGCTATCCAGCTGCTCGGGCGCCTCGATTCTCGGGACAATGTAAAGATCTGTTTGGTATATGTTGGATATTGTGAAAAGTAATGACAGGTGACATCATGGCGGGTTATCACAAGTCCAGGAGATAACGTCATGGCGGGTTACGAATTCTCGCACAAATGAAGAAGGGAGGATTTTTCCTAAGTGTTGAAGATTGACATGAACCAGTTCAAATCAACCTGGGGCCTAATGTTGGGGATATAACTATTAGGTATGACCCGCCTAGGAGACCGGGTTATACCTATAGTGATTCATGATATGAAGCCCACGAGGATATCGAAGATGGCGGTTCACAAGCAAAGGCCCAAGGCCCAGGGGCGACTTAAAGCCTGTAGGAGTAAAACCGCCATATAAGTAAGACTTGTATTGTAAGGCATGTAAAGATAGTCACTGAGCCGCACACGTTGTCTATGAGGCGGCCGGGACTCCGTGAGCGGCTCGGCGTTCACCTGTGTATATAAAGAGACGACCCGATGGCGGTTCAGGGCAAGAGAGAACAAATCGAAAGCTAGGTCAAGCGGATTCGCTCCATGGTAATCGAGACATAAGCAATACCACCTCAAACTGGATTAGGCCTTTACCTTCACCGCAAGGGCCCGAACCAGTATAAACTCTTGTGTCCTTTGTCCCGTTTAACCCCTTTAAGCTAACCTAGTTGCGATGGCTCCACGACTAAGTCCTTTCACTAGGACATCTGCCGTGACTATTCCACAACAACTAGATATCGAAAGATTGAACGTGAATCATATAGTAGATATGATCAACATAGAGATGTTCACCATTGATGCCTACCCCATCTCACATGATGATCAGACATGGGTTAGTTGATTTGGATCACATATCACTTAAATAACTTGAGGGATGTTTATTTAAGTGGGAGTTCATTAGTAATTTGTTTAATTGAACTTTAATTTATCATGAACTTAGTCCTGATAGTATTTTCAAATTATGTTGTAGATCAATAGCTCGCGTTGTAGCTCCCCTATGTTTCTGATATGTTCCTAGAGAAAACTAAGTTGAAAGATGATAGTAGCAATGATGCGGACTGGGTCCGTGATCTCAGGATTACCCTCATTAATTGCTGCACTGAAGAATTATGTCCTTCATGCACCTCTAGGTGATAGACCTATTGCAGGAGCAAATGCAGACGTTATGAACGTTTGGCAAGCTCTATATGATGACTACTTGATATATTAGTGCGCCATGGTTTACGGCTTAGAATCGAGGCTTCAAAGACGTTTTGAACACCACGGAGCATATGAGATGTTCCAAGAGATGAAATTGGTATTTCAGACTCATGCCCGTGTCGAGAGGTATGAGACCTTTGACATGTACTTTCCCTACAAGATGGAGGAGAATAGCTCAGTTAGTGAGCATGTGCTCAGAATGTATGCGAATTAAAATTGGTTGAATCAAGTGGGAGTTAATCTTCTAGATAAGATAGTGATCGACATTGTTCTCTAGTCACTATCAGCAAGCTACTAGAAATTCGTGATGAACTATAATGTTCAAGGGATAATGAAAATATTCCCGAGCTCTTTGCGATGCTGAAATCAGTGAAGGTAGAAATCAAGAAAGAGCATCAAGTGTTGATGGTTAACAAGACCACTAGTTTCAAGAAAAAGGGCAAAGGAAAAGAAAGGGAACTTCAAGAAGAATGACAAACAAGTTTTCACTCCCATGAAGAAGCCCAAAGCTAGACCTAGTCTGGAACTGAGTGCTTCTACTTCAAAGGGAATGGTCACTGGAAGCGGAACTACCCCAAATACTTGGCGGATAAGAAGGATGGAAAAGTGAACAAGGTATATTTGATATTCGTGTTATTGATGTGTACTTTACTAGTGTTCATAGTAACCCCTGGGTATTTGATACCGGTTCAGTTGCTAAGATTAGTAACTCGAAACAAGAGTTGCAAAATGAACAAAGACTGTTAAGGGCGAGGTGACGATGTGTATTGGAAGTGATTCCAAGGTTGATAAGATCACCATCGCACACTCCCTCTACCTTCAGGATTAGTGTTGGACCTAAATAAATGTTATTTGGTGTTTGCGTTGAGCATGAATATGATTGGATCATGTTTATTGCGATACGGTTATTCATTTAAGTCGTAGAATAATTTTTGTTCTGTTTACATGAATAAAACCTCCTATGGTCATACACCCAATGTAAATGGTTAATTGAATCTCGATCGTAGTGATACACATATTCATAATATTGATGCCAAAAGATGCAAAGTTGATAATGATAGTGCAACATATTTCTGGCACTGCCGTTTAGGTCATATTGGTGTAAAGCGCATGAAGAAACTCCGTGCGGATGGATTTTTGGGATCACTTGATTATGAATCATTTGATACTTGCGAACCATGCATCATGGGTAAGATGACTGAAAGTCCGTTCTCTAGAACAATGGAGCAAGCTAATGACTTATTGGAAATAATACATACCGATGTATGCGATCCGAAGAGTATTGAAGCACGCGGCAGGTATCATTATTTTCTCACTTTCACAGATGATTTGAGTAGGTATGAGTATATCTACTTAATCAAACACAAGTATGAAACATTTGAAAAGTTCACAAAATTTCAGAGTGAAGTGGAGAATCATCATAACAAGAAAATAAAGTTTCTACGATCTGAGTTACGAGTTTGGCCTTCATTTAAAACAATGTGGAATAGTTTCACAACTCACGCCACCTGGAACACCACAGCGTAATGATGTGTCCGAACGTCGTAACCGTACTTTATTGGATATGGTGCGTTCTATGATGTCTCTTACTAATTTGTCACTATCGTTATGGGGTTATGTATTAGAGACAGCCACATTCACGTTAAATAGGGCACTGTCTAAATCTGCTGAGATGACACCGTATGAACTATGGTTTGGCAAGTGTTGACACCAGATTTTGGCACGGTCAATAACTTAATTAATATGTCCTCAAACGGAGAAGTGATCTACATAAAAGAGTTTTGTATTGTCCATATGAACATCTTTGAAGTTTGGGCCATCACCATCCGATCTCATCTCGAAGGCCGAAGCTGTGTTCGAAATACTGAGATTTTGTATTCAGAACACTAGTAGGCTGATTACGCCCCCAAGACGGCCTCATATGGAAAACCATTCTACAGGAATTGTCTTCGTCTTGTCGAAACAATCGATTTTGATATAAAAATCGTCGAGATCCGAGTTTGTATGCAAAAGTTAGAGCAATCAAGAGTGGAGCCCTATCACGAGGCGAGATGTGGCGCGCCCCACCAGACGCATGTGTGATGGGTAGCGCGAGCGAATACCCCGTTTTGCGCGACCGATTTGCCCTTCGGATGACCTCTGATCGAAAAACGTTCAACATGAAAGTTGTTCGTCTCGTTGAAACAGTCAAAATTACTTTTGGGCTCGTTTCCATCGGAGATCATTTACCACCTTAAAAATTAACCGCAAGGTACAGCCAGTTTAAACCGAACAGTTTTGAAAAGTTCGGACAAACCAATCCAAATTTGACCAGAGTTTTGGACGTGATTACAAGCCTTTTCCTTACAGGGAAGTCCAGCCGCCTCTTATATACCTAAGGGATGACGGCCGATTGAATAACAACACACAATCGCAAAATCCATCTACTTTTACCCTAGTTTTACATCTCTCTCTGGTTATTTCTCTCTTGTTCTTCGTTCGTTCTTCGTATTGAAGGGCAGCGATCCTCGAGGCTCTAGGGGTGGGCGAACCACCCTAGGGCAGCCCATAGCCTCCGCGCGTCCAGACGGGGTCCCTCCTGGGCGCGTGGGGTTTCGGGTCCTGAAAAGCATCTGCCGGATTGCTTCCGTACCACGCTTCGGGACGGGTCTCCTTCGACATGAGCTGTGGTGCATCACCCTCGGTGTTGGAGGTACACGGTGACATGTTCGTGTGCGAACACACTTTTTGGCGACTCCCCTGGGGACGAAAGATCAAGAATCATCATCAACCATGTCTAATCTCCCCAAGCCCTCAGAAGTTGACGTTGATAACATCATTAAGCCCGGTCTTGATGAACTATCAGATGAACATCGCCAAGCCTACGAAGCATGCAAGAAGCAGCATGAAGAGGCTTTTGAGGCGCTCAAGAAGAAGCGCGAGGAGGAGGATTTGGAAGCGTTTCTTTCAAGTTTCAAGAAGGACCGTCAAGGCAACATCACTCCAGTTGGAAACGTCATTTTTCCTCCCCTCATCAACGAACAAGATATAATCATTGTGAGTAAAGTTTTTTCTCCAGAGCAAGTGGCTGTGATTGAAAGTATTGTTAGTAAGGGTAATGTGATGGAATACAATTCTTTTGTGGCTAGTGCTAATGCTCAAAAAAATATGCCTCCATTATCTAGTGGCACTGTTGGTATATCTGAAAACCCTAGTCCAATTTTACCTATTTCATCGGCATCACCTATGCAACAACAATATAATATGCCCTTGAATTTTTACCCTACTCAAATCAACCAGCTTGTGGCTGCACCTACATACCCTAATCCTATTATGAGTGTGCCCAATTTGGGGTTAACGCCGAATCACTTTGTCACAACACCCATAGGCGCAAGCATGTTTGGTCTTCCGCCGAATTATGGTTCGGCGCCCATCCCACAAGTTGCACCAATAGCTAGTAGTAAGGTTGCTCCTATGTCATTGCCACAAACATCTTCATCTACCTCGAATCCAATTTTAGCTAAATTAAGGGAGGATTTGCATAATATGTTTCTAGAAACTTTCGGAAACGAGCCGAAAGTAAAGAGTCGTGTGTATCAAAAGCCTTATCCTGAACACTTCGATGCAATTTCTTACCCTCAAGGTTATAAGGTTTCTGATTTTGTTAAATTTAGTGGTGAGGGTATGAAAACAACTTGGGAGCATGTGAGTCAGTATCTAGCACAGTTGGGTGAAGCAGGTTCCATAGAAGAGTTGAAAGTGCGTTTGTTTCCCTTGACTTTAACTGGCACCGTATTTTCATGGTCTGCTGCTTTACCACATGGCTCAATTCTCTTATCGTTGCAATTATAGCAAAAGTTTCATGATCATTTTTATAGCAGCGATAATGAGCTAAAGTTGTCACATCTTACATCGGTTAGGCAAAAACATGATGAATTGGTCACCGATTATGTTAAGAGATTTACAAACATAAAAAACCGATGTTATAGCTTAGTGATAACTGAGAGAGACTTGGAAGATCTTGTTCTTAATGGTTTGAAAACTCACATTAAAGAGAGGCTAGAAATTTATGAGTTTTTGAGCATTAATAGAGTCTTAAGAAAAGCTTTGGCTCAAGAAAGTCGAAGGAAAGAGATTCATAGGTCTACAACCGACCGTCCTAGAATGCATATGGTTGAACACAATGATGATAATTCGGACGATGAGGTTGATGTTTATACTACTGAGTTTGTTTGGTCCTCAAAGGCCAAACCCTATACATGAAATCCTCTTAAGCCGATTCGCAAGATTCGTGATGAGGAGATAAGGTTTACATTTGATATATCTAAGTGTGATAAAATATTTGATACTCTCTTGCAAGATAATATGATTATAATATCACACACCATACCGCCGTTTGACGAGCTGAAACGGCGTGCTTATTGCAAATACCATAATTCATTTTCTCATGCTACTAATGATTGCAATGTTTTTCGACGACAGATACAATCAGCCATTAATGATGGACGATTGAATTTTGCTGAGATGAAAGTTGATAAACAACCCTTTCCGATAAACACCATGGACTTGGAGGGAAAGACAATGTTAATTCGGCCTAGCATAGCCGAATCTGCCAATAAAGATAATGTTGTTATTGGTGAATCCAGGAAAGGCAAGGAGGGCGATAAAGTCTTGGGAAGAGAGGTTGTACTTGATAAGCAACCCGATGGCAAGGAAGTATTGAAGATCACCGTAAAAAATCCCGCACTCGGGGGGCAACGACAAGTACAAGAAGATACTCATGTTAAATTTATCAAGCCCAAGAATTCGGAAGTTGGCAACTAGGAAAGAGTGAAGCTAAGCGCAAGCGAATCAAGCCAACTTTTGATATGCTGCTATCCAAATATGCAAGTCAAGCGGCCGGTTCTAGCTTTAATCGGCCATCACATTCGAAGCGTTCAAGATCGCTTCCGGAGCAAGAGTTTCGACGCTATGCAAGGCCATATGGGTCATGGGCACCGACACCATGGATGTCACAACCCTCCTATGCGCCATATTACATGAGAGACTTCAATGGAGGATGGGGGCAGACCCTAATGGCTCCTTATGCTTTCCATATGGGGTGGACAACACCCAGAAGGCCTGCTCGCGAGAGGCTTTATTATCCCACCCAAAGCCGTTTGAGTTATGGTGCTAATCGGCCAACAAAATATTCTCCAAGTAAGCCCAATAAAAAAGTGTGGCGTGTTAAGTCACCTAATGCGGAAATTTCAGAATGCGACAAGCAAATGGAGATCAAAAACCCGGTTATTGGTAATCTGGCTACTTCTAATGGTGATATTGTTATTGTTCAGGAGGGTTCCATGGTTGATGATCATGAGGCGAGCACAAGCAAGGCCAAACCAAGGGATCCCAAATATACTCAACCTAAGTGGTTTCCTCCCGGTTTAACTAAGACCATGAAAAGGAGATTATAACACACGAGGAACCACGAGAAGGTAGAACACAAAGAGGAGAGGCAAAGGGGCGAATTGTTGAGTGAAATTCGGCCCATAGCACTCACAAAACAAGTGTGGAGGCCTAAACAAAAACAAAACACAGATGCTTGTACATTAGCTGCAGTAACACCTTCACCACCAAAAGAGGATGATGCGAACCCTATTACATCGTCCACACTACCTGAAACATCCCCTTTAATTGAGGAATCTTTAAGCCCAATATACGCATCAGGAGATGAAGACGAGATGGTGGATTATGAATCTAGGCCGGTTCAGGAAGGTATGGATATTAATATGGTATATTACTTACCTGCCGAGTTTCGTGCTATAGGTGAACAAGGGGAGGTAACCCAGCTGAATTTTGGTCCTAAGAATGCTATTTTTGAGAAGCCAAGAGAACCGGTGAAACACTTGAAGCCATTGTACCTCAAAGGTCATATTAACGGATCGTCGGTTGCTAGGATGCTCATTGATGGTGGTGCTGTGGTAAATCTTATGCCCTACTTGGTCTTCAAAAAGTTGGGGTTAGATGATGATGCATTGATGAAGACCAATATGGTACTTAATGGGTTCGAGGGTGAAGAAAAGATAGAGGCCCAAGGTGCGATGTGCATGGAACTCACCTGGGAAGCAAAACTTTGGCCACCACATTCTTCATCGCCGAGGTGCAAGCTAACTATAATGTTATATTAGGTCACCATTGGGTTCATGCTAACCAATGTGTGCCATCTACCATGCATCAATTTTTAATACAATGGATCGATGATGAGGTGAAATCATTCACGCGGATAATTCGGCTTGTGTTGCTTTGGCCGATGCATCGGTGGATTGGAATCATCCCGATGTTACTTGCTTAACAGGGTGTGACCTCTCGGAGTTTGATTTCATTAGTGCTACAAGGAACGGGTTCATTCCCATCTCTTTAAAGCCGATTGGTGGTAATCGGTTACAAGGTATGATGTGAACCTGAAGTTAAAATCAATGGCCTATATAAAATTATTGCCCTAAGCATAAACATAGCCGATACATAATTATCATCTTGAGAAAAATAAATGTCTGATAGAGTGTTGACATCGTCCTTAGAAAAAGCATCGTGCAAGTTATTTTTCGGCACACAAGTTTGCTGAAAAACAGGGGGGCATGTGTTGACACCAGATTTTGGCACAGTCAATAACTTAATTAATATGTCCTTAAATGGAGAAGTGATCTACATAAAAGAGTTTCGTATTGTCCATATGAACATCTTTGAAGTTTGGGCCATCACCATCCGATCTCATCTCGAAGGCCAAAGTTGTGTTCGAAATACTGAGATTTTGTATTCAGAACACTATTCGGCTGATTACCACCCAAGACGGCCTCATATGGAAAACCATTCTACAGGAATTGTCTTTGTTTCGTCGAAATGATCTATTTTGATATAAAAATCGTCCAGATCCGAGTTTGTATGCAAAAGTTAGAGCAATCAGAGTGCAGCTCTATCACGAGGCGAGATGTGGCGCGCCCCACCAGACGCATGTCTAATGGGCAGTGCGAGTGAATACTCTGTTTTGCGCGACCGATTTGACCCTTAGGATGACCTCTCATCAAAAAACGTTCAACATGAAAGTTGTTCGTCTCGTTGAAACGGTCAAGATTGCTTTTGGGTCGTTTCCATCCGAGATCGTTTACCACCTTAAAAATTAACCGCGAGGTACAGCCAGTTTAAACCGAACATTTTTGGAAAGTTCAGACAAAACCAATCGGAATTCGACCAGGGGTTTGGACGTGATTCCAAGCCTTCTCCTTACACGGAAAGTCCAGCCGCCTCTTATATACCTAAGGGATGACGGCCGATTGAATAACAAAACACAATCACAAAACCCATCTACTTTTACCCTAGTTTTACATCTCTACGTGGTTATTTTTCTCTCGTTCTTCTTTCGTTCTTCGTGTTGAAGGGCAGCGATCCTTGAGGCTCTAGGGCGGGCGAACCGGCCTAGGGAAGCCCATAGCCGCCGTGCGTCCAGACGGGGTCTCTCCCGGGCGCGTGGGGTTTCGGGTCCTAAAAAGCACCTGCCGGATTGCTTGCGTACCGCGCTTCCGGACGAGTCTCCTTCGACGTGAGCTATGGTGCGTTACCCTCGGCGTTGGAGGTACACGGTGACGTGTTCGTGTGCGAATAGCAAGAAACCTAAGTTGTCATTTCTTAAAGTTTGGAGTTGCAACACTTATGTTAAAAGGCTTCAGCCTGATAAGCTCGAACCAAAATTGGAGAAGTGCGTCTTTATAGGATACCCGAAAGAAACTATTGGGTACACCTTCTACCACAGATCCAAAGACAAGACCTTTGTTGCTAAGAATGGGTCCTTTCTAGAGAAGGAGCTTCTCTCGAAGGAAGTGAGTGGGAGGAAAGTAGAACTTGATGAGGTAATTGTACCTTCTCTCGAATTGGAGAGTAGCACATCAGAGAAATCCATTCCCATGATACCTACACCAACAAGAGTGGAAGCTAATGATGATGATCATGAAACTTCAGATCAACTTACTACCAGACTTCGTACGTCTAACAAAGCATGTTCCGCACCAGAGTGGTACAGTAACCTTGTCCTGGAAGTCCTATTATTAGACCATGGTGAACCTATGAACCATGGATAAGCTATGATGAGCCCAGATTCCGACAGATGGCTTGAGGCCATGAAATCTAAGATAGGATCTATGCATGAGAACAAAGTGTGGACTTTGGTGGACTTGCCCGATGACCGGCAAGCCATATAGAATAAATGGATCTTCAAGAGGAAGATTGATGCTGATGGTAATGTTACTGTCCATAAAGCTCGACTTGTCGCATAAGGTTTTCGACAAGTTCAAGGAGTTGGCTACGATGAGACTTTCTCATCCGTAGCGATGCTTAAGTACGTCCGAATCATGTTAGCAATTGCCATATTTTATGATTATGAAATCTGGCAAATGGATGTCAAAACTGCATTCCTTAATGGATATCTCAAAGAGGTGTTGTATCTGATGCAACCAGAAGGTTTTGTCAATCCTAAAGGTGTTAACAAAGTGTGCAAGCTCCAGCGATTCATATATGGACTGGTGCAAGCATCTGAGAGTTGGAATATATGCTTTGATGAGGTGATCAAAGCATATGGTTTTATACAGACTTACGGTGAAGCATGTATTTACAAGAAAGTGAGTGGGAGCTATGTAGCATTTCTAATATTATATGTGGATGACATATTGCTGATTATATATGATATATAATTTCTGGATAACGTAAAATTATACTTGAATAAGAAATTTTCAATGAAAGACCTCGGTGAATGATGGCCCACAAGTATAGGGGATCTATCGTAGTCCTTTCGATAAGTAAGAGTTTCGAACCCAACGAGGAGCAGAAGGAAATGACAAGCGGTTTCCAACAAAGTATTCTCTTCAAGCACTGAAACTATCAGTAACAGATAGTTGTAAGATGAGATAATTCGTAACGGGAAACAAATAAAAAAAGTAAACAAGGTGGAGCAAGGTGGCCCAATCCCTTTTGTAGAAAAGGACAAGGCTGAACGAACTCTTATATAAAGCAAAGTGCTCCTGAGGACACATGCGAATTGTTGTCAAGCTAGCTTTCATCATGCTCATATGATTCGCGTTCGTTACTTTGATAATTTGATATGTGGGTGGACCGGTGCTTGGGTACTGCCCTTCCTTGGACAAGACTCCCACTTATGATTAACCCCTCTCGCAAGCATCCGCAACTATGAAAGAAGAATTAAGATAAATCTAACCCTAGCATGAAACATATGAATCCAGATCAGCCCCTTACGAAGCAACGCATAAACTAGGGTTTAAGCTTCTATCACTATAAAAACCTATCATCTACTTATTACTTCCCAATGCCTTCCCCTAGGCCCAAATCATGGTGAAGTGTCATGTACTTGACGTTCACATAACATCACTAGAGGAAAGACAACATACATCTCATCAAAATATCGAACGAATACCAAATTCACATGATTACTTATAACAAGACTTATCCCATTTCCTCAGGAACAAACGTAACTACTCACAAAGCATATATGTTTATATGTAAAAACTAGTTGATGGGATCACCAGAATAAAGATAATTAGCTTAGAAAGTCCCACAAAAATTAGAAACATCCGGCCATTAATTAAACTGACTAGCTGATTACGGCCAATGGATCTACAAAAATAATTTATCTATAGAATAGTTCAAATAAATTACCCACCAATGCCCTTCATTATTTTTTACTGTACCCCTTCAATTTATCTAGCTAGAAAAAGTTAGTTTATTAGGTTATGGAGCTTCTATCGAAGATTTTCTCGCCGCCACCAATTCTAATCGGTGCTCTCCGCAAGCCGTACAGGCCCCATGTATGTACACCAGAGCATCCAACACTATACATGTTTTGTTTTGCATCCACGTCCCAAGGAGCTACATGGAGATCCAGAGAATGACTTGACTAGCGCTGATGCATGTATAAGCAAGACTTGACTAGCGCTCATGCATGCACGGGCAAGCATACGTGGACGAGCTCGGCACTCCACGAGGCGCCGAGCTTTTGGAGACTCTGGCCGCTGAAGAGAATGGGCAGAGTAATTAAGGATGGTTTGACCAGAGCCATAGCCGGAGTAATTAAGGATGGTTTGACTAGAGCCAATGCTTTCAACTTGTGTGTCATGCGTCGCCGGCCCCTCGGGTACATGAATACTGAAATACCTGATCAATAGGAACGACCAGAACGATGCAATATGGTCCAGACATTGAGACAAGATCTGTTATAAAACTTTCTATGCACAGCTCACAGATTGGTGCAGTCACGTACTCCCTCCGTCCACAAATAAGTGTACTTCTAACTTTTGTCTTAAGTCAAAATTTTAAAACTTTGACCAACTTTATAGGAAAAAGTAGCAACATTTATGGCACTAAATTACTATCACTAGGTTCGTTTTGAATTGTGCTTTCATAATATATCAATTTGATGTCATATATGTTACTATTCTTTTGTATATAGTTGGTCAAAATTTTAAAACTTTGACTTAAGACAAAAGCTAGAAGTACACTTATTCACGGACGGAGGGAGTACGTGAGGTATTAGTTTTCTACTAATCCGTCTAGGCACACATGTATGGGACAACATAAATTCTTCAAATTTTTATTAGCATAAACTACGTAAAACAAGAGCTGTACATCATTCGTGGCTGTGTGTATATGTCAATATACAAAAAACATATATTGTATAACATGCAAAATAAGAGGTGTGTATCATCAGCATAAATTATAAAAAAGGACACACTGTTGTAGCATCCAAAATTATTAGGCTGTTCGATATGTAAGAGTTTATGACAATTTTCCTTTAAACTTTTCCATCATTTTTTCTTACGAAGTCACATATTGTTACATGGAAGGTCCGAGTCACATATTAGACTACGAGTACCACAAACATGTTCACTTAGAAATTTATTTTTTATTCAAATGATCCTTCCCCTTTTTATAATTCATTTCTAACACTGAGTGATGCGATAAGGACACCTACAGCTTATGTGTTTTTTCTTTGCGAATCCTACAGCTTATGTGCTTTCACATGCCCGTGTACTAATGCTGAATTAAATATTAGGTAAGTGAAAACACCTTCTTTTGTGATGAAATTGAACACACCTTGAATCCTTGATGCATTATGTTTTTTAATGATTGTGTAGTTGTTAACACCGGTGCGTATAAATGCTTCTGAATTGTTATCATTTTCACTTCTGCACTGTACTGTTGCTATTGGCTTCATATGTACTTTTCTAAGGACATGGTCTACTATATGAAAAATATTAGATTCAGGGGCACAAATTCTCCGTACATTACTTGGGGGCATCATGGTCTACAAGGTCATGACTATCATGTTAGATTAAAGGGCATCGTGAGTATTGAATCAAGAAGCAATATGGATGTTGATCAGAAATAACCTTACGGACCCACAGGAGGTTCTAAAGTCTCCGTACATTACTTGGGTAAATGATTAATTCTACTGATTGATCTGTTATGAACTTGCTTTGTACTACCTCAGCTACCAAAAACGTCTTATAATTTGGGACAGAGGAACGGAGTTTTCTAACTCTCACCTATAATCACTTTTATCACAAAACTAGGTTGCACCACACAATCTTAGCAGATACGTACAGAGTAAGCCATAGTGTCAAATCGGTAGACACGCCTTCAACTAAAAGGACTGCATGATTTTATTCCAAACATCTTAAAATTAAGAATTAATCCTTTTTCACAAAAGGCGTCATCATTGTTTCAATACCAAAGAGGCCAACAGCAGAAGTACAAATTGGTATGTTCCCTATAGACCATAATGTGAGGTTTGGAAATATAGCTAAATTTATTAACCAAAATGTAATTTGCTGAATCAAGTATGTGTATATTTGTGTTTAAGAAAAAACTTGACTGCGCGTCAACTTACATATGTAGTACTATAGGTTTAGTTCAAAATTTCCTATCAATCCGATCTTAAACTTTAACCTGCCCGGGTATCTATAGAGAAGAGCATCTCATTGATGATTTTCTGTAACAGCTTATATGTAAAATCACTTGGTGTACCCGAATACGGGAACCAATATGGAACAACAGAAGCATCGACACATTCCTTTGAGTGTCAATTGTCCATTTCTCATCTTTTATCGGGCCTAATATTTTGATGAGCACAATTTCAGTTCATATTGTGTTTATTAGAGCGTGATACCACTTTGACAATCAAATTTACACAATCCTTTTGGACAAAGTATTAATACACATTTGATAACTTTGTGGTTTCTCTGAACTTTGCCTTATATCTAAACTACACACATTTGTATGTTCAATTCTTCTTTATGTCTCGCTCAATTAGTTTGCAAGAGTGTAGGGATTGTTGCCAAGTTTTATTAGCAGAAACACAAGTGAATGTCAATACATCAAGGTCCAAGCCCACTTGAACTTCGGTACAACATGGGTTAGGTCTATTGATGACACGGTGAACACAAGAAAAGGATGACAACAATACAAGCACACTCCAATGGGAAGCTTGCTCCTATGGGAGGAGCAAACATGTGGAAGGTCCGCTGCGGTGAAAGAACACACACTCCATAGAGGCCGCAACCGCTATTGGACTAACTTTTGTTAAGTCACTCTTTATATAGTGAGGCATAACAATTGATATTTTACAAAGAATTGCATGGTTCACCTTGTTTATTTCTAGACTATTAATTATTGTTCTAAAAAATTGTTGACCTACAACTATTCCATAGAGCTTATGAAATTTATTTGGCATACAGAAAATAGTTTATAGGGTACTTCTCATTATGCTTTACCATCAAGCGTAATGTCAAAGGGGCACGAATAAAGTGGGCAACAAAATAATAAGCTTAGTGTCATTCTTATCGATTTTTGTTCTTCAAAACGCCCTGAACACCTACTTTTGAAGAAATGACTTTTGCTAAGTGAATAAATATGACAGCACATATTTAATCATTCCGTTGCACTATAAAGTATAGGCACTTTCCATATTTCAACAATAATAATATAATGTCTCGATATGGTAAAAAAAATTGGTCATATTAAGAGTTTAGTAAATATAAATTTACAATGATTAAAAACTAAACCTACTAATTCTAGATAGTTCGACAATGTATTCCAAAATGTAAATAAATACAACACGAGTGATCATAAATAATACAATTAGTAAGGCATGCATAACCAGAACATAAATGGAAAATGGATAACACATATATTTATATATAAATAAATAGCCAAAAATACCTAATAAGAGAAAACTATATTCACAAAAGTGATATATTTGTAAATGTCATCACATATGAATTTTAGACTTAATAAATTTTTCTGTAGATAAATAATATATTATGAGTCACTATTAAACTTAATAAATTCTAGTCCGTGCATCGAGCGGGCCACTCTTCTAGATCATAATAATAATCAGAGGAGTATTAATTATCATTAAGATCTGAGCATATGATCTTCCACCGAATAAAACAACTAGCATCAACTACAAGGAGTAATCAACACTACTAGCAACCCACAAGTGCCAATATGAGGTTTGGAGACAAAGATCGGATACAAGAGATGAACTAGAGTTTGAGAGGGAATGGTGTTGGTGAAGATGTTGATGGAGATTGGCCTCCTCTCGATGAGAGGATCGTTGGTGATGACGATGGCTTCGATTTCCCCCTCCCGGAGGGATGTTTCCCCGACAGAACAGCTCTACTGGAGCCCTAGATTGGTTCTACCCAGGTTCCGCCTTGAGACAGTGGCGCTTCGTCATGGAAGCTTCCTTATGATTTTTTTCCAGGTCAAAACACACCATATAGAAGAAGATGGGCGTCGGGGGCCTGCCAGGGGGCCCACAAGGACGGGGGCGCGCCCTCCACCCTTGTGACTGGCTGGTGGCCCCCTCTGGTACTTTCTTCGCCCAATATTTTTTATATATTCCAAAAATATTCTCTGTGACGTTTCATGACTTTTGGAGTTGTGCAGAATAGGTCTCTAATATTTGCTCCTTTTCCAGTCCAGAATTCCAGCTGCTGGCATTCTCCCTCTTCATGTAAACCTTATAAAATAGGAGATAAAAGGCATAAGTATTGTGATATAATGTGTAATAACAGCCCATAATGCAATAAATATCAATATAAAAGTATGATGCAAAACGGACGTATCAACTCCCCCAAGCTTAGACCTTGAAGCGAAAGCCGAAATCAAAAAATATGTCCACATGTTTAGAGATAGAGGTGTCGATAAAATAAAATACGGACATGAGGGCATCATGATCATCTTTAGAATAGCAACATATAATGCCATATAATTTCTTATGCTAAAGTAACAATTCGTTCACAAGATAAAGCATGAATCAGAAACTTCATTGAAAACCAACAAACTATGATCTCAATCATTGAGGCAATTACAATTTATTATAACATTGGAAAGAGTCAATATAAGAGATTTTAAGCAAGTCCATATACTCAACTATCATTTAAACCTTTACAATCGCTAACAGTCACACGATACTTATGGGTACAACGTTTCAATCGGACATGGAGAAAGATAGGGGCTTATAGTTTCGCCTCCCAATCTTTTACCTCAAGGGTAATGTTAACAATAATACCTTATGATAACCTACATCCGAGTGGATATATATATATATATATATATATATATATATATATATATCTAGATCTCTCGACCACATAGTTCTTGACAAAGGAAAAAGTGTAAAAAGGAAGGGTGATGATCACCATGACTCTTGTATAAGGGTAGACAATAAAAGTAAAAGATAGGCCCTTCGCAGAGGGAAGCACAGGTTGTCATGTGCTTTTATGGTTGGATGCACAAAATCTTAATGCAAAAGAACGTCACTTTTTATAAAGACCTTTATTATGCAGTTCGTCGATTTTATTTCTTTCATATGACAAGTTCGTATAAAGCTTATTTTTTTCACACTAATAGATCATACATATTTAGAGAGCAATTTTTATTGCTTGCACCGATGACAACTTACTTGAAGGATCTTACTCAATCCATAGGTAGGTATGGTGGATGATGACCCACAAGTGTATGGGATCAATTGTAGCCTTTTCTATAAGTAAGAGTGTCGAACCCAACGAGGAGCAGAAGGAAATGACAAGTGGTTTTCAGCAAGGTAATGTTTGCAAGTGCTGAAATTGTAATTAGCAGAGTACTTTTATAGCAAGATAATTTGCAATAGTAACAAAAGTGAAGCATGTTAGCCCAATCATGTTGAGGCAAAGGACATGCCAAAATGGTCTCCTATAATAAGCAAAGCGTTCTTGTGGGTACATGGGAATTTCATCTAGTCACTTTCATCATGTTGGTTGGATTTGCGTTCGCTACTTTGATAATTTGATATGTGGGTGGACCAGTGCTTAGGTGCTATTTTTAATTGAACAAACCTCCTACTTATGATTAACCCCCTCGCAAGCATCCGCAACTATGAGTGAAGTATTAAGAATAAATTCTAACCATAGCATTAAACTTGTGTATCCAATCGGTCCCTTACGGAATAGCGCATAAACTAGGGTTTAAGCTTCTGTCACTCTCACAACCCATCATCTAATAAGTACTCCACAATGCATTCCCTTAGGCCCAAATATGGTGAAGTGTCATGTAGTCGACGTTCACATGACACCACTAAGGGAGTCACAACATACATACTATCAAAATATCGAACACATATTCCCGTGACCTCAGGAGCAAAAGTAACTACTCACAAGTGATAAACATGCTCAAGATCAGAGGGTATTAAATAGCATAATGGATATGAACATATAATCTACCACCAAATAAACCATATAGTAATCAACTACAAGATGTAATCAACACTACTAGTCACCTACAAGGACCAATCTATACTTCCGATACAAAGATTGAACAGAAGAGATGAAGTAGGGTTTGAGATGAGATGGTGCTGTTGAAGATGTTGATGGAGATTGCCCTCCCCGAGATGGGAGAGTTGTTGGTGATGATGATGACGATGATTTCCCCCTCTAGGAGGGAAGTTCCCTCGGCGGAATCGCTCCACCGGAGGGGAAGTTTTCTCCTGCCCAAGTTCCGCCTTGAGACGGTGGCGCTCTATCTCGAAAGTCATCTCCTTATTTTTTTCCTAGGTCAAAATGACTTATATACCAGAAGAGGGGCACCGAAGGTGGGCTAGGCTGAGCACAACCCGCTAGGGCACCCTGGTGTCTTGTGCTCAAAAGGTGGCCCCCCTCCGGTAGTTATTTGCTCCAGTATTTCTTATTTATTCCATAAAAATTCTCCGTGAAGTTTCAGCTCATTTGGAGTTGTGCAGAATAGGCACTATAAAAAAAATAAACTTCCACGATGATACGTGTTTGTCACAGTAGGTCACGTTTTCTATCATGCATGTACATGCACGACGATTTTATGACAGAATCAAGATAGTCATACCTGTCTTGTCATAGAAGTGTTCCATGACATTACCAAAATTATCACCATGCAAGTGTCCACTTCAATGACGATAAATCGCGCGTCATAGAAGTGCTTTCGTCAAGGGTAACCGACATGTGGCATCCACCAGAACGGGTTCCCGTTAAGCTACCGGGTTCCGGTTTGGATCTGATAACCCGTTAACAGCCCGGACCAATGGGGATTTTCCATGTGTAAAATTCTGAATGGCAAGAGGAACCACATGTCGGCTCACCGTTGAGACAGATGTCATCCACTCATTGGACCGAAGGCGCCTATGATACGTTGACACGTGGCATGACCCAACAGAGGCCCATTCCAGTGAAAAGGCCGCCCGTTTGACTTGGTCAAAAGGTAGCGGGCCAGCCCACGGAGAGCCTGTTAACGGCCTGTTCGCATACAACCCATTTACAGCCCGCTAAGTCACGACCCGTTACGGCTTATCCGAATTAGGCCCAGTAGCGTCATCTGGGGCGTCCAATATGATTCCAGCCCATTGTAACTTCCGTCCCATGTATGGACCATGATGTATTTCGGCCCATATGAGGCCCTCTATAACTCTTGGCCCATTAACGGGCCGTGGTGAAACTGGGCCGTAATGAACAGTGTATCACTTTATACCCATTAATGACCCTTTAGTCCGTCGGCTATTTCCACCCCGTGTTAACTTTCGGCCTTCTAAGGGCCCATTTATTCTTGGGCTCATTTCCAGAATTCGATTACTTACAGTTCGCTACTGGCCTGTTCCGCTTGTGGGCCAAATTCAGCCCACGGTTATAGGCGGCCTATTTGTGGCCCGTTAACCTGTTGGGATGTTTTCATAGCGTCATCAAATACGGCCAATTAACGGCCTGTTATGGTCGGGCCATAAAACAGACGTTTCCACTCTAGCCCGTTTATGGCTCATTTTGCGGTCCGTTATTGGTCCATGAATAGTATGGCCAATGTTTGGCGAAACAATTATACGTCCCGTAGAAGGCCCAGAGATGAGACGGCCCGTAGAAGGCCCATGGATCCTACAGCCCGTAGAAGGCTCATGGATCCTATGGCCCACATAAGGCCCATGGATCGTACAGCCCGTGGAGGGCCATGGTCACTATAGCGGGTAGCAGGACCATGGTCACAACAGTTCGTGTGTTGTGATGGTTAATGTGGCCTAGTTATAAAAATAGGTTATTGTGGTCACTAGAAAAACGCGGAAAACGAACTACAATGACTACAAGCAAACAACTAAATAAGACAATAAGGAAATAAATAAGCAAGCAACTAACGCTAGGCTATTACGGCTATTACACATATTACATCCACTGGGCATCAAAGTTCACCAACAGTGCAAAAAAGGGAACAAAGCAACATATTACATACACTGGCCGTCTAAATTGGCCACCAGTGCAAATAAACGCAGCAGCAAAACAAGTCCATAACTGAAACAACTTCAGAAGAGCTCAAGAAATGTTATCCTGGGTATCCACCATGCTGGCAATAAGCTTAGCAATCTTATTAGCTTTGTCCTATTTAGCGCTAAAATCCTCCAATGCTTGTTGTTGCACCAGAAAGTATGCATCTGAATGCTCTAGGGACTTCCACAGTCCTTCCGCTTCTTGTTGCAGCACAGTTGATCGATGTCTTTCAGCTTGTAGTTGAGACTCAAGAAACCAAAGTGATTCAGACAGTGAGTTTGAATAGCTTGTGCAAGCGGTAGTGGCTAGTAACTGGAACACTAAACCAAGACAGGACTTTGGGGTTGTCTCACTATCTTCAAGATAGTTTTCCTTAGCTATTTTATCAGCTTTGTTGGAGACCAACAAGGATGTCTCACTATCCTGAACCTTATCTGCATTACTTCCTTTACCATTGCTTAATAAGGCACTCTTCCCCGATATTCTATCAGCAT
Source organism: Triticum turgidum subsp. durum (assembly GCA_900231445.1). Lineage (NCBI taxonomy): Eukaryota > Viridiplantae > Streptophyta > Magnoliopsida > Poales > Poaceae > Triticum > Triticum turgidum. Next base: position 464,431,240 of record LT934120.1, on the reverse strand, counting down.
TCTAAAATAAGGAACAAGCAGACACGTAACATGTTTAGCATGTACTAGTATATGAAACTCATTTCGGTGAACCAGTTCATTAGTAAGGTGGACATGATTAAACTACCAAGTCTTCTATTGCCAAGTAGTACATAATAAAAGCATCAAACAAACATATATCTATGTCCCATGGTCACTGCATTGTCTTGCCAAATCTCTACTCCTAATGGAGCAGTTGGTAGCCTCGCTTCCAGTTTTTTTCGTCCCACCACTTTCGTCCGGTTTTTTTTCGTAGGTTAACCGTCGTAGATTTTTTTCGATGCTGGTTTCTTATTCACCGGTTTGTTTACCCCTCAGCTCTTTCCTTGCAAATCAGCAATTTCCAAACGTGCACGCAATCACGGATCTAAATTTACTAACTTATCCAAATCAACCGATACCTTCCATTATTGCAAATTTCTTTAGGAAACAAATAATAGATTTTAAGGAAACAAATAAAAGATTTTAAAGAAGCATCATACTTTACTAACAATCACTAAAAATTAAATCTAAATTAATTAACCTTACCTTAAATCACTCAATCACTTTAATTAGAAAACATTTCCTTTCCTAACTGCACCCCGCTTAGTGTGCACATAACAATCCGAAGTAATTAGAGTCACATGATTGAATCCATTTATTTAGAGCGACATGATCGAATTCATTTATTAACAATAATCCTCACCAAAAGTGCGTTTAGCAATTTTAGAGGGCGGACCAAAACTCTGCCATCCGCTCGCCCACGTTTGTTTAGATACAGGAAAAAATGGCATAATATATGGAAACAACACGACCGGGGCGGGAGTGCAATCTTCGGGGATAGGGGATCGGAGGAGAAGGATTGGCCTGGCAGCATGATCGGGGTGCTTCCCCACGGCCGCGGCCGTCCTCGCGATGCCACCTACCCGAAATCAACGCTGCTCCCTGCCGTCAGCCGAGGCGACGCCGCCTGCCCTCCTACCCACGGTCCGCTGCCGTGTGCAGCTACGGCGGGAGGAGTAGCGACGGGGCCGAGGTCCTTCATGCGTTCCGGGATGGAGGCCATGATTTCGTCGAGGTCATTGCTGCCTCCTACACTCAGGGTGTGTCGCCGAGATTGAGGCGAGCATGAGGAGCTGTGGCCACCGCCATGGTCACCCCATCGCAGGGGATGGAGCACGCCATCGGCCTACAGCTTGTGGAGATCACCGTTGCTGTTTAGGTCGCGTGGTGACCGGATCTTGCCGATGTGTCCCTCCCCAACGACCTCCTCTTCGCCCGGTTGGCCGGCATGGATCTCGCCACTGCTGCCCTCAACTTCTCTGCCTCGAGCTCAACGGTCAGCCACCATGGATCCCCCAGCTGGAGGGTCACGTGAACCAGCCGTCCTCCCATGCTGCAGCGGCGAGAAGGTTTCATGGCTCTCCGTACACGAAGAGTGGAGTTCAGTCAAGTACTTATATACTTGGCCTCTACTGTTGATCCATGTACATGGAGAAGAACAGACAACCGCTCATTCATGCTTCATTCCACTCCTTTGCGCTACATTACTGGAGGTGACATTTTCCTATCTCTCTATGTTGTAACAAGCCTGCTGCCTGCATAGTTAATGGATTTTTTATTTAAATTTATCGCTGCTTAGTGCTTTGTTGCAATTGTTCACCCAAGATTCTTATATATAATCTGAGCGTATGTAGGCATACTTAGCTTTGCTATTCCATTTTTTCTGGCGCATAGAAATAAGAGTATTGTCCAGGTTAGGTATTCAATTGAGTATGGTATTTGGATTGCTATCAGAATGTCTTTTCTATGCATGTGATTTCTCACATCTGGTTATAATATTTGTGAAGACGTGCATTGCACGTGCACTTGGAAGTGGGCCCGTGGCCCGCACTGGACGGCGCCGACGCCGACCCGAGCCACCTCGTCCGCGTATTCTTGGATCTGTGGCTGGTCGATTTACATGAAATTAATTCCCTCAGTTCTGGTGACAAATATAATACACATAATCCATATTGTTATGCACTAGCGTGTATGTGTGAAATAGATGGATTATGGTCCCGTACCTAATAAGATGGATATGTGTGTGTGTTAGAGAGAGAGGGAGAGGGGGATAGAGAATGAGGAAGAGGGAGGGAGAGTGTGTGTCTATGTGTGTGAGGATTTGATGGTAAAAAGATCGCTAATATCGTAATATTGAACTCTTAAAGTTAATGTGGCCCCGTTGCAACGCACGGGCGTTCTTCTAGTCAAAATAGGGACATGGATCAAACCATATCAGTTCAAGACAAAGCAGCACTGAAAGAATACAAAGCGTGGGAAACTACACGACATAACAAGATTTCAAATGGGTACCACGGGTCTACATGTACAACAACACTATTGGCTCTGTTGTAATGCTTGTAATGTGCATGATATGAGAAGTCAACTGTATACACAATTGAAATTGAAATCAATAGAGCTATTTATAAGAGAAAACCCGTTAAAGAAACATGTGTAAACATACCTATTGTTCCATTGGAGTTTTGATTGGATCCTTCAATTTAAAAAATAAGTTTGTATGAGTAAATATAGTGATACAAGAGCGAAGTAGTATGCATGATAGCAATGGAATCTTAAATGAGAACAGTTGTTCTTCAGGTTTAAGCACTTGTTCTACATGAACAGAGTACAGTAAGACGGAAGAATATAGTACTTAAAAATAGAAAATGAGCTCATAGACCTTACAACATTCTTGGTTCGGGACCAGTATAGAACAAGACGTTCCCAATCATTGTCCAGTAAATGTGTTTCAGGAGAACGTAAGTTAATTTGATGAGTTTGTTTGCCAGAGAAGTACGTTTTCTTCAGGTTATTCCGATACTGCCACGAAGCATTCTTGAAAATAGCAGAGGTATTAGCACAGGTTATCTCATCATAAGTTTCCAAACCGGTCCTTCTCTATAGAGAAAAATGGGAAAATCTGCTGTATTATAAACATCATGGAGGTAGAATGTATGGGACAAAGCAAAGTAATTGCCATGAATAACATTACTTACGCATAACTCCTGGACAAACACCTGCAACTAGCATTGTCCTTCATCTTCAGTATAATATTTCCATGATGGGAAGATATGCACATAGGATTTAATGACATCAAATGCGATAGATGCTAAATTATGACTGGCTGGTTGTGCTTCCTCCATAGGAATTGGTGTACTAACTAGTGGAGTTGGGGTTCGCCGTGGTAGTACTGGCGCTTTGGGCACTGGAGCTGCCTTACTATCTCCTCTTGTTTGGGAGCTCTGTGGTGGAGATGGTGCTGTGTCAACAGGAACTGGGTTACTATCTGCTAGGGTTGGGGTTAGATTGGGTGAAGCCGGTTCTCTGTCCATCGTTGCAGGGGTACAATCTGCAAGAGTCTGGGATATGTGTGGTATGGTTGCTTTCCGTGCATGTACAACCGGGGTGCTATCTCCACAAAGAGGTAGCATTGTTTTATTTGAAGACCGTGTTTTTACTCCGCTAGATACTGCCATCACCCGCTCCAATTCAAATGGCTGATAAACAGGAAACGTAGTTGAATGTACAGACATTGTATGAGAGACAAATGCAATAGATAGTGTGGAAAAAGAGGGCATGAAATAGTTGACATGTATATTGTTTAACTAAAAATGATAGCATGACATAATTTCACATATATGATGTCTATCTAAACTGGATAGCATAGCATGACATAATTCAAAGATATGACGACTAACTAAATAGGATGGCATGAGATAATTATATGATGTCCTTAGTAAATAGGTTCGCATGACATAATTCACATACATGTTATCTAAGTAATCAGGATCGCATGATTTAATTCACACATGTGATTTATATGCTAAGCATAGGGCATTTGCATATATGATGTCTGAACTAAGAACATGGTGTTGAATATTGTGTATATGATGTCTAAACTATGCAATGCAAGACACCATATGTCGGTGTACAAAAGTAGGGGCCCTTCTGTACCCCTTTACTTGTGCACGGGCAATCGTAGCCGCGCCTGTGACCATACTTGGCGAGGCAGAGGAAGGAAGCAAAGATACAAGACTACAGGGCAACGCTCAAGCCAGGGGCGCAAAGAGCAAAGTGATCGAATGGGCATCCCCCGGCAAGAGCCTTGCCGGGGCAGCTTACCCAACACCAGCGAGGCCGCCATCCTTGAGCTTGGGAGTTCCAACACCGTCGACAACATTGGAACCAAGGCTCAGGAGGCGCCTCCATGATTGCATGCAGATCTTTGTGAAGACCGAAGGCCTGCAAAGCCTAGATAGAGATAAGACACCGACGAGATCCTAGCCGAGGATGCCCACGAGGTCCCGGCAGGGCATGGAGCCCTGACAAGACTCTTGCCGAGGGCGCCCGTAAGACCCCGACAAGACCCTTGCCGGGGACATCAGCAAGATCGCGGCAAGGCTTGCCGCCCCATGGCCGACCCAGCCCAGTGGACGACCCATAAACTAGCCAAATGCCTACGTGGCAATGTGTGGCTTCCAGATCAATAAGCCAAGCACCTGCATGGTGGCATACAGATCTTCGTGTAGACCCCGCCAACATGCCAGCACAGCAACCTACTATCTTGCATGGCACTGCATGCCCCACTGGCCTGGACGCGCGTCGAAGCAAGGCGAAGCGGCGACACATGGGACGGGCTCTGTTGTCGTCCCAGATAAAGCAAGAGGACACCTAAGCTGCGCATTAAATGCATTTTGTCCCTTAATGTCAGGCGATAAGCTTGTACACTGTAGATACTTTCCACCTCATGTGTGCCACTGTGGCGACCCCTTTGACTTATAAAAGGAGGTCTGAGGCGTACTGAGGAAGGATTCAGACTTTTGGGCTAGGCATGCACCGCAGCTAGTTCAAGAACTCAAGAACACTCAAATACACACCAAAGCAGGACTAGGGTATTACGCATCTTTGCGGCCCGAACCTGGGTAAATCCCCTAGGGTTAATTGTCTAGACCTGCTCTTTTTACAACTCCACGCCCCGCCAACCGTAGAAGGGATCCTCGTGATCCCATAGGTGTCGTTCCCCCGACATCTTTGGCGCGCCAAGTAGGAGGGGGAGAAGTTGTGAGAATCTGGTCTAGCAGTTAGGATGGCATTTTCTTCATTGCCATGGCTCTAAGGAAGAAGGTTGGTGATACGTCTCCAACGTATCTATAATTTATGAAGTATTCATGCTATTATATTATCCATCTACACTACTAGGGAAAACGCTATACACAGAGGTATAGCAGTAGCGTTGGTCAAAACTCGGCGCTAGCGCTACTTAGTAGTAGCGCTTGTTGCAAAACCACGCTACAACCATTATTTTAGCAGTAGCGCGTCCTCACGGAAAAGCGCTACTACTAAAATTCCCTCACTAGTGCCGGTAGGCTAGGAATAGTAGCAGCGCTTCTCCAAGAAGCACGCTACTGCTAAAAACATTGTAGCAACGCGTTTCTGCTGTAGAGCGCTACTGCTATGTAAAAGAAAATAAATTGAAAAATAAGTAGAAAAGTAAATGAAAATGAAAGAAATAGAAAAAGGAGAAATGAAAAAAATAAAATGTAAAGAAAATAAAAGAAAAAGAAAATGAAAACAGAAAGGGTTAGCTGTAGCGTGTTTCTCTGGAACACGCTATAGCTACCTTAGCTATAACGAGTTTCGGCAAAACGCGCCACTGCTAGTTTGACCCAAATCCCAGCAGCCCGGGCTCAAAATTTTGCTAAGTCCTCCCCCCCTCTCTCTACTCCCCCCTATCCCCCAACTGCTACATCGCTGTCGTTGCCTTGCCGCCTTCAACCACACCGCCGCCGCCCGAGTCCGCCTTCGACCACACCGCCGCCGCCTGCCGCCTTCGACCACACCGCCGCCGCCCGAGGCCGCCCCCTCGACCTCACAGCCGCCGCCCGAGGCTGTTGTCGACCTCACTGTCGCCCCCCTCGAGCTCGCCGCCGCCGCCCTCGACCTCACCGCCGCTGCTCGAGCCAGAGCCTGCGCTCGCCGCCGACCGTAAGGCTATGCCTCTCCTGTCCCTACCCTCCTATTTCTCTCTGCTAGGGCAATTATATATATGTTGATACTGTGTTGATGTTCATATGAACCCTAGGTGTTCATATGAACCCTAGATTTTTAGGGCAGTAGGCATTTTATAGCATTTAGGAAAAATGATTTGCAATTTTTTTAGGAAATTAGCTAGGGCAATTTTTATGAAAATTCCTAAACAGTAATTCCATTTAGCTTTAAACTAATAGAGGGTATATAAATAATAGTAGCATTTAGATTTAAATTAACAGAGGGTATAAACAAAAAACACTTACCTATAAAAAAATATTTTGACTACGGACCTGAATTTGTTCCAAATTTCATTCAAATAAAATTTGAATTATTTGGACTATGGACCTGAATATTTTTGAAGAAATTGGGTGTAGGTACTAAGGTCTTGCTGTGGAAATTCTGGTGAGGTCAAAAGGGTTAGAGAAAATGTAGTTCCTAGACTTTTAGCTTTAGACAAAAAACTAAAGTATTTAGCTATAAATAAAAAACAATAGCTATGGCATTTAGCTACAAACAAAAAACAGAATTTTTTTTCTTTTCAAAAACATGGTCAAATAGAACAGTAGCTATGGCATTTAGATATATGTCATTGATGTTCATTTGCATATTCCATTATTGTTGATTATATCTTTTCATTGAAGTGGCCATGTTATATGCAAATTCCTCAATAGTGTTTGCCCATGTTATATATTTTCATTGAAGTTGTTCGATTGTGCCAAAGTGGCTTTGTTGTTTCCAGGGAATGATGCTGAGTGGCCTATGTTTTGCCGGAATGTTGATTCATTTCTGTTTCGGCAAATTTCAGGTTCTTGATTTGTACACTTTTTAGCAAAGGTCATGCCGAAATTTTCCGTGAATTTCGGCATGACTTGTGCTACAAACTAGGACATATCTAGTGCCCGGGATTTGCCGCACCAGGAAGGAGTCAACATTCCTGCAAAACAATAGTCCTTTTTATGTCATTATTCATTTTATTAGGTCTAGAATTAATTGACTAGATTTAATCATAGGAAACATGGCTAGCAACGATGAAGGACAGGGTTCTGGTGATTGCGACGACGTCTACCGGGCGGCAGATGAATATTTTAGCCTTACCAACGATCAACCGATGTTGTTGCTGGGCCCATCGGTGGCATCGGGGACTGAGACCGACATGCAGACCGGTGCTGAGACTAAGACCAACGCTGAGATTTAGACCGGCATCGAGACCGGCGCTGAGACCGGTGCTGCCTCGGGGAGCGGAGCCGGTGTAGAACCGAAAGAAAAGAGGCAACGGGTTCCTAACAAACTCAGGACTACTAGACTGGTGGTCATGGAGGTGGACGACGGCAATTTTGAGCCAAAGGCGCCCGAGGAAGCGCGCGCGTGCTACGGCAATCAAATAGACTGCATCGTACGGACAACCGCCACCATCAATGATGAGAAACTATAGAAGATAGAACATATGAGGAGCTCCCTCCTAAAGAAGTTTCACCAGATATTCTTGTTCCCAGGCCGGAATGAGAAGGATTATGAAGATCCAGACGAGGACCCGGCAATGAAGAAGATAAACAAACACGCCATGACCAAGTTTAGCGACGCGTTGGCCACCTGGAAAAATCAAGTGAAAGCAAAGATCAACGACGGGGAACCCTACTCCGAGATTGTAAAGGATAATCTGACAATCACGGAAGAGCAGTTTCAAATATTCAAGGAGGCTTGCGAGGCTGAAGCTGCCAAAAAAAAGTCTAAGTACATGAAGGGGCTTCAAAAGAGGAACATTGGGAGCCACCACCTCGGAAGCCGTGGTTACGGCAGAAAGAGGTCCAAATGGGCCAAGGAGGACGCAGAAGCCGCGATTCTAGGCATCCCAGACCCCTTGGCGGATTTCACCGTCCCGCAGAAGCGTGATGTCCTGAGGGCCCGGCACCATTGGGACCCAGTGAAGAAGGTTTACGAGACAACACCAGTCATTACGGAGTTCATGAGACTACTGGTAATTTTAGTTTCTGATCAACTCAACTGCACACGTTAGTCATATTTGTAAACGATCCTTGTGCCTTTTGCAGAGAGAGCAGCACCGGATTGCGGCCGAAAGCGACTTGCCGTCTGAGGCATTGGCGAGGCCCAAGTGGGACACTCCATTCAACCGAGCGTTGAACATATTGAAACGATAACTGGTGGATACTCGACTATCGTATGGACGCGTGCACGGTGTCGGAGACGGCGCCACATGGAAGAAGTACTACCGTGAGACCACGGAGGAGAGAAAGGAAAGACGGAGGTTAACTGAAGAAAACATCGACAAGAAGGTTGAGATTGCGGTTGAGAAGAAATCATCTCAGACAGTCGCAACAGCGGTAGCTGCCGCAAAACAGGCGATTGCAGATATGTCTACTTCCTTGGTGACGGGCGTTTTCACTTGGACAAGGCAAAATCCAGAAAAAATGCAGAGGACTTTCCCCTTGCTGACTTCTTGGGAGCACCTGCTCCCGTACCTGCTCCCGCACCGGCTCCCGCACCGGCTCCCGCATCAGCTCCCGCACCGGACGTTCTCGGTGGTGCCTCCTCTTTGGCTGAGCTCGACGCCCTCACAGTATCTGTCACACCGGCCCCCTTCAATATAAATGTATAATCTCCCGTTTTCGTTGCCTTTGGGATGTCTCACGTCATAGACTTTTCTTTGCAGGCTGACGAAACCCCGTGCACCATATTATACACCATCGGCGAACAGAAGGTGGACGTGGGGAAGGCGACGATAATGGAGCTGAAGGAACCATTGTTCCACAGCCGGCCGATCCCCCCGAACGTCTTCAAGGTTTCCGTGGCCAGTGTCAAACCGGGCCACGAGAATTTGCCTCCTCTAATACCAGTGGGGGATGACGACGAGACCCCGCGGCGGCTTGGTGATTGTTGCAATGGGTGGGTCCTGTTGTGGCCAAAGAGTCTGCTTCGTCTGGAGGCGGCCGGGAGCACACCCACGAGCACGCAGTCTCAGCAAGGTATGAACATCAACACCCCACCTACCCAATTAGCGTTGGGTGTCGGGTTGGGTGATAGCGGACGGGGTAAGGAGGAGGCTCCATTAGTCGCTGATGACGTCGCCATGGATGAGGATGAGGATGACGATGGCGCTGAACAGTATGTCTATACTGGCGCCTCCTCAGGGTTTGAGCGTCATGAGTCAGTGCCTGAATTACCGTCTCAACGTATTATTGACGACCTTCCGGTAGTAAAGAAGTCTAGGAAGAGAGCAAGGAAAGGCAAAAAAGCTGATTCTATGATCCACCCGCCTCGGCTTCAAGACCGTATAGATATCCCCGATGCGGATAAATGGCATATCCCCGGTCAACCAATCCTACCTGCAACAGTGCTACGGGCCAGATTCGGCGATCTAAGGAGACTTCATGACGATGTGCTGCGGGTAGAGAAAGGCCTCATCGCCTCGAAAGATCCAGGATACCCACTCTACGTGGTTAACGTTCCGCGGCAAATGTTGTACGTCGACAGCTTCCCTGCCGATAAGTTCTTCCTCCGATTCGATTACATATTCGACATGTTTCACGTGAAGAAGCTGGATTTTACATTTGTCTGCCTTTATTCCTTGCACATGAACTACATCATTGGGGTTGAGCAGATACGTCATATCTGTGTTGCTGACCCGTACTACATGCACGAGAGCTTCTTGGGAGTCTGTGCAGAGCAGCGTGAATACGCAAGGGATTACATCGTCAGTTTCATGCTCGCCAATAAGGACAAGGAGGCGATTCTCGTGCCTTATCATCCCGTGTAAGTCATCCGCGCTGCTATCCTTCCTTCGATTTCAATAATTCATTTGCACGGTGGAGGCTAGTTAATTTGAGGTGTACTTATTTTGTGCAGCGGCGGGCGAGCCGTCCTCATCATCCTCTACCCCCAATTCTCCCACGCTCTTTACTTGGACTCGTCGAAGAACATTCACAAAAAGGATTGCACCCACATCAAAGATGTTCTCGACAGTGCTATGTTTTACTACCAAGCAAGGGGTGGAGAGGTTAGGGACAAGAAGAGAAGGGGCGGCAGGGCCGCCTTCAGCCATAAGATCGACTTCTGCTGCATCCAGCAACCGAACGATTCTCTTAATGATGGATTCTATGTCCTACACCACATGCTGGAGTACAGACGAGATCACCAGAACCTTCACATGTCACCTAGATCTGGCGATGCCCATATTCTGCAATGGGCAGAGGACATAGGAGATATCGAGGATCACCGACTTCGAGCTGAGTTCTATAACATCCATCGAGAACTTGCCCAAATCATCATGAAAGAGGTCGTCGGAAAAACAGGGATGTTCTACGGAGAAGGACAAATGTCGCGGGAAGACGTCCGAACATGGATAGCCTCTCAGCGTCTCGACATGAAGCCTTTCACTAAGCTCGGGGACTATCTCCCTGACCTCGATGGATGGCATGGCATGTTGGAGTGATTGTCGATATATGACAATGTGTCTGTTTAGTCCATACTTTCTGTATGACGAAACTTTGAGTTATGCGCAGTGAAACTTTATTTGTGATGTAATTAAACCGTCCTCCTCCTCGACTAGCGAAGATCACTCTAGTTAGGGCATTTTGGGTACGATGAACTTTGTTATTTATGCTTATGATATGTTGTTTCTATTTTTGTCAAGTCTGTCTCTTTCTGTTGCTCAACTATATATGTTGCATATCATCGACTCATGTGATGATGCAGGTGCATAGATCATCGATGGCGAAGAAGTGCTACGCCAGGAGTATATATACGATGAGTGGACGGAGTGTCAGGCCCAGGTGTTGCCGGTTTCCGGTTTCCGAGCGATAGGCAGTAGTTAGTTTAGGTTCACGCTAATGCGAGAGAGGGATACGAACTCATGTACTCAAAGTGATAGCTCTTCTCGCGTATACCATTGTTTAGATGGATGACGATGTATTTGCAAGTAATCAAGGACTTGTATCGCTATTTTTGAGATGATGACGAGAGACCACTTTGTGTTGGATGATGATTATGATGAGACTATTTGTATGTATATGCTATGATTACATTCGTGGTCTCGCAGGCATTTGTATGTGTATCATGATGACATTTCTATGTGCTAAAGATTCTTCTATAAAGCCTGTTCAAATACAAAACAAATATGCCCAAAAAAACAAAAAACCTGTTAAATTAGCAGTAGCGAGTGTATAAAAGTTAGTAGCAGCGCCGCGATAGCAGTAGCGCGTCGCTGCAAAGGGCGCTAGAGCTATTAGCAGTAGCGAGCTCCCAATAACCGCGCTGCTGCTACACTTGTGTAGCAGTAGCGCCGGTGACCACGCGCTACTGCTATACGTTAGCTGTAGCGCCTTATTAGTAGCGCCCCTCCCCGCGCTACTGATACACCTAAAACACGCGCTGCTGCTAGCCTTTTCCCTAGTAGTGCTATGATGTTTTATATGCATTTATATGCCATTTTTTATGATTTTGGGACTAACCTATTAACCTAGAGCCCAGTGCCAGTTTCTGTTTTCTCCTTGTTTTTGAGTTTTACAGAAAAGGAATACCAAATGGAGTCCAATTGACGTGCCAATTTTTGATGATTTTTTATGGACCAAAAGAAGACCATGGAGCATCGGAGTTGGGCCAGAAGAGTCCCGGGCTGCCCACGAGGGTGGGGGGCGCGCCCACCCCCCTAGGGTGCGCCCCCCTATCTCGCGGACAGCCCGGAGATCCCCCTGACGTGAAACCTACGCCAAAAATTCCTATAAATACAGAAACCTTTGGGAAATAACCTAGATCGGAAGTTCCGCCGCCGCAAGCCTCTGTAGCCACGAGAAATCAATCTAGGCCCTCTCCGGCACCCTGCCGGAGGGGGCCATCATCACCGGAGGCCATGGAGGAGGATCTCGGAGGGGCCCTTATTGTCATGAAGGCCAAGGACCAGAGGAGGAAAGCCATGGAGGACGAAGCACAAGGGGGAGTACCTCTCCTCCTCTCTCTTGGTGACACCGGAGTGCCATCGGGAGGGGAATCATCGCCACAGTGATCGTCTTCATCAACATCACCATCATCATCACCATCCTCATCTCTTTTACATAGTCCACTCTCCTGCACCCCGCTGTAATCCCTACTTGAACATGGTGCTTTATGCCACATATTATGATCCAATGATGTGTTGCGATCCTATGATGTTTTGAGTAGATATCTTTTGTCCTTGGGTTGATTGATGGTCTAGATTGGTATGAGTTGTATGTTTTATTTTGGTGCTGTCCTATGGTGCCCTCCGTGTCGCGCAAGCATGAGGGATTCCCTCTATAGGATGTTGCAATACGTGCATGATTCGCTTATAGTGGGTTGCGTGAGTGACTGAAACACAAACCCGAGTAAGGGGATTGTCGCGTATGGGATAAAGGGGACTTGATGCTTTAATGCTATGGTTGGGTTTTACCTTAATGATCTTTAGTAGTTGCGGATGCTTGCTAGAGTTCCAATCATAAGTGCATATGATCTAAGTAGAGAAAGTATGTTAGCTTATGCCTCTCCCTGATATGAAATTGCAATGACGACTACCGATCTTGTTAACAATTGCCTAGGACAATTCCGCACACCGATCCACCATTAGTCAACACTCGCTATTTATAATATTTAGTAATATATTATAACTTTATGATAACAACACCTACTTTCATATTTTAGCTCTCCGATATCATGCAAAGTTATCCTCTTTATATCCACAACACAGTTTTATTTCTTGTTTCTAGTTGGAAGCAAACATTCGGTGCACGTAGAGTCGTATCAGTGGCAGATAGGGCTTGAGAGAATATTGATCTTCATTTAGCTCCTTGTGTGTTCAACACTCCATACTTATCACTTCCACCTTTGGGAATTGCTACGATGATTACCTGCACTTGGGGATTATCAGTTGGCCGGGCGAGTAGTGTCGTCTGCAACTGCAGCAACCATTCGTGTGGCAACAAGAAAGCTAAGTCATGCGTAACCATGAACAATTTCCTTTTTATAGAACTATCCTCCTCGAAAGGCTTTTGCTCCTTGTATGGAAAACTTGCATGCAAGGGAACCCTTCCGCTATTGGCAACACCCTTGTTCTGTTTCGAGTCCGCTCAACAGTTGAAGCGGCTGCGCCGAGAATGGCAAGGTGGTTGTCCTGGCCGCAAGCACACCCGGCAGGCCGCTCAGGATCCATCCTCAAAGCGTCGCGGCTTGGGTTTACGCGCCGGCATACTGATCCAACTAAGCGTAGGGTGTGTACATACAAATAATGGCCAAACAGGAAGATATCACGCATTACTTCAAAATACTGCAGAGTTATATTACATCAATAGTTGTTGCGGTTCTAACTTAACTTAAAATTGTCTTGGTTATGAACTCGTAGCAGCAACAAGAAACGGGGTGCCTAGTCCCGACGCTGGCCCTCCACCCTCTTGACTCCGTCGACACAACTAATGATGGGCTTGATACGCTCTTCGAGCGCCTTGAGGTCCGCCTCCTCCGGCAAGCTGTCCAGCATGTTGGTGAAGTCGATCCTGTGGTTCCAAAACGCCACCTTGATAAGCACCTTGGTCAGGGTGCCCCGGTAGAGCCTCCGGGCCCCATTGGCCAGATAAGCCGCTCGATTGGAGTGGAGCTCCTCTAGGGCGTCGAGGATGCGCTCGAAGAACAAAGTCAGCCTGGCATTAGGGATGACATTCGTCTCCTGGGAGAGCCTGACGTCTGGCATTCCCATGACGGCTAGCTGGGCGGTGAGCCTCCCTGCAACATTGATGAGGTGGCTGATCTAGAGATTTACGCTGGCCACATAGTCCTTGTGGTTGGGGGCGTCATTCTTCCTTAGCTGCTTCTCATCCACGAGGGCCTTGGTCAGGGCCTCCTCACGAGCCCTGACCTCCAAAAGCATACCCTAAAAGCCGTCTAGCTTCAGTTTCAAATCGTTGATGGAGTCGTTGGCTTCAGAGAGCAGCTTGGCCTTGTCGGAGACCGCGGCCTCTGCATCCGCCAAAGCACGGTTGGCCGTGTCCCTCTCCTTCGTCAGCTCCAAGACCTCCTTCTTCAGCCCATCCCGCTCTAGCTCCAGTTTCTCCACTTTGCCGGCGTGGTCCAGGGCCAAAGTGTTGAGTGCGTCCTTGTGCCCCTACTCCAGCTCCTGTGTCTGTTGCGCAACAAGCTTCTCGACCTCCTCATCCTTACCGCGAAGCATGGTGGAAAGCGCCCGCTCACAAGGGACGAGATCTTCTTCCTGGCTGTTCAGCAAAGCCTGCTGCTGCTGCCGGGCAGCCTCTTCCTTGGCGGCCTGCTCCTTCGCCACCTCTTGAGCCTTCTCGATGTCGGCATGCTTCAGGACGAGCTCTCGCTTGCGCTCATCCAGCTCACCCTGGGCGGCCTTCAGTTCATCCCGGGCCTCGCCAAACCAAACCTGCGTCTGAGCGACGCGCTCCTCAAAGTCTGCATCCGCCTTGTCCACCGCCGCCATCCTGGATTTCACCTTGTCTTGGCGGGAACGGTGGAGCGCCTGGAGTTTCTGGAAGTTGGCGTGCATGGCCCGGAGAACCTGCTCCTACTGAGAATTGTCGCCGCTCATGCTCGGTTCATCAACAACCTGTGAGTCCGGCGATGCTGAGTGTCTCGTCGTCGAACACCTCCCCTTCAGCTGGCGCTATGCTGCGCACCGTCCCTGGAGGCGGATGAACATGTCGTCACCCACCTTCAGATACTTGTACGAGGCAGAGGCTGCAGGGGAGGAAGGTTGGTCGTTGACCGCCTCCTCCTAGACGGGCTGCATGGCGTCCTCCTCGGCGGCAGCCTTTCCGGGCTCCTCGGCAGGCCCCTTGGCGGCCTCCCCGGCAGCGGTCTCGCCTGTCTCCCCGGTAGGCCCCTTGGAGGCCTCCTCGACAGCGGACCTCGCGGCTTCCCCAGCCGCCACCTTGGCAGCCTCGGCTTCGACATCCTTGGTGACCTCCTCGATGACGGTGTCGATATCCTCCTGGTCCATCGAAGGAGGGCCTGGAAACCTGAAAAGAGAATGAAGCGAGGCCAAGATCAAAGTTCAGAACCAAAAAATAGGGACATGTGAGGGTGTCCTAGATTAAGGGGTCCTCGGATGGTCGGACTATGTAGGATGGGCCGGAGTGATGGGTCGTGAAGATACAAGACAGAAGAGTTTCTCCCGTGTCCGGATGGGACTCTCCTTGGCATGGAAGGCAAGCTTTTTTTAGAACTTGTACAGTGGGAGAGGCTCCCACTGTGTTTGTATTACTCAAAAGGTATAGTACACTGTACACATCATATTTACAAGATTCTCATCCACCACTTTGGGTGATAGATTGTTTACAAAAGAGAGAATGAAGTCTCTCAAGTCTAATCTAGTTCTATGTTGAAGGAGGGTGAAGCCTTGCTTGAATCTATCAAGCCAACCGTGGTATGTAGGAGGGATGCTTCTGAAGTGCTTGTTATTCCTCTCTTTCCATATTCTCCAAGCTTCTTGTAAAAATATTTCCATGAACATGGGTTTGTTCCAATTCTTAGATGCCTTACTTATCCATTGCAACCTGGAGCAAGTGTCTTCCCACATGATCCCTAGTTTGGACCACTAGTTTTTACTGAAAGGGCATTGGAAGATCATGTGTTCCACATCCTCTTCTACTTGTTGATTACATCGTAAGCAGTTGAAGTCGTCGCCAATGTTATTGTGCCTCCTCTTGAGCATGTTGCGAGTGTTTAGTCGATCAGAGAGAAGAAACCACCCAAACATCTTGATTTTCAGGGTGACCTTCGACTTCCAGAGCCAATGATAGGATTGGTGGGCCTTCACATCCCTAAAGTAGAATTTGTAGTATCTGTTGGCAAAGTCTTTCATTACCCAACAATATTCCCATGCATCATGGATACGTGATTCTTCATGGTTACCAACGTGGAGCACCTTTTGTTGCAGATCTTGAACTTCGTCATGTGCTTGCACCAATAGGGGTAGGTGAAACATTTCATGAAGGGAAGTAGATCCCAAGAAATCTCGGACTGAAATATCCTCATTTAATGTGAAGGAGAAGGCCCGCAGGTGTGATTCCTCCAGTACAGTCTCCAACCATAGATCTTTCCACATAAGTACCATGTCACCAACATGCACAATTGCTTTAGAAATTCCTCGGTATATTGGGGTGAGTTTCAACACATCTTTCCACCAGAACGATCCGCATGGTTCCGACACGTGGGGGATCTTGTGCGTGTAGTATGTTGTCCATATCAAATCCACCCAAGGCAGGTCATGGTGATTGTAAAATTTATGCAGATATTTGAGAAGGAGGGCCTCACTTTGGATACGAAGATTGATTATGCCAAGACCACCACTTTGTTTTGGTTGACAAACCATGTCCCAAGCTGCCAGTGAGTTACATTTATCCCCTTGCACAGTCTTTTTTTGTCCAAAGGCACTTTCTTCTGATTTTATCAAGCAACTCTAGAATCTTTGATGGGAATTTGAGTGTGCAGAGCACGAAGATGGTGAGAGATGTGATCGTCGTGTTGAGGAGTGACAGCTTTGCACCGTAGGACATCAAGGCTCAAGTGCTGGTCATTCTTTGTTCCATCGTGCAAATGAGAGGCATGAGATCTTGAATCGTAGGCTTGGTTATTCCAAGAGGCAGTCCCAAGTAAGTAAAGGGCATAGATCCTACCTTATAGCCGAAGATAGAGGCGATGTCCTTGTAGCAGTCGTGCTCACAGTTAATTGGGATTAGAGTGGAACTGTGGAAGTTTATGTTTAAACAAATAGAAGCAACATAGTCTGAAAGAATGTCCTTGATTGTCCTAGCTTGGTTGTGGCAAGCGAGAAGTATAATGATCGTATCATCGGCATACTGGATCACAGGATAATCATGCTGGTTTTGTCGTTGGAACGGTAGCTGTATTTGGCCTTGTCGGAAAGCATCATTAATAGCAGCTTGAAGAAGGTCAATTGCGAGCACAAAGATGAGGGGTTATAAAGGATCACCTTGACGCACACCACATTTGCAGATGAATTGTTGACCTGGTACACCATTTAATAGGACCGATGATTTTCCCAAGGAGAAGATGCATTTGATCCAATCAATCCATTTGGCGTCAAACCTCATGTGTTCCCTAATTTTGATCATTGCATCATGCTCGATCGTGTCAAATGCTTCTGCTAAATCTAGTTTTAGCAGGACAATCTTCTGTTTTGAGGTTTGACATTGATGGATGTACTCGAATGCCCAGGCCAAGCAATCTTGTATTGATATTCCTTTGATGAAGCCATATTGATTGCGATGAACAATTTTAAGTATGAGCTTTCGGAGCCGGTTTGCGAGCAGTTTAGTGATAACCATGAGGCAATAGTTGAGCGAAGTAATTGGTCTGAAATCAGAAACTGTCTCAGGTGACTGAACTTTGGGTATGAGTGTGATAAATCCCTCAATAACGGTCTCAAGATTAAGACCACCCTCGTAGAATTGATTGCATAGCTCATAAAAATCCTCTTTAATTATGTGCCAACATTTTTTCAGGAATAGGCCAGTGAAGCCATCCGGACCAGGTGCTCTGTCAGGCGCCGTTTCCTTGATTACAACATTGATTTCATCCTTGGTGAAAGGGATAGTCAATTGATCCAGACCCTCAACCTTCTTGATGATGTTTTGCAGGTTGAATTTCATTTGAAACTCACCGGATTTTCCAAGTCTCTCTTTGAATGCTTGGTATATGATTGCCTCTTTACTTGCATGCTCGTCAGCCATTGTGCCATCAGATAGTTTCAATGTTGGGATCATGTTACGTCTGAATCTTTCCGAGGCCATCGCTTTTAGAAACTTCGGGTCTTCGTCACCCAGTTTTACCCATCGGACGGTGCATCTCTTTTGCCAATATTGTCTTTGGTAGTTCAAGAGACGTAAAATGTGTTTCTTCAAAATTTTCCTGAAATTATGTTCAGGCATAGATAACATTCGGAGATTTTCGAGGGCATCAATGTTGGCCAGGGCAAGATTAGAGTTTTCAATTGCCACCTTAAGCTTAGAGATTCGTTTGCTCCACCTTTTTAACTCATATCTGAGTGCTTTGAACTTTCTGCACAGTAAAGTGGCCGCATTTGCATTGGCATGTTTTAAGGGTCTTGTCCACACAGATTGAACCAAATCTATAAAACCTGGGTGCTCCGTCCAATAAGGCTCAAATCTAAAGATTTTGCTGCGAGGGATAGAGGTTTCAATTTTGACAACACATGAAATATGATCAAAAACTGGTTTCCCTAGTGGCATAATGAGGGTATTAGGGTAAGATGAAGTCCAGTTATTAGATGTGAGAAACCAGTCTAATTGTTTCAGGAGGGGGCACTACTAGGGAAAAGTTTATAGGTAGTCGCTTACTAGTAGCGCTTTATATCTACCCGCGCTACTACTTACTAGTAGCGCGCTATATCGACCCACATTACTAGCAAATATTACTTGTAGCGCGTGGCTAAAAAAACTCGCTACTGGTAAATATCCTCGATAGTGCCCGGCTGACAGATTATAATAGCACCGAGGGTTTGCGAGGACGCGCTAGCACTAAAACATAGTCGTAGCGCGGCTCACGACATGCTACAACTAACCCATCCCAGCGATAGTTTCAAAAAAAAAAAGACTCAGCCCAACGACTCAACCAACCCAGCCCAGCGAACAGCCTCCATCGTTCTCATTTTCTCCTCTGCCTCCCGTGAACCCTCGCCGCCACCACCAACGCCGGGCGATTCCGGCTACTTCCGCCGGCACTCATCGGAGTGCAGCACACCCACGAGCTCTCCTCGCGACGGTGCTTCCTTCCCTCCGGCCAGATCCACTCCTCGCGGCCGCAAGCGCTCGCATGCGACCCCTCCCTGCCGCTAGGGTTTCGGATACCTCCAACTCCAGCGCGGTAAGCTCTCCTCTTCCCTCGATTCATGCCCTCTCCTCTGCCCTTATTCCTTCTCTCCCCACCCCCTCACTTATATCTTCGATTCGGTGCAGTAGCCACCGTCCTCCATGGACGAGGACGACCACCATGGACCGCACATGGTCGAGCTCGCCGTCGTCTTCTCCGATGCGGTGGTGGTCCAACGACCTCCAACTCCACGGCGCATAGCTTGGGTAAGCACTTCCTGTCGGCGGGGTGCATCATGCCCAAGCAGGAAGCGCTGCAGGAGTACCAATTGTCTCTGCGGCAACACCTAACGATGATGCCATCGCTTACTGAATATTGCGCAGGCTGTTGAACACAGTAGCACTATGGTGGGGATTAATAGCCGGCGATGTACAGGGAGGCGCTTGATGTCAGGTCCCAGTCTCTGAAACTCCGAAGAATTGATACCTTCAGGTAACTGTCTCACTGAACGTTCTTAGTAAAGCATTATTGACAGCAGTGAGTAAATCTGACAACTATAGCAATATGGTTTATGAGTAGTTCGTACACTATATTTAGTTGGAGTTCTTTGATGTGCGAGATGCAAACATTTTAGAACAGTTCAAAAAATTACTGCAGTAAAAAAATCAGGCAGCTCTATTTGTTTTCGTTGGGAGGAGCAAGTTCACTGCATTCACATACTGGAGAGTAAAATAATGAAAAGCTTCCTTGAGTGATGACTGATCAAAAGATTTTAGTACATAAAAAAATGACAAAATTATAGCTTCACAACAAACAACAGGTTTGCTAACCATTTGATTTATTTTGTGCACTGCAGGCTTGCTACTTAATTCTCAAAAAAATCGTGCGTTCGCATCACCATCCTGTGGAACCACGAGGCCTGATCCAGTGATTTCAGAGAACATTTATTATGTTTATGGATCACTACATGTTCTGCTGGAACAAGGTAAGATCATTTTTCAGTAACCATTTCATTTGAACACGCATCATGCTTTCCATATATAACTAAACATCTGAAGTAGCCATGGTGTATATATTTTTAAATTGCAAGTCAGCAGCTCCCCGTTTGATTGCTATGGACTTTGTTATAATAATTACAAGGGATTTTCTTAAATACTCCAAAGGAAAGACTAAATCTCTTTAAATATAACTTTATATCTATTTGTTAGCAAATGTGGTAATAATGTATAGAATTAGTTCCTTTCTAAGGCCCTCATATCATCACATTGATGAGTTGATAGAAGCATCTACTGCGAATCAAGTGTTTTTTTTTTTGCGAGTGTACTGGGAATCAAGTGTTACATGGCTGCAGGAGATAGGGCCTGCTAAGGCCACGTAGATGTGGTGACTGAAGCAACTACATTATGACTCCAGGGTCAGCTAAGGTTCTATTTAAATCATACGATGAGCAAATGGTCCGCAACATACTCACATAGTTAGAAATCTGAAGCACCGCTTAGTTTGTTGGCTAGTAGTATGAATCAGAACTAGGTACTTTTATCTGTTGCCAATAATTTAAATATATTTGTACTGATCGTGTGTGCATTTATAAATATCTGAAGGTGGTCATGATTAGGCTGACTAGTAGGCTTTTCTTCTGTGTGAATAGAAGAAGGAAGATGGTACCTATAGAACCAAGGATCTATGTGCTTTTCCTGGCCAGCTTAGATTCATATTTCTTTGAACTGCAAGTGAAGTGAGGCTGCATTTGAATGTTTTAAACCATTTCGTGCAACCTTGCTGCAGGTTCAATACTTTTTCTGGTTTCAACAAGAAGAAGACAACTACTCACTGCTCTCAACAAAAACCACACAAGCAGATCATCTAACATAACCTGTTTGAGGGAAGGTATGTCTTCCTTTGGTTTCTACTTTACCTAGTTCTCTTGCTATCAAAGGTTCTATTCAGAATTTCTCCTTCGACTTGAAAATACTACATGATGAATGATTTAATGTATTACGAATTCTTCTAGGTAGTACCAACAAAGAGTAGACCAAATGATTTCTTCAGGAAAGAGGAAAATCCCATTAACTTTAGAATTCATTTGTCAAGTCTGTGAACTAGCAGGTATATATGTTCAGGCTTCAGTTTGTATAGTCACTATGCTCTACCAACAGTAGATTCATGGACTTTGTTATCTTTGAAAACGTGAAAGATATCAAGGTATTGAAGTGACTACTTAGAAAAATGGATAGATAGAAAAATACCGAAAGAATTATGCCTCTAACTCCTTATGTGCTTCGTAGGTGCTGTTTCTTTTTAGGGCTTCCAACACAACAGAATTGCTTCTAATCTTTTGCATTATCTTTTGTCATGGAAGTAGCTATGTGCTGCTTCAGTGTGTAGTTCAGTTGCGCATTATGGCTTAAATAAGAATCTCGGAAAAAAATTGTAGCACATTGGCATCGACATATACTACATTGTTTTTCCGTGTCATTCTTCTGAAGAATCTGAAGTTTCCGAATCTCTGTTGGTAATGTTGCAGGCTTGTGGTGGCGACGCTGACGGTCGTTGAGAGGTTCGTGGACTGAATGGTGTCGTGGCTGCCTATGGATTCCTTCGTCCGCTGGTGGTGAGGCACGAGGACGACATCGATCGAGGCCTGCTGGAGCTGAGGGTCAGGGCGAGGGACGTGACGACGTCGCAACTCAAGGCGGGCCGCCGTCGGTCAGGTGTGGCTCGCAAGGCTGCCTGGTGTGTTTCATCATAGCTGCAGGCCACATGATCAGGCCGAGCAGGCTTCGTACATTGACTAGGCACACAACAATACATGATCAGGCCGAGCAGGCTTCGCACATTGACTAGGCATGTGATCATCAACGCTACTAGTAACTTTTTTAGCTATAGCGCGGGGTAAAAAAATGCGCTACTCTTTTAGCTGTAGCGTCGTAGTTGTAGCGCGGGTGCACGCGCTACTGGTATGCAAAAAACCTATGCTACTGGTAAGGTTTTTCCTAGTAGTGGGGTCTATTTGCATGTTGCTCCATGTGTAAGCACGACCCTTAATTGGCAGTTCAATTAATTGCTGAGAGCGGATGATGTCATTAAAAGTAGTCATGTCATTAGTTTGTTTTTGTTATCAGGGCTGCAAATATAGTTAAAGTCTCCTAGCAACAACCAATATTCATTGGAGGGGATATTTAGGGTGTGAAGCCAATCAATATAAATCACTCTTGGGTCACCTTGACATGGTCCATTAATGTTCACCAGGGTCCACTCTTGGGCCGATTGTGTGGAGCGAAATTTAATGACAAGAGCAAACTCTTCCTCCATGAGCACAGTTCATGTGAAAATGGCATTGTTCCAAATGGTGACAATGCTTCTTGAAGCACCCTGGGAGGGGATGTACGCAAATTTATCAAATCTTCATGGGCAGCAAGACTTCAGGAACAAATTATCAATGTGAGCTTTTTTTGTTTCTTGCAGGCAGACGACTACACAACCACTGGAGGAGATCGCATTCGAGAGTGCAAAAAGCTTAGGTTCAGAGTTTAATCCTCTTACTTCCAGCACAAAATATTCCAGTTCGATAAAAGTGCCATGATAAACTAGAGCAAAGTAAAAGAAACAACTGAAATAAAGCAGGCAAGTAGCTTAAGCGTTGGAGGGTCGTCCTTAGTTTCAACCGTCAGAGCTTCAGAAGTAATTTCTTCAGGCGGAATGGCGCACTTGATGATCCCAATATGCTGCAGCACAGGAACTGGAGTTGGCGGAGGGATCTTGTCTTCACTAATAGCATTAGGCACAGCTTGACCTGCTTGGGCAGCAACACTAGGGACAAATCTAGGTTTGACTTTGGAAATTTTAGCCTTGCTGTCAGAAACTGATGGTATCTTCAAGCCGTCATACTTCTTAGAGCGGGTGTTGCGACGGACCTCAATCACAGATGTTGGTGCTTTAGCTTTGCCCCGCCTGCTTATGGCTGTCCCAGAGCTCATAGCATCACTTGCAATAAAGCTAGTGGAGTCACTTGCAGCAGAACCAGAAGAGATGGTCATGGTATCCACTGAAAGTGTTGCTGCAGCCTGAGCAGGCAGCTCTATCTCATCCAAGATTTCCGTGATGACTACATGGGAGTTGGGAGGACGGGGTACGACGACTAGATCAGATGTTGCTTGAAGATGACTTCCTCCATAGGACAGAGCCTAGGCTCTACTGCCAGGGATCATATCAGTGACCTGAACTGAATCTGCAGTATGTTGGACAGTTCATGTGGCAGACAGAATAGAGAATTGACCCTCTTTCTCAGTAATGCTAACATTAAACTACATAGAAGTGTCGCGAAAGCCAAAACCCGAGCTCCAGGGACCATATGCAGCAATAATAAGCCTAATAGCAGCTACTAGGTAAGTGTTCAGCCTCAGCATTGGTACACAATCATTCAGCAGAAGAGAAGCATATGTGTTCTCAGGCGAGAGCATAGAAAGTTGTAGACCAGCATTTGAAATAGACATTGACACTTCTACGGTTGTTACCTCCTGGGTGCTCGCAAGATTGCCGCGAGCAAGGGTGCTGGAGCTCGAGGCACCTGGCGCAGAGACATCAAAAGATGGTCCATTGACAGAAATGAGCTGATTGAAGATGTTCATGGGCACCAAAGCATAACCATCTAACAATGTTGCACTAGAGTCAGAACTGCTGCAGATTGAGATCGAGTCATTCCAAGCCGCTGCTGGGCTATCCTACAGATTGTTAGTTGGGTGAACACCATGGTAAACCTGCAGCCCTTCTCCTGCCATCCAAGCCTAAAAATTGAACACCGCCGGTGGTGAGTGCGGAGGAGAAGGAGGCCAAACCCCCCACTGGGGTTGAAAATGAATATTTGCAGCCTCCTCCTGTGCATCATTGTCATTTGCGGCATTCCCATTCACATTAGCAGCAACATTCTGGGCAATCCAGTTATGAAGCTGCATTTGTTATATCTGTTCAGCAGTTAGATTGTCACCATGGAGGTGTGGAATACCATCATCTGGGGGCGGATCTTCAGTAGCCGGCGGGACATCTGGAATGTGGGCATTTCAATCACTGCTTCGAAGCATCGTGACAACAACTGTCCAGCTTTGCCGTGCATCTCCAAGCTGACGCATAACTAGGCTCTTAGGGACAAACTTGAGGTGGATAACTCTAACTTTTAGCAAACAAAACGACGGTCTCCACGAGGATTATGCCATTCAATCATCTGCCCAAATGTATCCACAGATTTATGCATGTAGTGCTGCGTCTGGTAATCATATGGAAATCCAATATAAAGCAACCATATCTCCGGCCCAAAGGAAGTAACCCGCATATTAAGAGAAGCATCATGGGGAACGAAAGAAATCACCACATGTTCATCGAACCCATCCTCATCAATCTCAAACATGGTGCCAACTACAGCATCTCTCACAATCGTGCTCACAAAACCAAAAATGCCAACCCCCAGGGGATGATCACCAGCTTCAGTCGGGAAAAACTCAGATTCATGAAGCAAACCTTCAATGATTTGACGGAGCGCTGCCTTGAGATGGACGGGGATGACTCTATTGGCTTCAGCGATGGCGAGGAAATCATGGCGCAGTGGAGGGATGGGGACAATCACCATATCGTCTCGCACCCTGCGATCCGGCGGCTTGAGCTCCACGGTCATCCCCGGCGGGAGGTAGGGGATGACATTGATGGGAAAGTTGGCCATTGCTAGAGCTCTCTGCAGAGGCACAGTGGACGACGCTGAGGTCGACGTGGAATGTGGAGCGGTGTCCCTTGGGAGTAACTTGGGGACCCAACGCAACCTTTTGCTCCTCCGCAGAGTAGTGCAAGTTGAGGCCACGTGTCCCCCAGAGCCACAAATGTTGCATCGAACAGTTCCGGCCTTCTTGTGGGTTGCGGGGGCAAGGTTGGTAGGTGCGCACCACGGCACGGTCAAATCAGAGTCATGATTCCGTGGCACTGTGAAATTGGCGTGCGATTTATTCTTTCCAAAAGATAAGTCCTTCTCTCGTGGCAATGTGTTAGCCAAATTGGGTGCAAATCATTGACAGGGGAGGGATGGATCATTTCTTTCCAAAGATACAGAAGAGTCCTTATTAAAATTAAGGCGAGCACTTTCCAAAGGACAATGCGAAATTTTAGAATTGTTGCCCAAGAGATTATTCGGCCCGGGATGGATAGTAGGCGTAGATACCCAAGTCTTTTTGGGCCTCCAATAGTAACGATCCACCTTGTGATTAGAATGTTGTTGGGAAGTGTGGCCCAAGAAGGTGCAATGTTTGCAATGAAAGGCCCCGGGGCAGCAGAATGTGAAATGGGCTGAAGAACCACATATGTAACAAACTGGCCCCATTGTCTGGTTCCCGCCTTGAGAATTCTTGGGGCTGGAAGATTCTGGTATATCCACCTGATCACATGTGCATGGTCTATCCCAACAAGTCGAGCAATACGTACCAGGGCAGGAGGCAGCAAAGTGTCCCGTGTCGTTGCATGAGGCGCAGAGATTCAGACACAAATAAATATAATCCATAGGGGGCACACTGATTAGCTTCCAGATGGTGGTAATATGTTGATCCGAGTAGTCAAAACTTCGATAATCCATGATATGTCGTAGAATGAAATCTGGGATAGATTGCCATGATTCCCCCCTAAATCGACAGCCTTCAAATCTTGCATTATGTGCCATTACTATGCCATGATGAATTGATGGGAGACTACCAAAAGTAATATGTTCCATTAATGTTGGGGTAATTAGATCCGAAGATGGCTCCTTACCAAGAGAGTTTGAATTTTGGTGAGCCAAAATTGCAGAATGGTCCCTCACCGGAAAAGAGTCTGGAGGCGTGGATTCCGACCGAGCGGCCATTGTTGACGGTGGAAAAAAACCAAATTTTTGAAGTTCCGCTTGAGAGGAATCATCATGATGTTGACCACCTTCCAAGAACGAGAGCTTAGAACTGATAGCAATCAGTGACCTAGAAGCCACCTCGGGACTATGAATGTCGCAATGCCAGAAATTGTCCATTTGGCTTGATCACAGGGCATCAGGGCGATAAAGTTGAAAATGACATATGAAATCTAGCCAAACTCGATCTTTGAGCCCTAAATAAAATGTCCCACTCGATTGGAAGCAACAAAAAACCGATAAGATCTTCCTTGAAGATGGTGCAAATTGAGACCAGATGGGAGACCATCGATGCAGCATTGTAATGCAATGGCTACTGATTCTTTCGAAAGATTGAAAGAAGCCGACGAGAAATATACAACCAAGAAAAACTCCTTCATCGATAGGGATGGAGAAAAATGAATAGGAGATCCAAAACGACGACGCACTTGAGCCTCGACCGTAAGGCCGGGCGAGAAAACCCAGTGTAGAAGGCCTTCCATGATCACCTAGGGCAGAGGTCGCTATGGTCAACTCGCTTGGCCATCTAGAGCAGATCGACAGCTACGCCCTTGGCCATCGGGTCAAGTTTGGAGGCTTGAATTACGTTGCCGATATCCGCGGAGACTTGATCTTCGACGGATTCGAGCCCATGGCAGCCTCTCCCTGCCACCACGACAAACATGACCTAAATCTGTCATCGGACCATGCCCAAGAGATAGTGCCTATAACTGCTCTGGCCCTAGATCCGGAGCAGATTGCGTCGTCCGAGGACGGGAATCTCATCCCCGCCGTGGAAGCGGCAGACTCAGCGGCGTTAGAGCCGCACACAGATCCAACCTCAAGCGGGGCCTGTGTCACTGGAACCTCGGATTCGTCTCCGGCCATAGGTTCCGAACCGCGTGCATCCACACCCATCGAACCTGATCAGGCGCCGATCGTTGAGTTCAGCTCCGAGAACATCTTTCGGCACTCACCTTTAGGCGATGTGCTAAACTCATTAAAAGCCCTCTCCTTATCAGGGGACTCTCGGCCGAACTATATCTAGTTTGGATTGGAAGCTGATGACGGAGAATTCCGCTTCCCACCCACCACCCACCACCCACTTCATAGCCACTGTTAAAGCTTAACCGACATGCTAGATTACGGCTCTGAAGACATCAATGATATGGACAATGATGTCGGAGAGGAACATGCAAAAAAAAACACCGCTTACAGGCCGCTGGACAACCACCTCCTCATATGACGTATACATGGTGGATACACCCAAAGAGAACAACATCGACAATGAAAACAATCCAGTCAAGGATAAGCCTCATGAGATACAGCCAAAGCACCGACGTCAGCGCGCCTCTCTAAACCACGCCGTGGGAAATACGGCAATACCGGCATAGGAGAAAATAATACTCCGGACGATGCCGAAGACAGCGAATACCCCATTGAGCCAACTTTCGAACAGGATGAATGGGAGGATGGGCGAGTCAACCCTAATGAACAGGCCATAAACGAAGACTCGGAGGACAGTAATTATCTTTCACCCTCCGAGGATGAGGCGAGCCTTGGCGACAAAGACTTTATCATGCCTGAGGACCCCATCGATCAGGAGCGCTTTAAGCGCCGACTAATAACCACTTTAAGGAGCTTGAAAAAGAAGCAAGATCAGCTTCAAGCTGATCAAGATCTACTCAATGACAGATGGACTAGTGTCCTGGCGGCCGAGGAATAAGGACTCGAGCGCCCAACCAAAATTTACCTGAAACACAAATTGTTACCCCAATTCAATGACGAGGCTCTAGAGCCCATCCTACCAGCGCGTAATACGGCTGACCGACCACCACGTGACCGGGACAAAGCAGCAACTCAAGCCGAACACCAGCCCGCACTACCTCGCCATAAAAACAGACACAACAGCTCGGGGATACACATATGACCTAGAGCATGACCTGGAAAACAAAGCAGGTCAGACCAGATCGATCTATGGATCGCGGGGGCGTGCCCTGATGCGCGACGATGGCCATCCGGCCGAACGTGACAAACATAATAATGCCCGGGCCGAATGTCGGTGTCAAAACCAGCGGATCTCGAGTAGGGGGTCCCTATCTGTGCGTCAAGGCTGATGGTAACAGGAAGCGAGGGACACAGATGTTTACCCAGGTTCGGGCCATCTCGATGGAGGTAAAACCCTACTTCCTGCTTGATTAATATTGATGATATGGGTAGTACAAGAGTAGATCTACCACGAGATCGTAGAGGCTAAACCCTAAGAGCTAGCCTATGATGGTATGATTGTAATTGTGATCGGCCTTCTAAGGACCAACCTCTCCGGTTTATTTAGACACCGGAGAGGGCTAGGGTTTACATGGAGTCGGTTATAAGAAAGGAAACACAATATCCGGATCGCCAAGATTGCCTTCCAGGCAAAGGAGAGTCCCATCCGGACACGAGCCGAAGTCTTGAGTCTTGTATCTTCACGCTTCAATAGTCCGGACATTGTACACAGTCTGGCTGTCCGGATACCCCCTAATCCAGGTCTCCCTCAGTAGCCCCTAAACCAGGCTTCAATGACGATGAGTGTGGTACGCAGTATTGTCTTCGGCATTGCAAGGCGGGTTCCTTCTCCGAATACTCCGAAGTACCTGTTACGACGAATAGTGTCTGGCCTCCAATTAATGTCGTGCTCCTCGGCTTCAGTGCCTCACTAATGACCATCACCACGTGTCGAGCGAATGCGAGGAGTCGAGGCATTTTTGCATTTGCCACCCTCGATCCTCCGGGCCAACCATCTATTTGAAGGGACAGGGATTCTCAGATCCAAACCTCACTCTCCTCCCTTGAGCTAGCATCCTAGAGCGCTCCATGAAAAACCATTCCAACATGGCCGGCCGTCGCAGCTCTTCTGCTTGCCCTCCTCACTCTAAGTCCAGGGATTGGGGAGAGTGCTCAGTTCCTCACAGCCGTTTGGTAAAGTTACAAACCCAAGGGTTTCTCCCACCGGCATTCATGGTCCCCGTCCGAGCTGGAATAGCCACTTACGATGGAGGGGAACAAGCTGAGGGATCTCCTAACCCATCTCCGGAGGAGCGGATATGCCTCATCCCGCATCTACTAAGGAGCGTCGGGTTTCCTATCCACCCGTTTCTTCGTGGGCTCCTGGAGTTCTACGGCCTCCAGTTACACAATCTTACCCCTGCCTCTATTCTGCACATAGCGGGGTATGTCGCCCTTTGCGAGCTGTTTTTAGGCTGCGAACCACACTTTGGATTATGGAGGAAGTTGTTCTGCCTTGTCCCCCGCACCCAGCGAGAGTCCCTATGTCAAGTGGGCGGGCCCGAAGTATGGCGCATCGCCGAGATCGGATACCTGTCCGGCACTCCTGAAAAGGCACCAGAAAACTGGCCTTCAGAGTGGTTTTATATAAATGACGTTCCCCTTCTGGATCCAGTCCGGATAGGTCACGCTTAAGCTGGCGCCCCCGGGGCCCTCGAGAAGAGGACACAAGGGAAATATACCTCCTGATGAATAGGATAAAGTTGCTGGCCACATCCGTACTAACGATAGTTGAGTTCATGGCGATATGCATAAGGCGGGGAGTGCAACCACTCCAATATCGGGGAAGCCCATGTGGCATTTCAACGGGGAAGACGACACCACCCGCTGCGGCCGTAAGGGTCCGGACTCCGCTGCCGCTTTGGCAGGGATATTGTCCGATTTGTACAAAGGGTAAGAGGAGGAATTCCTCCTCATAAAAACGCGGGATGGATTCTCCATGTACAACCCCCAGAGTAGGTAAGTTGCCATTCTTTTCCCAGCTTCACTTACTCTAGCGTTCTTCTGCTAAGATTACTTGCATCAAGCTTTTGAGCAGGAACTGAGGAGGGCCGTAGAAGGAATCTTTAGCCCCTTCCCGCAACCAGAGGACCCTGGAAGGGCCCTAGATCCGGGACTCAAAGTAGATCCGGATATTATTGTGGAGCTTGTCAACGGGGTATTTTATCAGGCGAGCTGGGATGGCGCCCTAGTGGCCATTATGGCCGACTACCCTGGACTGCTCCCCACGTCGTGTGTAAGCCGAGCTAAAAAACCCTATCCTACGAAGAGGACTCCCTGTGGGAGTCCTGGATAAGGGGGTATCTGGACAGCGGCACTGTGTACAATGTCCAGACTATTGAAGCGTGAAGATACGAGACTCAAGACTTCGGCCCGTGTCCAGATGGGACTTTCCTTGGCGTCGAAGGCAAGCTTGGTGATCCAGATATTATATTTCCTTCCTTGTAACCGACTCCATGTAAACCCTAGCCCTCTCCGGTGTCTATATAAACCAGAGATGTTGGTCCTTAGAAGGCCGATCACAATTACATTCATACCATCATAGGCTAGATCCTAGGGTTTAGCCTCTACGATCTCGTGGTAGATCTACTCTTGTACTACCCATATCATCAATATTAATCAAGCAGGAAGTAGGGTTTTACCTCCATGGAAAGGGCCCGAACCTGGGTAAACATCCGTGTCCCTTACTTCTTGTTACCATCAGCCTTGACGCACAGATCGGGACCCCCTACCCGAGATCCGCCGGTTTTGACACCGACATTGGTGCTTTTATTGAGAGTTCCTTTGTGCCGTCTCTGTCAGGCTCGATAGCTCCTTCAATCGTCATCAACGACGCTGTCCAGGGTGAGACTTTCCTCCCCGGACAGATCTTCGTGTTCGGCGGTTTCGCACTGCGGGCCAATTCGCTTGGCCACCTGGAGCAGATCAATAGCTACGCCCCCGGCCATCAAATCCGGGTCGAAAACTTGAACTACACGGCGGATATCCGCGGAGACTTGATCTTCGACAGATTCGGGCCAGCGCCAGGAGCGCCGAACAGTCACGACGAGCACGGCTCAGACCTGCTGTTAGACGTTGCACGGGATATCACCCCGGCAGAAGCCTCGGATCTAAATCCGGGACAGGTTGCTGCGCCTAAGGACGGAGGGCTAGACCCCGCCTCGCAGGCCGTACCCTCATCGGGATGGAGCCAAACACAGGTCTCACCTCTGAGGGAACCTATGACTCCGGACCCCCGGATTCATATCCGGACGCAGGTTCCAGTCCACGCGCCCCCGAGCCCGACGATCCTGGTTGGGCTCTGGTGATGGAGTTCACCGCGGCGGACGTCTTTCAGCACTCGCCCTTTGGCGACATGCTGGACTTATTGAAGTCTCTCTCCTTGTCGGGACACTCCGAACCGAACTATGTCCGGCTTGAGTCGGAAGCAGACAGCGACGGAATTCGTTGCCCACCCACCACCCACTTCATTCCCACGATCGATGATCTAACCGACGTGCTTGACTTCGACTCCGAAGAAATCGACGGTAAGGACGACGATGTAGGAGAATTACAGGAGCCACCGCTCACCGGGCGGTGGACGACCAGCTCCTCATATGATATATACATGATGGACACTCCGAAGGAAACTAACGGCGACGAGGCAACGGAGGATAACCCCCTCGGGAAGAAAAATCAAAGAATGCGCGTCGTCGGCGTCGCTCCAAGCCCCGCCATAGCAACACCGGCCCCGGAGACGAAAATAATCCGGATGGCGCCGAAGAAGAATATGACCCTGACCAGCCCGCCTTTGAGCAGGCCGAACAGGAAGACGAGCAGGTCAGCCCAGAAGAACAGGCGACAGACGCATACCCGGAGGAGGACAACTACATGCCCCCCTCCGAAGACGAGATCAACCTTGGCGACGACGAATTCGGCGTACCTGAGGATCCCGTGGAGCAGGAGCACTTCAAGCGTAGGCTTATAGCCACTGGGAGAATCCTGAAGAAGAAGCAGCAGCAACTACAAGCTGATCAAAGCCTGCTCACAGATAGATGGACTGAAGTCCTGGCAGCCGAGGAATATGGACTCGAACGCGAAACGGCTGACCAGCCACCCCGTGGCCGGGATAAAACGGGATACCAGCCCGGATACCAGCCCGCACCCCCACGCCGATACACTACGGCTCAGGGCAATAGGCACGACCTGCAGGATATTCTGGAAAACAAAGCAGGACAGCCAAGATCGATCTATGGATAAAGGGGGCGCGCCCCTGCGCGCGACGATGATCGTCGCGCCGGATACATCATGAACAAGTCCGACCGGGCCGAACATGGCAACCCAGACCAATCCGACCTGCGTAGCCACATAGCACGGCACAAAGGCGCCGCACACCCCCTCTACTTCACTGACGAAGTAATGGATCATGAATTCCCAGAAGGGTTCAAACCCGTAAACGTCGAATCATACGATGACACAACAGACCCCGCAATATGGATCGAAGATTTCCTTCTCCACATTCACATGGCCCGCGGAGATGATTTACACGCCATCAAGTATCTCCCCCTTAAGCTCAAAGGACCAGCCCGACACTGGTTAAACAGCCTGCCAGCAAATTCCATTGGCAGTTGGGAAAACCTGGAAGACGCATTCCTTGACAACTTCCAGGGCACATATGTGCGACCACCGGACGCTGATGACCTGAGCCACATTACTTAACAGCCCGGAGAGTCAGCCCGGAAATTTTGGACTCGGTTCCTCACTAAAAAGAACCAAATAGTCGACTGTCCGGACGCTGAAGCCCTGGCGGCTTTTAAGCATAATATCCGTGACGAGTGGCTCGCTCGAAACCTTGGCTAGGAAAAACCCAAGTCTATGACAGCTCTCACATCCCTAATGACCCGTTTTTGTGCGGGTGAGGATAGCTGGTTAGCTCATAGCGGCACCACGCCACATTCCGGCACTTCGAACGACCGCGATGCTAACGGCAAGCCATGGCGCAACATACATAAGAGACGGAACAACAGCGACAATACTGAAGACATGACAGTCAACGCCGGATTCAGCGGACCTAAGTTTGGACAGCAGAAAAAGCCACGGCACAACAGTGGACCTAAGTCTGGACCGCATACTAGAGCGCTCGTGCCAAATTCATGGCACACCGGACAAACCAGCCAACCACACCAATAGAGACTGCTGGGTGTTCAAACAGGCCGGCAAGATAAACACCGAAAACAAGGACAAGGGGCTGCACAGCGCCGATGACGATGAGCCCCGGCGTCCGAATCCGGGGGGGGGGGGCAAAAGAAATTTCCCCGGGTGAAAACGGTCAACATGATCTACGCCACCCACATCCCCAAGCGAGAACAGAAGCGGGCACTACGGGACGTCTATGCGATGGAGCTAGTCGCCCCCAAGTTTAACCCATGGTCAGCTTGTTCGATCACCTTTGACCGTAGGGATCACCCTACCAGCATTTGTCACAGCGGCTCAGCCGCATTGGTCTTAGACCCAATCATCGATGGATTCTACCTCACACGTGTCCTTATGGACGGCGGTAGCAGCCTGAACCTGCTTTATCAGGACACAGTGCGCAAGATGGGCATTGATCCTTCAAGGATCAAGCCCACCAAAACTACCTTTAAAGGTGTTATTCCTGGAGTAGAGGCCCGCTGCACGGGTTCTATACCATTGGAAGTGGTCTTTGGATCCCCAGAAAACTTCAGGAGCGAAGAGCTATCTTTGACATCATCCCTTTCCGAAGTGGCTACCATGCACTGCTCGGGCGAACCGCATTCGCAAGATTCAATGCGGTGCCACACTATGCATATCTCAAGCTTAAGATGCCGGAACCGCGCGGGGTCATCACTGTCAACGGAAATATGGACCGCTCCCTTCCAACAGAAGAGCATACGGCAGCCCTCGCGGCAGAAGTACAATGCGGCCTCCTCCAACAAACCAATCCGGCAACAACTTTGAGCACTGTCAAACGAGTCCGGAGCACCCCGCAACAGGATCAACATGAATGTCAAGATCATGATTAGCAGTCCGGCCTCCGCTCAAGCCCCTCCAAAGCAGCATTTGTGCCACGCATACACAATTACGCACTCGAGATACCTTGGGCATAGGCGGAGGCGCATCAACGACTCAGTCGATAATGCGGGTAACCGCTAAATACCTTCATACTCTTTCCCTTTTACCTTTCAAGACACCGCATTAGTGCAGCATCCTCAGAAGAGCTGAATTGCCAGACTCATATGGAAGAGACACCCAAGGAGGCAATAGACATTGTGCGCAGAAGGAAATACCCAGGTGGAATCTATTTACGATCATTATACCTGCTTCATCTATCTGTACACAGCTTGGACAGGACATGTCAAATAGTCCTATTTTTATCTCTTCTTAATGCATCCATTGTAAACATACGCTTAAACGTATTTTCGTCAATGGGATATTATACATAGCGTCAACCTATTATCCTTATTTGAGTATTTTTTCTCTTATAAATGTTTACTTGGTATTGCATCCGTACACCTTGGTACGGCCAGTTTGCTAGGGACTTCTTATGGCGCCCCGTAATATGGCAACTAAAAGTCCGAACACTTTCAATAGTGCGGCACCCCAACTTATAGCACTATATGCATCAGCTCCGAATCATGTCTTGGGTCTACAGTTGGGATAGTCCGACTCCCCTTGTTATGGTGCATTATGTTCTGTTATATCGGCTAAGGTAGCGTAGGGAGAACTACTGCGATTGTGTCCCGGTTCTTCCGGACGAGCATCTCAGCAGAGAAAGCCGAAAACTGACCGGCATGATGTGGCGAGAGCTGGTCGCTGTTCGAGAGGTACTAAAATCCTTAAAGATTTTCTGCTTTAGGCGATAAATCGGCTTTGTCCGATCAAGGCGTATATAGCGCCCCAATTTGGCCTTCCGGATTCTAGGGGCTTCGCCGGAATTTAAAATTCTAGACTTCTATGGCTAAGTGAAAGTTTAAAGCCGCATAGTCCAATTGCCTCGTTTGCTGCACTAGACACCTCCTTAAGGGACCAAACATTTGGATGAAGAGTGTCCGGGTTTTCCACGAACACCCCAGTGCTAGTCACGTGGGGGCGGAAGCCGACGACTGGCCTACTTTCAGGATTTTATAAACAGCCACACCGAAGGTAATATTTTAAATAACAAAAGCGCTACATAGCGCAAGTAACTTCGTCCTTAAAATACAAACATGACAGAAGCGAATTCATTCAAAAATGGTTTCCTTGGTACATTCGTCAGCCATGAGATGAGCACCCTTCATAACGCCATCATAGTACAGCTCGGGATGGCGATGCGCCTTGCCCTCTGGCGGTCCGTCCTTGACCAGCTTCTCCGCATCCATCTTGCCCCAATGCACTTTGACGCGGGCAAGGGCCCGGCGGGCACCCTCGATGCATACAGATCGCTTGATCACCACAAGCCGCGGGCAAGCATCCATCATCCGCTTGATCAGGCCAAAGTAGCTACTGGGCATGAGCTCACCAGGCCACATCCAGACTATGAACCCTTTCATAGCCAGTTCGGCCGCCCTGTGGAGTTCGACCAACTGCTTCAGTTGCTCACTCAGAGGCATCCAGTGTTCAGCCCCAGCATACTGGGACCAGAACAGCTCCTCCATTGAGTTCCCCTCCTGGGCACGGTAGAACTCCACAGCGTCTGATACGCTGCGTGGCAGATCTACGAATGCCCTTGGAGAGCTCCGAATTCGAGTAAGTAAAAGAAACGCCTCCTCCATATGTTTGCTTTGCATAAAGAACTTCTTACCCGCTGCTATCTTCTTGGCCTCCTGGATCTCCTGCTGTGCTTTCTCGGCTTCGGCCTTAGCGTCTTTTAAATTCATAAGGGCCTTCGCAAGCTCGGCCTCTTTCGCGTTCAGATCATGCTCCGCGGACTCGCATTTCTTGCTGAGGTCCTGGAGCTCCTGCTGTACCTCACCTACCCTAGCACTTTGCTTTTCGTGCTCCTTACACTCCGAGGCCGCCTTGTCTTCGGCCTCGGATAGCGCCTTCTTCAGGGACGCCACCTCGGCGGGGGCCCCTATTACACGGTCACGACACTTAGTTGTTAGACCCACCAATTCTGCCTATCCTGAATATATAAGAGCGGGAATTACTTACCCTTGTTCTCTTCGAGGTGCCTCTTCGCGAGGTCGAGCTCTCCCTGCGCCTGCTCCAGGTCCCGCTTCAGTTCGGCAACCTCGGCTGTACGGGCAGCAACAGCAAGCAGCACATCCTTCTCATTTACAGTAATACTTATGATTAGACTCCTGCGGATTATAATTGACCCTCTTCTCGGCTTTTCTTTCCGAACACCAAATAGAGTATCAGGGGCTACTACCTATTGGGTGGTAATTTTGCACATATTTATTACTTACCTCGAAGCCTGTTAGGAGGCTGGTGCAAGCTTGGTTAGTCCGCTCTTGGCGAACGAAACCTTCTGAATCACCATACTCATAAGAGTACGGTGCCCCTCATACAGGGAAGCGCCGCAAAGCGCTTCCAGCAGACCGTCCGACGCCTCATGCGCAACGGAAGTCCGCGACATAGACGGCTCGCCCTCCCTAGCGAGTGGTCGCTTGCCTGAGTCTGGAACCATTGAAGATTCCGGAATTGTGTTCGGCTGAGAACCCAGCTGGCCGTGGCTCTCGTCGACACGATCCGTAGGGATCTTGAACCCCACGTATCCTACGTCTGGGACCCCGCCTAGGGGCGTCTCTAGAGTCACCTCCCCCCGCTCTGGGAGCCTTTGGGACAACACCTCCGTGTCGTCCGCGGGTTGAGGAGTGGTGGCCGTCGGAAGCGAATTCATCTCCGAATTGCTCACGGACCCGGAAAGATGATACCTCGGGGTGATCCCTGGCCGGACTGCACATATGTTTGGCATTATAAATACAAAAACCGTGAACTAAAGTCATGATAGAATGCAGACACTTACGATCGCTCTAGGGGCTTCCTCCTGGGCAGCCACCCCTCCTCGCTGAGAGCGGCCGTGGCGGAGTAGTCCAGAAGGGGCCCCTTCCCCTTCTTGGATGCCCCAGCCTCCCCTCCTGGGGCGACTTTTCTTTTCTTCTCCCCCCAGTGGGGGGAGGTAGGATCTCTTCCTGATTCCCCCAACTCTGCGGCAGGAATCCGACTCGTCGTCATCCGACGACAAGGTATGACGGCCTTGCGCCGGGGGCCTTTTCCGCCCCCCTGGTCCGCCTCACCGGACCCCTCATACTTTTCGGATGGGGTGTCTTCTTCCTTTTCCTCCTCCCCTTCGTGGGAGGAGTTCGCCTCGTCGTCTTCAGACGAGGCTTCCGGCACAACATTACGCCGGAGACCCTTTCGGATCCCCGGGGCCTTCTTCTTGGCCTTCTTCTCTGGCACCTTGTACGGCGCCGGGACCAGCATCTCCGTCAGGAGAGCATCTGCTGGGTCTTCTGGTAGTGGAGCCGGGCAGTAAACCTGCTCCGCTGTCTCCACGTAATCCTGAAGCAAACATGCACAAATACATAAGGCGCTCCCGTGAATATATCGGAAAAAACTGGGTCCGGTGTCAGTCTAAGAACTCACCGGCCCAGGAGCCCGCGCGGCGTGAAGCCTGCGGTCCTCGCATATAGGAGGAGGCACTTCGGAGGCCTTGAACAGCTCCTTCCATGCGCCTTTGTGCATCATGTCGTAGAGCCTCTGGAGCGTCCGGTGCTCGGTTGGGACGAACTCCCACAGATTGACTGCCCGCCTCTGGCAGGGCAAGATTCGGTGAACGAGCATGACCTGGATCACATTGAGAAGCTTTATGTTCTTGTCCTTCATGCTTCTGACGCATGTTTGGAGTCCGGCCAGCTCCAAGGAATCGCCCCAGGACAGGCCCTTCTTCTCCCAGGAGGTGAGCTGCATGGGGGCTCCGGATCGGAACTCGGGGGCCGCCGTCCAATTGGCACCGCACGGCTCGGTGATGTAGAACCACCCCGATTGCCATCCTTTTAAAGTCTCCGCAAAGGAGCCGTCGGGCCATGTGACGTTGGGCATTCTGCCCACCATGGCCCCTCCGCACTCCGCTTGTTGGCCTCTTACCACCTTCGACTTCACGTAGAAAGTTTGTAGCCATAGGACGAAGTGAGACCGGATGCGGAGGAAGGCCTTGCACACGACGATGAACGCCGAGATGTTGAGGACGAAATTCGGGGCTAGATCGTGGAAATCTAGCCCGTAGTAGAGCATAAGCCCGCGGACGAAGGGATGGAGTGGAAATCCCAGTCCACGGACGAAGTGGGCGAAGAATACGACCCTCTCGTGGGGTCCTAGGGTCGGAATGACCTACCCGGCGTCTGGTAGACGGTGCGCTATGTCCGCCGCCAAGTATCCGGCCGCCCGAAGATTGGTGATGTGCTTCTCCTTGACGGTGGAAGCCAAGCACTCGCCTCCTGCTCCGGACATGTTTTGCTGTGCGGGGAAGACTTGAGCTTGGGCGCTGGAGCTCGAGGGGGCAAGAGTGGGCAAAGGAGGAAGAAGGCGTGGGTAAAAATGGGGGAACCTTCTCCCTTTATTGAGGCGCCTGAAGCGGTGCGCCTCCCCACTTGCCCGTTGGGAATCGCTTGTTTCCCAAGCGCTATGATTAATGGCGTGGTGAGATTACCCAAACCCGTATTGATGAGAATCCCATAATAAGGGGACACGATCTCTGCTTTGACAAGACGTGACACGGAAACCGCCTCGTAATATGCGTTGTAGCTGGTTGTGGGGAAACGGTTCAAATAATGATCCGACTGTAATAACATGTCATGTCATCAGAAAAAGTTGTTAGCAGATTGCATTTGTGAAATATCATTCTCTCTACGATGGTATGCAAAGATCATTTTTCAGATCCGGACACGATTTGAGTGTTCGATAATTACTTTGGAGTATTCGGAGGAGGAATCCGCCTTGCAATGCCGAAGACAATACTGCGCGCCGGACTCATCGTCATTGAAGCCTGGTTCAGGGGCTACTGAGGGAGTCCTGGATAAGGGGGTATCCGGACAGCCGGACTGTGTACAACGTCCGGACTATTGAAGCGTGAAGATATGAGACTCAAGACTTCGACCCATGTCCGGATGGGACTTTCCTTGGCGTGGAAGGCAAGCTTGGTGATCTGGATATTATATTTCCTTCCTTGTAACCGACTCCATGTAAACCCTAGCCCTCTCCGGTGTCTATATAAACCGGAGAGGTTGGTCCTTAGAAGGCCGATCACAATTACATTCATACCATCATAGGCTAGCTCCTAGGGTTTAGCCTCTAGGAACTTGTGGTAGATCTACTCCTGTACTACCCATATGATCAATATTAATCAAGCAGGAAGTAGGGTTTTACCTCCATCGAGAGGGCCCGAACCTGGGTAAACATCCGTGTCCCTTACTTCTTGTTACCATCAGCCTTGACGCACAGATCGGGACCCCCTACCCGAGATCTGCCGGTTTTGACACCGACACTCCCCCCAGGTATTATAATTTACCCTTGAGGCGTCGTTCTATTTGCAGAAACAACGGCAGGAGCGAGGGGCCGAGCCCCTAGGGACTCGTCAACCACGGGCGTCCAGATCGGGCAGGCTCAAGAGGAAGGCGGTGAGGGTGAGCACACCGCTACAGAGGTAAAGTAATAACCTGTCCTGTAATTATAGAAT
This sequence comes from Triticum turgidum subsp. durum, assembly GCA_900231445.1. Taxonomy (NCBI): domain Eukaryota; kingdom Viridiplantae; phylum Streptophyta; class Magnoliopsida; order Poales; family Poaceae; genus Triticum; species Triticum turgidum. Next base: position 464,391,965 of record LT934120.1, on the reverse strand, counting down.
TTGAAATATGACAGCGCCCTTTGTGTCTGGCAGGAAGAGGAATAACCGGACTATATCCGGAGACCCCACCAATCACGCCTCCACCAGCCGGGTTCCAGAACCGGCTTCGGGGGAGGAGCCAGACACGGGGCCCGCACCCCAAAGTTCCCCGACGGAGGATGCGGATATGTGTTCGGCCACGAACTCCAAAGTGGAGAGTGTCATGAATCACCGACGCTGGAGGGCCGTGCTCCAGAACAACATCTTTTCCGAAGAGGCTTTTGATGCCTTCAATTCGGCGGACGCATATGTCCGAGCTGCTCGAGGCGGGCTTACCTGAGCGACAAACGAGTATACCAAAGACATACGAGTAAGAAATTTTGATAAGTATGTATAGCAGTAGCCCCTGAGACTTGGAATAGTTGGGACAACTGTTTGAAGGATCAATATTTGCACAGGTCCTTGTGGATAAGAATGAACAATTGGTGCGGGAGGTGGAGGCATGCAAGGCCCAGCTGACTAATGCGGTAGCCAAGTTAGAGGGATCCCGAAAGGCCCCCTCTGGTAATATTTGTCTTCGTTATGCGCAAATGTACCAGTTAGTAAATGGCTGGTGCGGTTAGTCTAACAAAAAATTATGCAGACAATGCCGGGGTGAATCCGGAGGGCATAATGGGTGACGACTCGCATCTCCAACGGCAGCTAAAGGCTGGCGAGCCCATCCTTACGCAAGTGACGTAGGAGAAGAACAAGCTACAAGATGCCAATATTCGTCTGGACATGGAATTAAAGGACGTCCGTGCTCAATGGCGGACTCCGTGAAGGAGAACAAAAGGGTTCGACGCGGCATTTATGGTAAGAGCTGAAGCAAACTATGTGATAGTTCGGTGAGGAAGTTTTTTGAAATTTTTTTACTTGCAGGAATGTCAACGGGTCGCCCTGAAGAGGAGATGCCCTCATATGCAGGTAATTTGCTACAAGAACTGTCGCAGTTGCACGAGCGTGCTCGGCAGGTGATGCACAACGTTGCTCAGGCCTTGTGGCCATCAAACCTCCTACCGAATGGCATGGGGGAGCTTGCGGGCCTGCTTCAAGGAGCCCGTCGGAGCTTCTGTCTGTGGAAGATATCAGCATGCCGACAAGGAGCAAGAGAAGCCTGGGCAATGGTGAAGACGCGCTACACCAAGCTGGACCCGAACCATATGGCCGAAGTAGGAGCGGCGGGGCCCGATGGGCAAGAAATTCCCGTGAGTCTGGTATATGACCAGTTAGCATTAGCCGCTAAGTACTCTCAACAGGATTGTAGGCTAGATAGCCTGTTAGATGGTATAGAGGAGGAATATAGTCAGTCTGAGTGACTGTGTAATTTAATTGGCATAAGTAGCCCCTAGCCAGATTGAAATCATTTGTCATGGCGTACCTTTTCGCTTCAGCCCCGGCCCCGGACCCTATAGTGCGGGGTGTGTCCGAATACCCGCTCGGTTATACAAAAACCGGGGTATGCTTGGAGACTAGGCGTAGGGCTCATAAGTGCTTGAACAGACAAGTACCCAACTAGTTATGTTATATTGCATGGATAGCAAGAAACATCTTCCAGGGAGAATAGTTCCGTTAGGGGTTCCTTTCCCTGGGTATGCATGTGTCTATGCACATGTCCAGACTGCGAACGATGGCACAAGATACAAAGCTTCTGGTTTTTTGTTGTTGTAACCAATGAATACATCCTTTGTTCACCGATCGAATATTCTCTTAAGGAAACTAGCTTTCGGCTTCACTCAGTCTAAGGTACACATCCGGCTTAACCGGCAGTAACAATCGCAAAGGTGCTCCCCTTATGCCCTAGCCGAATTAACGGGAACGTAGGGCATAAACACAAGATCCAGGCAACCCAGCTTGGCCACATCTTAAGTCATATCGATTTATATAATGGTGAAGAAAAGGCACATATGGAAAAAGAACGCATATGCGATGGGCAAAAAGCCATTTAAAGTAATTATGTCTAGCTTCCGAATAGGAAGCCCCCAGGTACAACTTACACACATAGTATGGCCGGAATGATCCGGGAGTCCGCACTGTATTAAATACTTTGTGTGAAGAGAAAGAGGGTCGAGAAAGGAGAGAAAAAGAGGTGGAGCCTAATTAAAAAGGAGGGGTAAGGAGACGAACACTGAGTTCGGCGTTAGGCGTAGAATCTCCGGAGTCTAGCCGCATTCCATGGGTTCGACTCGAGTCTGTTATCGGATGCATTACGTAGACAGTACGCTCCTCCGGTGAGGACTTTGTCAATGACGAAGGGAACTTCCCACTTGGGTTTGAGTTTGTCCTTCTTCTTCTCAGGTAGGCGCAGAACGAGCTCGCCAATATTGTAAGTTTTGGCCCGCACTTCTCTTCTTTGATATCGTCGAGCCTGTTGCTGATAGAATGCGGAACGGGCTTTTGCGACATCGCGCTCCTCCTCCAGGGCATCCAAGTTGTCTTGCCGATCTAACTCGGCTTCCTTCTCTTCGTACATGCGTACGCGTAGCGAATCATGTATTATGTCGCAGGGTAGTACTGCTTCCGCACCGTACACCATAAAAAACGGTGTATATCCGGTGGTTTGATTCGGTGTAGTCCGCAGCCCCCAGAGTACGGAGTCGAGCTCCGCTACCCAGTGCGTATCCGATTCTGTTAAAGTTCGCACTAGTCTGGGTTTGATGCCGCTCATAATGAGACCGTTTGCCCGTTCGACCTGGCCGTTTGTTTGAGGGTGGTAGACGGAAGCGTAGTCGAGCTTAATGCCCATTTTGCCACACCAAGTTTTCACTTCATCGGCTATGAAATTTGAGCCATTATGAGTGATGATGCTGTGGGGGACACTGTATCGGTGTACGACCCCGGATATGATGTCTATTACTGGTCCGGATTACGCCGTTTTAACTGGTTTGTCTTCTATCCATTTTGTGAATTTGTCCACCATGACCAATAAGTATTTTTTCTTATGGCTTCCCCCTTTAAGAGGTCCGACCATATCCAGCCCCCAGACCACGAAGGGCCAAGTTATGAGGATTGTTTGGAGAGCAGTAGGGGGCATATGACTCTGATTGGTGAAGAGCTGGCAACCGACGCAATGTTGGACAAGGTCCTATGCGTCTGCTCGGACCGTCGGCCAATAGAAGCCTGTACGGAAGGCTTTGCTGACTAGCGCTCGAGCTGCGGCGTGGTGTCCGCCCAGTCCGGCATGGATTTCAGCTAGGAGTTGCCGCCCTTCCTCTTCGGAGATGCAAATTTGGAGCACTTCGGTCGCGCTTTTATTATAGAGTTCTCCTTCGTGGACTTTGTAAGCTTTAGAACGCCAAACTATGCAGCGTGCTTCATTTTGGTCTTCGGGGAGGTCCTGCCTATTTAGGTAGGCCAAGAAAGGCTCGGTCCACGGGGCGATTACGACCATGATTTCATGGGTCGAAGATGTTATTTTGGTGGCAGAGCCTCCGATTGTGTCTGATGGTTAGGAGTCTGGGGTGTGTTCGGATCCGTGCTGGTGTTGCCCGACCCCCCTTCCCATACTACGGATGGCTTGAACGGCCTTTCCAGGAATATATTAGGTGGGACAGGGTCACGCTTGGCGCTGATGCGGGCGAGGACGTCCGCCGCTTGATTGTTTTCTCGAGCCACATGGTGGAATTCGAGCCCCTCGAACCGAGTTGACATTTTGAGGACAACATTATGATAGGCCGCCATTTTTGGATCCTTGGCATCAAAGTCTCCATTTATTTGTGATATTGCGAGGTTCGAATCCCTACGCACTTCCAGGCGTTGGATGCCCATAGAGTCTGCCATCCGAAGACCATGCAACAGAGCCTCATATTCGGCTGCATTGTTGGAGTCTGTGTATAATATTTGCAGGACATACTGGACCGTGTCCCCGATGGGCGACGTCTGGACTACCCCTGCTCCCAGTCCGACCAACATTTTGGAGCCGTCAAAGTGCATGATCCAGTTGGAGTATGCGCCGTACTCTTTAGGGAGTTTGGCTTATGTACATTCAGTGACAAAGTCAGCCAGTACTTGTGACTTAATGGCTCGCCGTGGTTTGTATATTATGTCGAACGGGAGGAGCTCGATAGCCCATTTAGTGATCCGGCCCGTAGCGCCGCAGTTATTAATTATGGCATTGAGTGGTACTTCGGAGGCGACGGTAATCGAACACTCTAGAAAGTAGTGTCTTAGCTTCCGGGATGCCATAAAGACCGTGTATGCTATTTTTTGATAGTGTGGGTATTCGAATTTGCAAGGGGTGAGGACCGTGGATACATAATAAACCGGCTTTTGAAGCGGGAATTTGTATCCGTCCACCTCTCGTTTGACGACGAGCACTGCGCTTACCACTTGATGTGTTGCAGTTATGTATAGTAGCATAGGTTTGCCAATGTTAGGCGCTGTTAGGACTGGATTACTGGCCAATAAGGTGTTTATCTCATCGAGTTCGGCCGTGGCTGCATCCGTCCATACAAAGTGTTCGGTGCGCCGAAGGAGGCGGTAAAGAGGCAATACCTTTTCTCCTAGCCTGGATATAAAGCGGCTCAATGTGGCCACGCATCCAGCTAGCTTCTGGATGTGCTTGAGGTCTGTTGGTATAGCCAACTGGGACAGAGCTCGTATTTTTGCTGGATTCGCTTCGATTCCTCTATTGGAAACAATGAAGCCCAGCAGCTTCCCTGAGGGGACACCGAAAACACAATTTTCTGGATTCAACTTGATGTCGTCTGTCTGGAGATTATCGAATGTAAGCCTCAAGTCATCTATTAGGGTTTCGACGTGTCTAGTTTTTATGACCACGTCGTCCACATATGCTTCCACTCTTTTGCCGATTTGTTTTTCCAAGCATGTTTGAATCATGCGTTGATAGGTTGCGCCGACATTCTTGAGCCCGAAGGGCATAGTGTTGAAGCAAAAAGGGCCATATGGCGTTATAAAAGTTGTTGCAGCTTGGTCAGACTCTGTCATCTTTATTTGATGGTATCTGGAGTATGCGTCAAGAAAACACAGCGAGTCGTGTCTAGCTGTGGCATTAATGATTTGATCGATGCGAGGGAGGGGAAAGGGATCCTTGGGGCAAGCCTTGTTGAGGTCATTGAAGGCAATGCATAAGCGTCAGGATTTGTCCTTTTTTGGTACCATTACCAAATTTTCCAGCCAATCCGGATGTTTAATATCTCTGATGAATCCGACCTCAAGCAGCTTGGCTAGCTCTTCCCCCATGGCCTGCCGTTTGGGTTCTGAAAACCGCCTTAGGGTCAGTTTAACCGGTTTGTACCCCTTTAGTATATTGAGGCTGTGTTCGGCCAGCCGGCGTGGGATGCCTGGCATGTCCGAAGGGTGCCAGGAGAAAATGTCCCAATTCTCGCGTAAGAAATCTTGCAGTGCGGCGTCCATCACGGGGCTCAACTGTGTCCCGATGGATGCTGTCTTCGTGGGGTCCGTTGGGTGGACTTGGAATTTGACTATCTCGTCTGCAGGTTTAAATGAGGTAGACTTGGGTCGCTTATCGAGTATCACATCGTCCCCGTCCATGGTGGCCCGCGGTGTTGTTAACTCTTCGGCTGCTAGGGCTTCAGATAATGCTTCCAGGGCTAGTGTTGCGGTTTTGTTTTTGGCACGAAGTGCGACGTCCGGATCACTGGCTAGAGTGATGATTCCGTTGGGTCCGGGCATTTTAAGCTTCATGTACCCGTAATGGGGTACATCTTGAAAGCTTGTAAACGCGTCCCACCCTAGAAGGGCGTGGTATCCGCTGCTAAAGGGAGCCTTGGAATGTGATTTGTTCGGACCTATAATTCTCCGGGGTGCCGAATACCACATCCAGTGTGATTTTTCCCGCGCACCGCGCTTCCCGAGTAGGGATGATTCCCCTAAAGGTGGTGCCGCTTTGCTCAATGCGGCCGTTATCAATTTCCATTTTTAAGCGTTGCTTCATAGATCAAGTTTAACCCGCTTCCGCCGTCCATGAGTACTTTGGTGAGCCGAAAGCCGGCCATGATTGGTCTAAGGACCAGAGCGGCCGGTGTCCGGAAAGTCTGGAATCGAGGTTCATCACTGGCATTGAAAGTTATAGTAGTGTCGTTCCAGGGGTTTATCTTTGCCACATGGCAAATTTAAGGAGAGCTTCGATGAGCTCGCTTGCACCTGTTGTTCAAGGCAAAAGTGTCGAAGACTGTTAGTACCGTATTGTGTTCGCTGGCAGGATGTTGTTCCGCTTTATGGCTTACAAGAAGATCCTCGCCACTTTTTGCCACCTGTCGGAGTATTCAACATGCCCTAAGTCTATGAGTTGGTATTGTATCCGGAGTACTATGGATCTTACATGGCCCGTCGAGCCATTCTTCCAATACGGATCCCCGCCCTGCGGTGGGCTTTGGTTTCTTGGGAATTGGATCGGACGACTTACAAGAGTTCGTCCGTTTAGTTTGGACAAAGGTCTTGGTGAGAGCAGTACTATCCCAAAACTCTGTTTGGGTCTTCCAAGCGCTCTCCATCGCACAGTACTTCCATACTATAATTGCCAAGTCCGCGAAGCGTACTATGTCGCGTCGGCTTATAGCATTGAGGAGCCCTTCGTCCGTGCAGTTTTTGCAGAAGAGTGAGACCATGTTCTCCTCGCGGCAGTCCTTGACCTTGTTAAGCGCAAGGAGGAATCTGGCCCAGTAATGATGTACCGTTTCCTAGGGCTACTGCCTGATGCAGGAGAGACAGTTTAAGTCCAGATAGGTGTTGTTAGCAGAATCCGGATTTTGATCCGATCTAATGCCCAAGGGCGCGGGTGGTTCCGAGCTTAACAGCTCAGAATCCGGAATACCGCCCAATTTCTTTGGCCCACTGCCCGATTCTAAGTCCGGGGCCTGGGTCATGTTTTCCTTTGAGCAGGTTTTCGGCTCAAGGAGTTCGGCAAATCCGAACATAATTCGTCCTCAAAGTTGAGGGACAATCCGCGCGTGGTTCCTCCACTATCGCTACCTCATGGGTGGCCGACAGGGACCTAATGTCTCTTCGGTCGGGTTTAAGCCCAATACGGTCATAGTTCGTAGCGACTCCCAGAGCGGTGATGCGATCCAAGAGTTCATTAAGGGAGGAGAGCTCCATTGGATCCATCTGTTCGGCAAGTTCCGAACTGACGCGAAGGTTATGATTGATGACCCGAGAGGCCATCGTCGGTGCTAACGCCGATGGGGCGGCCATGATAAAGCCGCCGAGTCAGAGCGTCTGGCCTACAGCCAGAGCTCCCTCCGAGGTAATGTCGTCCTTGATGATGAGATGAGCCATCGAGCCATGCGGCAACGTCACAGAGGAACTGTCAATGAAAGCACCAATCTCGGTGTCAAAACCGGTGGATCTCGGGTAGGGGGTCCCGATTTGTGCGTCAAGGCTGATGGTAACAGGAAGCGAGGGACACAGATGTTTACCCAGGTTCGGCCCCTGTCGATGGAGGTAAAACCCTACTTCCTGCTGGATTAATATTGATGATATGGGTAGTACAAGAGTAGATCTACCACGAGATCATAGAGGCTAAACCCTAAGAGCTAGCCTATGATGGTATGATTGTAATTGTGATCGGCCTTCTAAGGACCAACCTCTCCGGTTTATATAGACATCGGAGAGGGCTAGGGTTTACATGGAGTCGGTTACAAGAAAGGAAACACAATATCCGGATCGCCAAACTTTCCTTCCACGCAAAGGAGAGTCCCATTCAGACACGGGCCGAAGTCTTGAGTCTTGTATCTTCACGCTTCAATAGTCCGGACGTTGTACACAGTCCGGCTGTCCTGATACCCCCTAATCCAGGACTCCCTCACCGAAATCCACAAACGAACTCCATCCGAGCTATGTCGTGACTTGGCCTGATATAGAGGCGCCGCACACCCCCTCTGCTTCACTGATGAAGTAATTAAACATGACTTCCCGGAAGGGTTTAAACCTGTGAACATCGAATCATATGATGGGACAGCATACCCCGCGGTATGGATTGAGGATTTTCTCCTCCATATTCATATGGCCCGCGGTGATGATCTTCACACCATCAAATACCTCCTGCTAAAACTCAAGGGACCTGCTCGGCACTGGTTGAACAGTTTGCCCAAAAACTCAATTGGTAGCTGGGAAGACTTGGAAGACGCCTTCCTCGACAACTTCCAGGGTACATATGTCCGACCTCCGGATGCCAACGACTTAAGTCACATAGTTCAACAGCCTGGAGAGTCAGCCAGGAAATTCTGGACTAGGTTCTTAACTAAAAAGAACCACATCATCGACTGTCCAGATGCCGAAGCCCTAGCATCCTTTAAACATAACATCCATGACGAATGGCTCACCCGACACCTCGGCCAAGAAAAGACGAAGTCTATGGCAGCCCTCATGACGCTTATGACCCGCTTCTGCGCGGGAGAGGATAGCTGGCTAGCCCGTAGCAATAACAATACAAGTGAACCTGGCACTTCTAAAGCCAGAAATAGCAATGACAAGCCCCGACGCTACAGACACAAGCGTTGAAGCAACGGTGACAACACCAAGGACACAACGGTCAACACCGGATTCAGTGGCTCTAAGTCCGGTCAGTGGAAGAAGCCATATAAAAGAAACAATCCGTGCTCATCCAGCTTGGACTGCATACTCGATCGTCCATGTCAAATCCACGACACTCCTGATAAACCAGCCAATCATACCAATAGAGATTGTTGGGTTTTTAAACAGGCTCACAAGTAAATGCCGAGAACAAGGAGAAGGGGTCGCAAAGCAAGGACGATGATGAGGAGCCCCGGCCACCGAACACAGGGGGACAGAAGAAGTCGCCCCCCCCCCCCAAGTTAAAATGGTGAACATGATATACGCTACCCATATCCCCAAGAGGGCACGCAAGCGCGCGCTTAGGGATGTTTACACGATGGAGCCAGTCGCCCCAAAGTTCAACCCATGGTCGTCCTGCCAGATCACCTTCAATCGCAGGGACCATCCGACCAGTATCCGTCATGGCGGTTTAGGCGCACTCGTCCCCGACCCAATCATTGATGGATTCCACCTTACGCGAGTCCTCACAGACAGTGGCAACAGCCTAAACCTGCTCTATCAGGATACAGTGCACAAAATGGGTATTGATCCCTCAAGGATCAAGCTCACAAAAACCACCTTTAAAGGAGTCATACCAGGTGTAGAGGCCCGCTATATGGGCTCAATCACACTGGAGGTGGTTTTCGGATCCCCGGACAACTTCCGAAGCGAAGAGTTGATCTTCGGATCGTCGCGTTCCGCAGTGGCTATCATGCACTACTCGGACGAACTGCATTTGCTCGATTCAATGCGGTGCCACACTACACTTATCTCAAACTCAAGATGCCCGGACCACGTGGTGTCATAACAGTCAATCGAAACACGGAACGCTCCCTCCGTACCGAGGAGCACACCGCTGCCTTCACAGCAGAAGCAGAGAGCGGCCTTTTCAGGCAGAACCTTAATTCGGCGGCCAAGCTCTCGGACACTGTCAAACAAGTCCGAAATACTCTGCAGTAGGACAGTCCAGCTCGTCATGAGCTTGACTAGCAATTCGGCATCCATCGCAGTCCTGACCAAATGGCGGCATTCGTACCGCACGTACATAACTACGCACTCAAAATACCATGGGCATAGACGGAGGCACAACTAGATCGTGGTCCATAATACAGCTCAACCTCCCTTGGACCCACATACTTTTTTTTTCTTTTTCTTTTCAGGTTTCTTTTTCCCAGGCCTTTCCTGGTGGCCTGATTGTCGGGCCTATCAAGGACGGATACACCAAGACGGCAAGAAGCATTGACGTATAAGGGAATTTCCAGGTGGTTTCTTTAAACAATCGTTATGCCTGTTTTAAGGACCTGCACGCAGCTCTCCCTTGGTCGTGGCATGTTAAATAGCCATGTTTCTTATCGCACTACTTGTACAAATACGCTTTGACGTATTAATCAAACTATAATGGAAAATAGTTCGCGGCCCAATTTCTGCAGCATTAGCCTATTGCTTCATTTTTATATTCTTATCAATTGCACCCATACACTCTGGTATGCCTTAATTCCCCAGGGGCTTCATTACGCCCCATAATACGGCAACAAAGTCCGAACACTTTTTTACAGTATAGTTTGGCACCCCGAACTTTAGCATTATATGCATCGGCTCTGAATCATGTCTTTGGTCAATAGTTGGGTTGCCCGACTCCTATGCTTCCTAACTTATGTTCTGCTATATCGGCTAGGGTAGTAAAGGGAGAACTACCGCGATTGTATCTTGGTTTATCCGGATGAGCACCTTAGTATAGAAATGCGAAAATTGACTGTCATGATGCGGTGTGAGCCGGTCAGCTGTTCGACAAGTTACAAATATTTTGCGATTTTTTCTGCATTATGCGACGAATCAGTTTTTATCGGATCAGGTATTTACAACACCCAAAGTTTGGACTTACGAATACTAGGGGTTGTGCCTAAATTTCTATTGTCAAACTCCTATGGCTAAGTGAGGGTGATAAAGCCACATAGTCTGATTGCCTGGTTCGTTGCGCTAAACACCTCCTTCAAGGACCACACTTTTGGATCAAGAGTGTTTAAATTCCATCCCGAACACCCCCGCACTAACTACGTGGGGGCTGAAGCCGACGACTGGCCACCTCTCAGATTCAATGAAAACGGCCGCACAGGAGGTAAAAGTTTAAATAAAAAACAAGCATTATATTACATCACGACCTTGTTTCATAGTACAAGGCAGGATAACATGAATGTATTCATTCAAAGATAATATCCTTAGCACATTGCTCCGCCACAATGCGGAATCCCTCGAGGACATCTTCAAAATACTGCTCGGCTGTGCGGTGCACCTTGCCCGCAGGCGGTCCCTTGGTCACAAGCTTCATGGCGTGCATCTTCACCCACTGCATCTTGACTCGGGCGGAGGCCATTCGCGCACCTTCGATGCAGACCGACCGATTGATGGCATCAAGCCAAGGGCAGGCATTAACCAGCCGCTTCACGAGCCCGAAGTAGCTGCTGGGTATGGCTTCGGCAGGCCATAGCCAGATTATTAAATCCTTCATGGCTAGTTCAGCCACCCTATGTAGTTCAACCAGCTGTTTTAGCTGATCGCTAAAGGGCACAAGGTATTGCGACCAAAACAACTTCTCCGTAGAGCTCCCCTGTTCGGCTCGGAAGAACTCCGCAGCGTCTGAAATGCTACGCGGCAGATCCACAAACGCCCCTGGAGAACTCCAAATCCGGGTCAGTAAGAGGAACCTTTTCTTCACATATTTGGTCTGCATAATAAAGGCCTTACCCGCCGCGATTTTTCTGGCCTCTTGGACTTCCTAGAGGGCGCCCTGGGCTTCAACCCGGGAATTGTGTGCGCTTTGGAGGGCCTTGGCAAGTTCGGACACTTGATCCGCAAGGTTGCGCTCCAAGGACTGACATTTCTTCACGGCGTCCTGGAGCTCTTGCTGGACCTCACCGACCCCGGCCTCATGCTTTTCACGGGCGGCTTGTTCCTTGGCCGCTCTATCCTCGGCCTCGGCCAGCGCCTTAGTCAGCACAAATTATTCATCCTTCCTGAATATAGACAAGTTATTGCATACCTTGATTGTCTTCCAACTGTTTCTTCACACGGCCGAGCTCTTCCTCGGACCGCTCCAGACTCTGCTTCAGTCTGGAGACCTCAGCAGCATGAGAGGTTGCAGCCAGCAATGACGCCTGCTTATTCATATAGACATGTCAGGTTAGTCTCCTACGAAAATTATTTGATCCTGTGTTCGGCTTTTCTTTCCGAACACCGGACAGAGTCTCAGGGGCTACTGTCTATACTATGACATTCTTTTTATATAATTGTGTTTCTCACCTCAAAACCTGCTAGAAGGCTGGTACCGGTGTTGGTCAGTCCGCTGTTAACGGACCACACCCTCTCAACCACCGTACCCATAAGGATACGGTGTTCCGCAACAATGGAAGTGCATCATAGCACTTTCAGCAAATTATCTGGTGCCTCTGGATGGACAGAGGTCACCGATGGAATAGGTGCAACTCCTTCTTTCGAAAGAGGCTGCTTGCCTGATTCCGGAGCTGTATAGGTCTCCGGATTTGTATTCAGCTGAAGGCCGAATTGGATATGGCCCCCATCGCCAGTCCATGGGGATTTGCTCCCCCATGTATCCGGCGGTTGAGGTTTCACCCTCTGGGCGCCGCCTTGATGGCCTGCGTCTCTCCCTGGCCTGGGGTCCTTTGGGATAACACCTCGGTGTCATCCATGGCCTTGGGAGAGGAGGCCACCGGAAGGGACCCGCTGTCCATCACCTTCGAGTCCAGCGAATTCCCTGTTAGGAGGATCACTGGAGGACGGAACGGGCCGGGCTGCAGCACATGATTTGACATGTTAGAACCATGGAGGAAAAGGGATGGATATATGAGTGCGTCTTCGAGTACTTACGATTCGGCCAGGGGCTTATACTTGGGGCGCCATTCCAAGCTGCTGTCGGAGTCCGCTGTGGAGTTGTCAAGGAGGGAAGCCTTCCCCTTCTTGGACGCTTCGGCCTCTAGACGCGTGGAGGCCGTCCTTTATTTTCTTTCCCCCTAGGGGGGAATGGCTTTATTCTTCTACCTCCTCTTCCTCGTCGTCCTTGGCGGCGGAGGAATGAGTCTCGGTATCTCCAGACGTCACGTCCGAAGTGCCCTTATGACGGAGCCACTTCTGGTCCCATTGGCCTTCTTCTTGGCCTTCTTCTCCGATGCTTGATAGGGCGTCGGAACCAGCATCTTCCTCAGAAGTGGAATTGCTAGGTCTTCGAGCAGCGGAGCCGGACAGTGAATCCGCTCTGCCTTCTTTGTCCAGCCCTGAGAGAATCAGTAGGGAGGCTTAGGCGTCTTCCTCGAGTATGTCAGTAAAGGATACACGTTGAAAACATGAAAAAACTTACCGGACTAGCGGGATGGGCCAAGTCATGCCCACGGTCCTCGATCGTATCCGGCTGCGTCTCGTTGGACTTGAAAAGCACCTTTCAGATGTCTTCGTGCGTAGTGCCGACGAACTGCAGCAAGGTCTGGTGCTTGGCCGGATCGTACTCCCACAAATGGCACGTCCGGATTTGGCTCGGAAGGATCCGGAGAACAAGCATCACCCGGATCACATTGACAAGGTTGATCTTCTTGTCTATCATGTGCCTGATGCGCGTAAGAAGCGCCGTCAGCTCGGCCGGCGAAGACCAGTCCAGTCCCTTCTCTGGCCAGGAGGTGAGCCGCATCGGGGCTCCGGACCGGAATTTGGGAGCCCCGGCCCAGGTGGTACCATGCGGATCTGTGACATAGAACCACTATTGTTGCCACCCTTTAATGTTCTCCACGAAGATACATATTGGCCATGTGACGTTGGGCATCTTGCTCACCATGGCGCCTCTGCACTCCGCGTATTGACCGCCCATGACCTTCGGCTTCACATTGAAGATCTTTAACCATAATCCAAAGTGGGGTGGGATGCGGAGGAAGGCCTCGCACACAACAATGAATGCCGAGAGGAAGGAGTTGGGGGCCAGATCATGGAAATCCAGCCCATAGTAGAACATGATTCCGCGGACGAACGGGTGGAGAGGAAATCCCAACCCGCGGACGAAGTGGGGGATGAATACTACCCTCTCATGGGGCTCCGGGGTGGGGACGATCTGCCCCTTGGCCGGAAGCCAGTGGGCTATTTCCTTGGCCAAATACCCAGCCTCCCGGAGCTTGGTAATGTCCTTCTCCTTAACGGAGGAGGCCATCCACTTTTCCTATGCTCCGGATCCAGACATGGTTGGAGTGCTTTCTTGGGGCGGAAAAGATGGGAACTTGGTCACTGGAGCTCGAGAATGGGGGAGGCAGAGAGAGAAGGTGTGAGTAAAAGGGGGTAAATCCTTATCTCTTTATAAAGGCAGTGAATATCAAGCGCCTCCCCACTCGCCTTAAAACTCGCCTATTCCCCAAGGGCCGTGCAGACGGCACGGTTGGGTTACCCACGCCCGTATTGATGAGAATCCCACAATAATGGGACACGATCTCTGCTTTGACAAGACATGCCAATGAAACCGCATCTTGAAATATGGAGCGGCAGGCTAAAAAATGGTTCGACATAATGGCCCGGCGGCAACGTGATGTCACGCTACAAAAATTGTCAGCAGATTGGACTCGTGAAATACTATACTCTCTGCGGTTTTGTGTGGTACTTGTTTTGTAGAGCCGTACACGTTTTCTTTGTTTGAAGGAAGCTTTGGAGTATCTAGAGGAGGAACCCGCCTTGCAATGTTGAAGACAATCTGCACGCCGGACACCTCGTCACTAAAGGCTGGTTCAGGGGCTACTGAGGGAGTCCTGGATTAAGGGGTCCTCGGACGGTCGAACTATGTAGCGTGGGCTAGACTGATGGGCCGTGAAGATACAAGACAAAAGACTCTCTACCATGTCCATATGGGACTCTCCTTGGCGTGGAAGGCAAGCTTGGCGCCTGGATATGAAGATTCCTTTCTCTGTAACCGACTTTGTACAACCCTAGTCCCCTCCGGGGTCTATATAAACTGGAGGGCTTAGTCCGTAGAGGCGATCATAATCACACAGGCTAGACTTCTAGGGTTTTAGCCATTATGATCTTGTGGTAGATCAACTCTTGTAATAATCATATTCATCAAGATCAATCAAGCAGGAAGTAGGGTATTACCTCCATAGAGAGGGCCCAAACCTGGGTAAACATCTTGTCACCCGCCTCCTGTTACCATCAACCTTAGACGCACAGCTCGGGACCCCCTACCCGAGATCCGCCGGTTTTGACACCGACAATAGGAGACAAGCCACTTACCCGTGCCAAGTTGAGAAGAAGTTCCATCCCCGCCTATGTTCGTGGCCAGCACGGAGCCGCCAGCACCCAAGCTCGCCTCCTCTTCCTCCATGTGCGTGGGATCGCCGGTGGATGCCCTTGCCGGGGACGCCCCTCTGGGCGGCGTGGTCTATGGGGCCGGTATGTTGGGGGTAGCCCTCAATGGCTCCTCTCGCTGCCGCTCTCCTCCTACAAACCCAGCAAGGTCACCGCCAAAGATTCGTGTCCCAACGCCCATCGATGATGGGTGAGTAATAAAATCACGCTGGGGGTTGAGGCGGGGGCTGCGTCGAGGGCTGTTGTCCGGGCTGATCTCCACCACCACCGGCGTGCGCGGAGCGCTCACCGGGGGCTTTTCGCCCGTTGAAGCCTTGGCCCTCTTCGCTGCCCTCTGGTCCAGCGTCTCCGTGTCCCTATGAAGATGAAATCAAGTCAGGGTAAATGGCACAGTCTAAGGGTCAGAAATGATGAAGGGATAGATGCTTACTCGTCCTCCTCTGTGGCCCCCTCTTCCTCTTCGGGCTGAAGGAGCCAAGGTCGAAATCAGCCTCCGGCCCGACGTCCAAAAGGGGGGGGGGAGAAGGGGAAGGCGTCCTGCGCTGCTTGGACAAGGAAGAGGCGGCAACTGCTGCCTTCTTCTTTGCTACCGCGGCCCTCGTTTGGCGCACGGGTTGTGCCTTGGCCAGTTGCCGCTGCATGGGCCTGCTGGACCGAATCGGCTCGCAAGAACTAGCCCGCCAAGGACCCGTTTCCTCCCCACGGCCATTGAGTCGTCCTCCTCGGTCTCCTCTTTGGTCGACTCCTCGACCATGTCTTGAACAAGGGGAGCCCCAGCTCCAGCACCACTGGCTTCCCCGGCGGCTCCCATCCACTTAGTAAACTCTCTCTCTTCGGCGGCCGTGTCGGCGTCGTCCTCCACGGTGCCGTGGCTGCTGTCCTCCTCGACAAGTGCTGCCTCCGCTACCCTGGTGGCGATGTACTCCAGCTCGCCCTTGGTGGTGTCGTTGATGAGCACTGGCTCGTCACGAACATATATCTCTGACAGATTGTTGAAGAATTCCTGCACCTACTCTGCTTCCGGCTCGGCCCAGCTTGGGTCTAGGCCATGCAGATTGAAGTCTGTCATCATGGCGATGATGTCGGTCTGGCAAGAGTTCTTGCTCAATGGGACCACTCCCGCTGGTGATAACCCACAAGTCTAGGAGATCGCAATAGCTTTCGAGGGTAGAGTATTCAACCCAAATTTATTGATCCGACACAAGGGGAGCCAAAGAATATTCTTAAGTATTAGCAATTGAGTTGTCAATTCAACCACACCTGGATAACTTAGTATATGTAGCAAAGTATTTACTAGCAAAGTAGTATGATAGTAATGGTAACAGTGGCAAAAGTAAAGATAACAGTTTTGTAGTAGTTGTAACAGTAGCTTACGATGGAATTACTCACGCACGGCGGTGAGCATCATGAAATTGGTGTTGGAGGATGGTTGATGATGACGACGGCGACGAATCCCTCTCTCTGGAGCCCCGAACGGACTCCAGATCAGCCCTCCCGAGAGAGATTAGGGCTTGGCGACGGCTCCATATCGTAAAACGCGATGAAACTTTGTCTCATTTTTTCTCTCCGTCAAACGGAATATATGGAGTTGGAATTGAGGTCGGTGGAGCATCAGGGGGCCCACGAGACAAGGGGCGCACCCAGGGGGTGTGGGCGCGCCCCCACCCTCATGGACAGGGTGTCGACCCCCTGGCCTTGATTCTTTTGCCAATATTTTTTATATTTTCCAAAAGTTATCTACGTGGATTTTTAGGTCATTCTGAGAACTTTTATTTTCTGCACAATAAACAACACCATGGCAGTTCTGCTGAAAACAACGTCAGTCCAGGTTAGTTTCATTCAAATCATGCAAGTTAGAGTCCAAAACAAGGGCAAAAAGTGTTTGGAAAAGTCGATACGTTGGAGACGTATCAACTCCCCCAAGCTTAAACCTTTGCTTGTCCTCAAGCAATTCAGTTGATAAACTGAAAATGATAAAGAAAAACTTCTACAAACTCTATTTGCTCTTGTTGTTGTAAATATGTAAAGCCAGCATTCAAGTTTTCAGCAAAGATTATGAAACTAACCACATTCACAGTAACACTTAGGTCTCACATATCAATGGCATAATCAGCTAGCGAGCAATAATAATAAAACTCGGATGACAACACTTTCTCAAAACAATCATAATATGATATAACAAGATGGTATCTCGCTAGCCCTTTCCAAGACAGCAAAACATAAATGCAGAGCACCTTTAAAGATCAAGGACTGACTAAACATTGTAATTCATGGTAAAAGAGATCCAGTCAAGTCATACCCAATATAAACTAATAGTAATGAATGCAAATGACAGTGTGCTCTCCAGCGGGTGCTTTTTAATAAGGATGATGACTCAACATAAAAATAAATAGATAGGCCCTTCGCAGAAGGAAGCAGGGATTTGTAGAGGTGCCAGAGCTTGATTTTAAAATATAGATGAATAACATATTGAGGGGCATACTTTCACTATCAACGCAACAACTATGAGACGGCGATATCTTCCATGCTACATACATTATAAGCGGTTCCCAAACAGAATGGTAAAAGTTTATACTCCCCCACCACCAACAAGCATCAATCCATGGCTTGCTCGAAACAATGAGTGCCTCCAACTAACAACAGCCCTGGGGGAGTTTTGTTTAATTATTTTGATTTGCTTTGATCTTTTGATCATGGGACTGGGCATCCTGGTTACCAGCCATTTTCTCATGAATGAGGAGCGGAGTCCACTCCTATAGAGAATAACCCACCTAGCATGGAAGATACAGACATCCCTAGTTGAAACATGAGCTGCTCGAGCATACAAAACAGAATTTCATTTGAAGGTTTGGAGTTTGGCACATACAAATTTACTTGGAACGACACGTAGATACCGCATATAGGAATGTATGATGGACTCATATGGAATAACTTTGGGGTTTATGGAGTTTAGATGCACAAGCAGTATTCCCGCTTAGTATAAGTGAAGGCTAGCAAAAGACTGGGAAGCGACCAACTGAGAGAGCGACAACAGTCATGAACATGCATTAAAACTAATTTACACTAAGTACAAGCATGAGTAGAATATAATCTACCATGAACATAAATATCGTGAAGGCTATGTTGATTTGTTTCAACTACATGCGTGAACATGTGACAAGTCGAGTCACTTAAATCATTCAAAGGAGGATACCATCCCATCATACCACATCACAATCATTTTAATAGCATGTTGGCACGGAAGGTAAACCATTATAACTCATAGCTAATTAAGCATGGCAGAAGCAACTATAATCTCTAAATGTCAATGCAAATATGTTTACTCATAATAGGCTAAATCAGGAACGATGAACTCATCATATTTAGAAAAACAAGAGAGGTCGAGCTCATACCAGCTTCTCTTATCTCAATGAGTCCATCATATATCGTTGTTATTGCCTTTCACTTGCACGACCAAATGGTGTGTATAATAATAATAGTGCACGTGCATTGGACTAAGCTGGAATCTGCAAGCATTCAATTCAAGAGAGCAGACAAAGTAATATGGGCTCTAAGTTAAATCAACAATCATGCATATGAGAGCCACTAAACATTTTCAATATGGTCTTCTACTCTCGACCCCCAAATAAAATAAAATAAAATAAAACTATTTACACGGGAGAGCTCCCAACAAGTAAAAGAAGAATGAGAAATCTTTTTGGGTTTTCATTTTAATTACTAGTACAAGCATGGAAATTAAACTAACTAATTTTTTTGTTTTTTCTTAAGGTTTATCAAACACACAAGAAGAAGGCTAGAAAAAGAAAATTAAACTAGCAAGGATAATACAATGAAAGAGTGTGAGCACCGACAACTGGAATAGTGTGTGGACATGAATGTAAAGTCGGTGAGAAATACGTACTCCCCCAAGCTTAGGCTTTTGGCCTAAGTTGGTCTAATGCCAAGGATAGCCTGGCTGATATCCGAAGTTATAACTGGGGTCGTACTGAGATGCAATAGCCAATGCATCCTGAGCTGCGACATGTTGGCGAGCTGCCTCCACTCTCCCCTCGTGTTCAGCTGCCTCCTCCCTAGTAACAACATATCTTCGTTTTGCATGGTAATCAAAAAGGGAAGAAGCAGGGAGAGTAACATGGACAGAGCTACGTCTGTCAAAGATTAGTCGATATTGGAGGAATTGTTCATTCCTCAAAAGAAAACTATGTTTGACCATCGCGTCATAATCTAAATAAGCAGGAAGCAACTCCATATCCTCCTCTCATGGGGCTATACCAAGATAATTAGCAACACGGGTCGCATAAATCCCTCCAAATAAATCTCCAGATATACCATTATTATGCAACCTACTTGCAACTATTGCCCCCAAGTTGTAATCTTTATTACCTAACACAACACTCTTGAGGACACAAAGATCAGGGACACACATGTGACATGCTTCATCTTTACCGTTAATGCATCTACCAATGAAGAGAGCAAAATAATGTATAGCAGGAAAATGAATGCTCCCTATGGTAGCTTGTGTTATATCCCTAGATTCTCCCACAGTAATACTAGCAAGAAAGTATTTATATTCAGATCTGTGGGGTTCATGAACATTGCGCCACTGCGGGAGTTTGCAAGCAGTTGTAAAATCTTCTAAGTCCATGGTATAAGATTGATTATAAATATCAAATAGGACAATCTGAGAATTACGCGAAGATGTATATTTCAACCTTCTTACGAATGAATCAGTCAATTGGTAGTACTGAGGACACTTATCTTGTAAGAAGTCCTCAAGATCGGCATAACGCACATATGCGTCAAATTCATCATTAATTCCTGCATTGACCATAAACTCTTCTGATGGCCACGCACAAGCTCGCACTTCAGCATCCCTTGGTGGTTCATCATCTTGCTCACGCATAGCACGCCTAGGTCCTCTCTTTGTTGAGGAACCACCTTGGTACATTCTCCTGGACATATTTCTTTTTCTGAAAAATTCTAAAATTTTAGTAACTTCAAAATAAAAGTGAATAAAACTAAACAAGTTTGGTAGCGACTACTCCTCCAAGTGCCTAGAGCCTATATCATGCATTAGAATTACTTGGGACCTCATAAATTTGACATGCAAGCTCAAGAACAGGGTCACCTATGCAACAATTATTTTTAATGAATAAAACACTAGAACAAAAACTAATTGGACCAATGGAGGAGTCACATACCAAGCAACAATCTCCCAAAGCAGTTTTGTGAATGGAGCTTTGAGCAAGGGGATCAAAAATCGCAGCAAAATGAGCTAGAACTCGTGCTTGAGCTGGATGGGGATTTTTTGGGGAAGAAGATGGAGTGTGTGGGTGCAGGAATAAGTGGAGGGAGGCCACCGTGGGCCCACGAGACAGGGGGGCGCACCCAGGGGGTGTGGGCACGCCCTCCACTCTCGTGGCCAGGTGCTTGCCCCCCTGCAGTGTTCTCAGTGCCTAAAATCCTCAAACATTCCATAAAAAATTGTACTAAATTTGCAGGGCATTTGGAGCACTTTTATTTTTGGGATATTTT
This sequence comes from Triticum turgidum subsp. durum, assembly GCA_900231445.1. Taxonomy (NCBI): domain Eukaryota; kingdom Viridiplantae; phylum Streptophyta; class Magnoliopsida; order Poales; family Poaceae; genus Triticum; species Triticum turgidum. The sequence goes on along the minus strand of LT934120.1, from coordinate 464,371,529 downwards.
TCATTGCACGGATAAATCAGAAAATAGATAGATAATACTATTTTTGCTTTATTTATTATAAATAACGGAAAGTAAAAAGAGGGTATAGAAGGTTGTGCCTTCTAGTTTCATCCATCTCATGATCATCAAAATGAATCCACTAACAAGGTTGATCAAGTCTTGTTAACAAACTCATTCCGAATAACACAGAACCGGAGAAATTTCGAATAACACTAGGTTACCTCAACGGGGATATGAACATCCCCAACAATAAGAATATCATACTTTTTCTTGACAGTAGGAAGAGGAAATTCAAAACCTCCAATAATGATAGTTGGAACTTTTCCAATAGAATTGATGCTATGAACTTGAGGTTGTTTCCTTGGAAAGTGTACCGTATGCTCATTACCATTGACATGAAAAGTGACATTGCCTTTGTTCCAATCAACAACAACACCTGCAGTATTCAAAAAGGGTCGACCAAGGATAATCGACATACTATCATCCTCGGGAATATCAAGAATAACAAACTCCGTTAAGATAGTGACATTTGCAACCACAATAGGCATCCTCACAAATACCAACAGGTATAACAGTTGATTTATCAGCCATTTGCAAAGATATTTCCGTAGGTGTCAACTTATTCAATTCAAGTCTACGATATAAAGAGAGAGGCATAACACTAACACCAACTCCAAGATCACATAAAGCCGTTTTAACATAATTTCTTTTAATGGAGCATGGTATAGTTGGTACCCCTGGATCTCCACGTTTCTTTGGTATTCCACCGTTAAAAGTATAATTAGCAATCATGGTGGAAATTTCAGCTTCCGGTATCTTTCTTTTATTTGTAAGGATATCCTTCATATACTTAGCATAAGGATTTAATTTAAGCAGATCAGTTAAGCGCATACATAAGAAGATAGGTCTAATCATTTGAGCAAAGCGCTCAAAATCCTCATCATCCTTTGTCTTGGATGGTTTAGGAGGAAAGGGCATGGGTTTCTGAACCCATGGACTTTTCTCTACCGTGTTTCCTAGCAACAAAGTCTCTCTTATCATAACATTGATTCTTTGATTGTGGGTTATCAAGATCAAATGCAGGTTCAATCTCTACCTCATTATTATTGCTATGTTGAGCATCAACATGAACATTATCATTAGCATTATCATTAGGTTCATGTTCATCACATGATTGTGTTTCAGCATCAGAAATAGAAATATTATTGAGATTCTCAGGTGTGTCTATAACAGGTTCACTAGAAGCATGCAAAGTCCTATCATTTTTCTTTTTCTTTTTAGAAGAACTAGGTGCCTCTAAATTATTTCTCTGAGAATCCTGCTCGATTCTCTTAGGGTGGCCTTCAGGATACAAAGGTTCCTGAGTCATTCTACTAGTTCTAGTAGCCACTCTAACAGCAAAGTCATGTTTATTATTTAATTCATCGAGAAAATCACTTTGAGATTTAAGTACTTGCTCAGCTTGAGTGGTAACCATAGAAGCATATTTGCTAATGAGTTTAAGTTCACCTTTAACTCTAGCCATATAATCACTCAAGCGTCCTATCTAGAAAGCATTATTCTTTAATTCTCTACCAGCATAAGCATTAAAACTTTCTTGCCTAGCCATAAAGTGATCAAATTCATCTAAGCATGGGGTGTGAAATTTAGTAGGAGGAATTTCAACTTTATCATATCTATAGAGAGAATTTACCTTTACTACCTGTGTCGGGTTATCAAAACAATGTATTTCTTTGACAGGCGATATATTAAGACCATGTATTTCTTCAATAGGAGGTAAATTCTTAACATCTTCAGCTTTTATACCTTTTTTCTTTCATAGATTTCTTTGCCTCTTGCATATCTTCAGACTGAGAAATAGAACGCCCCTCTTCTTAGGAGTTGGTTTAGGAATAGGCTCATGAGTTGGCTCAATTAGCTCAGGAATTGGTTCAGGAGGAGTCCAATTATTTTCATTAGTTAACATATTATTCAATATTAATTCATCTTGGTCGACCGTTCTTTCCTAAAAACACAACCAACACAACTATCCAAGTAGTCCTTGGAAACATCGGTTAGTCCATTATAAAAGATATCAAGTATTTCATTTTTCTTAAGAGGATGATCAGGCAAAGCATTAAGTAATTGGAGAAGCCTCCCCCAAGCTTGTGGGAGACTCTCTTCTTTGGTTTGCACAAAATTATATATTTCCCGCAAGGCAGCTTGTTTCTTATGAGCAGGGAAATATTTAGCAGAGAAGTAATAAATCATATCCTGGGGACTACGCACACAACCAAGATCAAGAGAATTAAACCAAGTTTTAGCATCACCCTTTAATGAGAACCGAAATATCTTAAGGATATAATAATAGCAAGACTTCTCATCATTAGTAAACAGGGTGACTATATCATTTAACTTGGTAAGATGTGCCACAACATTTCCAGATTCAAGGCCATAAAAAGGATCAGATTCAACCAAAGTAATAATCTTAAGATCAACAGAGAATTCATAATCCTTATCAGTAATACAGATACGAGAAGTAGCAATAGCGGGGTCATGTCTCATTCTAGCATTAAGATATTGCTATTTCCATTTAGCTAATAACTTCTTAAGATCATATCTATCTTTGCAAGCAAAAATAGCTCCAGTAGCTTCTTCATCCATAACATAACCCTCAGGAACAACAGGCAATTCATAATCAGGGGGAGAACTTTCATCATCACTATCATCAATAATATCATCATTAATAATTTCATTCTCTCTAACCCTAGCAAGTTGTTCATCAAGAAATTCACCTAATGGAAAAGTAGTATCACGCACAGAAGTGGTTTCATCATAAGTATCATGCATAGCAGAGGTGGCATCATCAATAACATGCGACATATCAGAATTCATAGAAGTAGAAGGTTTAGGTGTCGCAAGCTTACTCAAAACAAAAGGAGAATCTAGTGCAGAGCTAGATGGCAGTTCCTTACCTCCCCTCGTAGTTGAAGGAAAAATCTTAGTTCTTTTGTCTTTCAATTTCCTCATAGTGATCAAAAGATATAAATCCCAAGTGACTCAAAGAATAGAGCTATGCTCCTCGGCAACGGCGCCAGAAATTAGTATTGATAACCCACAAGTGTAGGGGATCGCAACAGCTTTCGAGGGTAGAGTATTCAACCCAAATTTATTGATTCGACACAAGGCGAGCCAAAGAATATTCTTAAGTATTAGCAGTTGAGTTGTCAATTCAACCACACCTGGATAACTTAGTATCTGCAGCAAAGTATTTAGTAGCAAAGTAGTATGATAGTAATGGTAACAGTGGCAAAAGTAAAGATAGCAGTTTTGTAGTAGTTGTAACAGCAGCAGCGGAAAAGTAAATAAGCGAAGCACAATATGTGAAAAGCTCGTAGGCATTGGATCGGAGATGGATAATTATGTCGGATGCGATTCCTCATGTAATAGCTATAACATAGGGTGACACAGAACTAGCTCTAGTTCATCTATGTAATGTAGGCATGTATTTTGAATATAGTCATACATGCTTATGGAAAAGAACTTGCATGACATCTTTTGTCCTACCCTCCCGTGGCAGCGGGGTCCTAGTGGAAACTAAGGGATATTAAGGCCTCCTTTTAATAGAGAACCGGAACAAAGAATTACCACATAGTGAATACGTGAACTCCTCAAACTACGGTCATCACCGAGAAGTATCCCGATTATTGTCACTTCGGGGTTGTCGGATCATAACACATAGTAGGTGACTATAGAGTTGCAAGATAAGATCAAGAACTCACATATATTCATGAAAACATAATAGGTTCAGATCTGAAATCATGGCACTCAGGCCCTAGTGACAAGCATTAAGCATAGCAAAGTCATAGAAACATCAATCTCAAAACATAGAGGATACTATGGATCAAACCCTAACAAAACTAACTTGATTACATGGTAAATCTCATCCAACCCATCACCGTCCAGCAATCCTACAATGGAATTACTCATGCACAGCGGTGAGCATCATGAAATTGGTGATGGAGGATGGTTGATGATGACGACGACAATGAATCCTCCTCTCTGGAGCCCCGAACTGACTCCAGATCAGCCATCCCGAGAGAGATTGGGGCTTAGCGGCGGCTCCGTATCGTAAAACATGATGAAACTTTCTCTTTGATTTTTTTCTCCATGACATGGAATATATGGAGTTGGAATTGAGGTCGGTGGAGCATCAGGGGGCCCACAAGACAGGGGGCGTGCCCAGGGGGTGTGGGCGCACCCCCACCCTCGTGGACAGGGTGTGGGCCCCCTGGCCTTGATTCTTTCGCCAATATTTTTTATATTTTCCAAAAGTTATCTCCGTGGATTTTCAGGTCATTCGGAGAACTTTTGTTTTCTGCACAATAAACAACACCATGGCAGTTCTGCTCAAAACAACATCAGTCCAGGTTAGTTTCATTCAAATCATGCAAGTTAGTGTCCAAAACAAGGGCAAAAGTGTTTGGAAAAGTAGATACGTTGGAGACATATCAGCTGGCAACCCAAATAGAGACCCGCCGGCCCTGACGGCCCCGCTGGCCTTGCCGGCCTTCTCAGCCTTGCCAGTCCTCTCGACCCTGTCGGCTTCGTCCACTCTGAGTTGAAAAAGCCTCTGGCAAAAATGAGCATGCCCCAGCATCGTGAAATTGTGTTTCAGGCTAGGGAAAAGTCTCATGATGTCGGCCACGTTCCTAAAGTCCCAGGCCGGCATGCTCTTGTTATGAAGTGGGGCAATGCAGCGGCGGATGAAGTCGGCCGCAATTATCTCGAGGGTGAGCCTGGCTGAAGTAAGGCGAAGGATTCAGGTGGTGGCGACCGTAAGCTTCGTATCGTCGGCATCGAGATCACTCCTATCCTTGCGACAGACCAGCGGGCTCTGGCGGACCTAGCAGAACTCATGCGGATCCGTCTCTTCAATCCAGCACCACCGGCCCCGCCACTCTTCCCACATCTCCTCTGGGCGCCCTCCGGGTACGTGCCTTTGCTCTGGGTCCTCGGGATCCAAGTGATGCAACCGGAGATGGCACCCCTGGTTGGATACGAGGGGTGAAGAAGTGAAGGAAGAGCGCCGTGTTGGGGAGTACTCCGGTGAAACTCTCACAAAGGTGGGCAAAGAAGGCCATGCATGCCATGGCGTTTTGCGTGAAATCCAGAAGATGGAAGCCGTAGGTGTGCATGATGCCGTTGAAGAAATCAGAGAAGGGGGCAGAGCCCACAAGAGAAGTAATCGACGAAAAAGGGATCCTGATTTGGACCAGCCTTGGTGAAGTCGGCGGGGACAATGCGTGTGGCAGGGTGCCCCGACGTCTCTCCCCCCACAAGGGCCTGAAGTAGTCCCTGGGGGTGACCGCGTCGACTATCAAGTCGAAGAGGGCACGCTGCGTCCGCAACGCCGCCAACTCGCTCTCAGGTGCCTCCTTTTCCCCAACGTCCTTGGCCGCTCCCTTGCCCCTGCTGGTTTTGGGTGCCATGGCGACTGAGAAGAGATAGGGGATCGAAGGAAATGGAGGCGCGGCGGCGGCGGGTAGAGGCGAGAGCTTCGATTTTGCGCTTCGGGAAGAAGAGGGGAATGACGGTTCCGAGATTGGAAAAGGCACAGAGGGTAAATGAGAAGCGCCCCTGCAGTTTTCCCTTTTTATGGGGAAGACGCGGGCCGCCTCTTTACCATTTACCACGACGTGATGCAAGCGGGCAGCAACCTCTCCACGCATGACCCCCACGTCACGCATTTAATGCGGCTCATGGGGGAGCGCAATTGGCGAAGGAGTTACCATAGTTAAAAACTCTGCCACGCACGCCCGCGCACCATTTTGGGCCTAGCCCAACAACGCTTCGCGCTTATGTGTGGCCCAAGCCCGGGGGCTCCTGTCGATGTACAAACGTAGGGGCCCTTCTGTACCCCTTTACTTGTGCATGGGCAGTCGTAGGCGCGCCTGTGACCATACTTGGCGAGGCAGAGGAAGGAAGCAAAGATACAAGACTGCCACGGCAGTGCTCAAGCCAGGGGCCTGAAGAGCAAATGGACCGAATGGGCTTCCCCCGGCAAGAGCCTTGCCAGGGTGGCCTCCGCAGCCCCGACAAGAGACTTGTCGGGGCAGCTTACCCAACACCAGCGAGGCTGCCACCCTTGATCCTTGGAGTTTCGACACCGTCGACAACATTTGAACCAAGGCTCGGGAGGCGCCTGCATGATGGCATGCAGATCTGTGTGAAGACCAAAGGCCTGCAAAGCCTAGATAGAGATAAGACGCCGACGAGATCCCTGCCGAGGATCCCCACGAGGCCCTGGCAGGGCATGGAGCCCCGGAAAGACTCTTGCTGAGGGTGCCCGCAAGACCCCGGCAAGACCCTTGCCGGGGACATCAGCAAGATCGTGGCAAGGCTTGCCACCCCGTCCCCGACCCAGCTCAGTGGACGTCCCACCAACTAGCCAAAGGCCTAGGTGGCAACGTGTGGCTTACAGATCAACAAGCCAAGCACCTGCGTGGTGGCATATAGATCTTCGTGAAGACCCCGCCACCACGCTAGCACAACAACCTACCAGCTTGCATGGAACTACTTTCCCCGCTGGCCTGGAGGCGTGTCGAAGCAAGGCGAAGTGGCGGCGAACAAGACGTGCTCTGTTGCCATCCCCGATAAAACAAGAGGACACCTAAGCTGCGCATTAAATGTGTTTTGTCCCGTAATGTCATGCGATAAGCTTGTACACTATAGATACTTTCCACCTCCTGTGTGCCACTGTGGCGACCCCTTTTACTTATAAAAGGAGGCCCGAGGCGTATTGAGGAAGGATTCGGACTTTTGGGCTAGGCATGCACTGCAGCTAGTTCAAGGACTCAAGAACACGCAAATACACACCAAAATAGGACTAGGGTATTACGCATCTTTGCTGCCCGAACCTGGGTAAATCCCCTTGTGTTAATTGTCTAGACCTCCTCTTTTTACAACTCCACGCCCCGCCAACCGTAGAAGGGATCCTCGTGATCCCATAGATGTCATTCCCCCGACACCATATGCATGATATGAGAAGTATAACCGTGCCAAGTTAGAGCATACACCTCGGTGGGGGAATATGATTGCTCACCTGTCCCTAAATCCATCTCTGAGGAGCTATCGGGACCCAGCAAGAGATATGCTTCGACAAGTAGCACTGTCTGCTCTAAAGACCTTGTTTTCACTCCAGATTTTGCATTACCCACAAAAATGGCTGATTCACAGGAAGAGTAGTTTAATGTACAAACATTGTCGACAAATGGAAATGTAATGAAGCAAAGGATGGACAAGATATCATTCAAATATATGATGTCTGGTTAAACAGGATGGCATTGCATATTTCACATATATTATGGCTGGCTAAAAGAGATGAGACTGCATAATTCCCATATATGATATAGAAACTAAATAGGTGGCATTACAGAACATGTTAAACTAAGTAGATGACATATATGATGTCGAAAGTAGGCACTGCAAGGCAACATATGCATGATATGACCAACATCATCATACCACAAGTTAGAGCAAACACCTTGGGGGGTAAATAGGAGTGGTCAGCTGCATGTGAAGCCACCTTAGAACAGATAACTTCCTCTGGATTACAATCTGGAGAGGGGGGAGGGTTTGCCATTGAACCCACCATGGAGCGATGTCTGTGTGGCATTGTATTGCTGCACAAAACTCTTCTCTTTTTCTCTCCATGTTCAGCATGACTGTGTACAATATCTGACATGCATACGAAAAAAATATAGTGAGATTATGTAAGGAGAGCATGAAGAAATATAGAGTGATGGTAACAACCAGTGGATGGATCCAAAAATAATGATAGCAGGCTGATGATAGCTTTAATTTAATAAAAAGACAGATGATGATTGCTTAACTATTTGTTTCCCACCCAAGATGAACAACATAGGCATACCATAGGTCAACCAGATAATAGACAGAGATACTATTCATAGCTGCCTTGATATGTGCCTCACAAGTAATTTTAAAACTCAGGTTTGAACATTAATTTGGACCTGACTTGGAGTCTAAGAGGTGAACATGAAGATAAAGTAGCAGGTAATATTAAGCAATGCATAACATAAGCGGAAACAAAAGAGTGCGACCTCTCTTGTGGAACCGTGTACTCCTCAGGTTCATCTGCTGAGTCAATGATGGTGATGCAGTTGCGGTGGGTGCCGGTGGCAGGGAAGGAGATCTGAGGCGACGAAAGACGGTCAGGAGTCATGATGTCTGGTTTGGTGGATGCTTCTATCGATGGAGCAGCTCAAGTGAGGTGGACGACATCACGGTAGGAGCAGGACAAACTACACAAAGTTTTCCTTGACACCTACCTGTAACTGAAGTAATTATGTAAGGGCTCCTTTGGGTTGCAGGATTCTAAAAACACAGGAATAGGAAAAACACCAGAATAGGATAGGAATACACGTGGGAAACAGAGCACTTGTAAACACATGATTTCTGTCAACTTGGGTGTTTGGTTCACAGAAATTGGAAGAGCAGAGGAATGGAAAGAAACATGGCCAAATTAAAGTGAAACCATATGAAAGCGTGTACAGTTGGAATGGTATTCTGCCACTAATGCACTTGGTCTTGTTTTCATGCATAGGATTTTGAAAAGCAGGTCTAGGTGGATGTTTTGCTCCATTCCTAATGCATGAATAATTGAATAGTAGAGTGCCATAGGAAATTTTCCTATTGCTATGTTTTTCCTTTGAACCAAAATAGCCCTAATGGATCGACATGAATGTTGAGTAATAAGTGATACAAGAAGTGTACAACCTCTTTGCCATAGCCGTGTCGACTTCAACATCATTGGGTTGGTTGCTGAAGAAGTTGAGGCAGAGGTTGATGTCGGAGGTGTGGAGGAAGATTTGAGGAATCTGTAGACAGCGTCCAGGGCACTGCTCTGTTGTGATGGATGGTTCTGTCGTTGGAGCAGCTTCGGCGAGCCGTAAGACGTCGAGGCTGAAGCAGTACAAGATAGACATTGTTAATCTCAAGTGGGATTCTAATAGAATCTCCAATAGATGATGCAAAATACATTACCAAAAAGTGATGGATATAAAATTTACATCACCAAAAAACACCTGACTACAACAGATGAGGTAAAAACTATTGACTCTGAACCTAACTGTCGAAATTGAAATTTATTGTGGAGTCTGAATGTTACTGTCAAAAATGAACACAATGGTAGCAGAGAAGCACTTCACATGTAGTTTAGGGAGGTCCTGCAGTTCATCTTCAACCTCCACCCCCCTAAGCCGCCAGCCACCACCGGCCGAACAACCGGCCAACGCCGCCCGCGACCCGCCCCAAAACCACTGCCCACCGCCGGTCCGCCGCCGCCCGGCCAGCCCTGTAGGTCCCCTGAGCCGTGATTTTTCTTCGTTGATCCCCACACCGACGCCCCACCACCATGGCCCCACCACCGATGACCACCGGCCCCACCCTGAACCCTAAGATAGATAGTGGGGTACCTCTCCGAGAGCCCCCCTCCTCGGTGCGACTGGTTCTTCCTTAACCCCGGCGAGCTCCCCCACCCCCCTAAAAACCGACTGACCGAAAAGTCGATTCAGTCGACTGAAGTGTAGCTAAATCGGAGTAGATCAGCAGCACGAGCGAGGGGGAGATCAGAGGAGCAGTGTGAGCGAGCGAGCGAGAGCCGGAGCAGCAGCAGCAGATCCGATTGGTATGGACGCCGCTGCCAAATGGGCCTCTCACTGGGGGAGAGCCGCCATGGAGACGTCGCCCGTGGCGCTGGCTTTGAGGTAGCCGCACCATGGTGGTGCAGGATGGAGCACCGTCGGCGCTGGGAGGTTGAGTTAAGGAGAAGGTGCGATGCGATGAGTGTATAACCTCTTTGGTGGTGCCGAGTAGGCCTCCGTTTCATCCGAGGAGTCGGTGTGGATGATGCGGTTCCGGTGGAGCAGGTTAAGGCGGCGCTGTGGGGATGGAGCAGACACGATAGACGAGGTGATCATCGGAGCAGCTCCTTGGAGGTGGAGGACGGGGCGGCTGAACCGGTAGGACGACGAGATGGATGACAGATCCTCATCCGGTGAGGTGGATGTGGGATGTCGAGTTGTTGTGGTGGACAACGTCGTCAGGGAAGAGGCTTCGGCTGGGCAGCGGTGAGGTGGCGGATGGAGGAGGGTGGGGTTTCGCCGCTGGAGCATAGAGGTGTTGGCGGCCTAGGATTTCGAATGGCAAAAAGGAGGCAGTGGGAGGGGGGAACCATGACTTAGGGACGCGCTTGTCCAAAATGTAGGGTGTGTTACAGAAGTACCCCCACCGATTTGAACTAGCGGCCCATTCGTCTCAGGGTTAGAAGGGGGATTTCACGTGTCGGGATTTGGCAGCTGGAGGGAGTTTTCGCATGCGTTGTAGTTTTGGGATAGCAAGGCGCGAGTTGTGAAGGCGCGAGTTTTGGGAGCACGATATCTGAATTTTCAGGATATAACAAGGCGTTGGTTGAATTTTAGGGATAAGCCTAATGTGTAATATTGTTCTTGTGTGTACCAAATCAATTGGTACTTCCCTCAACGAAAAAAATGAAAAAAATAAAACTATTCACACCACACAAAGAGAGAGTCTTGTCCCATTTTACTATACAAATGCTATGAATCCATGTTATGTCCAATTAAATTTTTTCGCTGGCTGTATAATGCATGTAACCTACTCATACCAACATTTTAGTGCATTCCAAATGTCTATACTACCGCTGCAATTCGAACTAAATTTGAATTTGTTTCTCTATCTGAATAAGAATCTAAAATCATGATTGTTGCCAACTTAAACCATCATTCGTCTATTACCTTAACAACACACCGCATGATTACTATAGAGATAGATATGAACTATGTGTACTATATGAACTCGAATTCAATTTTTTGAATACACTTAATGTTGATCCCAAATAATAGTACATTTGATGTACTAACTAGATAATCTAAACCATGTTCCATAAGTACATCATGTTTATCACACAAAGTATAGTGCCCCGCCCCCTACATTATGAAAAGTATTTAGCCCTGAGCTGCAAAAGCCACACATTATCCCAAGTTATAATCATTTTTCTACATTATGATATCTTCTTCAAATATCCGTATCCACTTTTTTATAATGAATTATGATCTTTTTTCGTCTTTTACACCTTCACGATCCTCTTCTCTTTGTAGCTAGCTAGCACTAACTTTCTATCATGCATGCACACGCCCGCCCCCTCTCACCCTCCCTCAGCGTCCCCTCCATCGCGCACATTCGTTATTTCTCTTTAGGTCATTCACCCATGGTGTGTGTAGGCCCCTGACTCTTTCTCTCCGGCACACATCGGTCGTATACCTCTCTGGCCAAGTGTGCCTATCACAAACACACACTTCCCCTCTTCTCTTCTTACCGTCCATGCCCCCCTATGTCCAATACGGTTCCACGCAGGTGCGCACTCCCGCCCCTCTTTTCATCGATCTCATACTCACACACTACTACCCCCTCGACATAGTAGGCCTCTCGCACTATCGGGGATATCTAGCGACATATGCCAGGGGGTGTCTAACTCCCCGAGTCCGATGCACCAGGTGTCTTCCAGTGTTTCGCCATCATTGCCATGTCATTTGCTTGCACGTTGCATCTTGCCATGTCATCATGTGCATCTCTTTTGCATTCATGTTTGTCTCTTACATCCGGTCACTTTCTCCGTTGTCCGTTTCGGGTTCGACACTCTCACATGCACCCATTGCACCTCTCAGATCTTGTTTCGTGAGCTGGAGAAAAACGTTCTCGGAATGGGCCGAGATTTGTCGAGTGGCCTTGGTATATCACCGGTAGACCACCTGCCAAATTTTGTTCCATTTGGAGGTTGTTTGATGCCCCAACGGTTAATCGTGCAACCACGAAACCCCTTTATCTTTGCAGCCAAGCACCCCTCCACAACATCCCAATAGCCCATCTAAACCCCCTGCATGCTCTCCATCATTGGATCACGATCGTGTGGGAGAAAACTGCACCTCAATTGGCCTCTCCTAGCTCCCTCTATCAATAAATAGGCCCTCCCCCTCCATTTTCGCGGATAAAACCCTAGTCCCTCTCCTCCACCGCCACCGGACACATCCGCCCACGCCGGACATGTCCGCGCTGCCCCCCTGAGCCAATCCACCGCCGCCATGTGTCTCCCGCGCGTCCTCTCACCTCTCCAACCGCCGTCGGCCTGCCTGGCCCAGGGCAGGCCCACGCCGGGTCATGCCGGGCCCGACTGTGCCGAGCCCTCGCGCCGCCGCCTCCAGCCTCGTCACTGAGCCACCGCCGCCGCCAGCGCTCTCCCGCTGCTCTCGCCCGCCGCCACAGCTCGCCGCCGCCGTTCGAAGCTTCGCCACCGGCCGCCTCCCTCGCCGGAGTCGCGAGCTTGCCGGAGCCTACCGACAGGATCCATCCCGGGTGGATCAAATCCACCGGGATCCGATCCAAATGGCCTCCCTGTGCCCTGGATCTCTCTGTCCCGCTCGTCCTCGTCCCGCATTGACTTCTTCGGAGGGTATAATTTCTGCAAAGTCCCTAATTTTCTGAAATCATGTGTGCATCTTCATCATGATGTGTATGATATTGATATTGCTATTGTCATTTTCTGAATAGTAATATGCATGAAAATGACACTATCAAATTGTTCATCTCGTGATGCTCTACATGCTAGTGTCATTTTCATGCATATTAATATTCATATTGATGCCATTATCCCTGTTGCAAAAATGCTAAATGATATAAACTGCTGAAAATTGCTGCGAATTGCTGATTTGTCTTTTTCCTAGCATTTTGTGTGTTTGTCTTTTGAGCATCATGTCTACATGCTTTAGGAGCATAATTATGCCATTTTTACAGTGGTGCAATCCATGTATTTTCGTGTGCCTTGTGGTGAGTGCATCAAGCTTGCAAAGTAGGATACTTGATGTTGCTGATTTCTGTGACTTGATGATTTTTGCCAAGTCTGAATCTAATACATTATGTTGCCATGTTAACTTGTTGCTAAAAGTGAATCTATGCATAATCTGGAGATGCTTTGTAAGGATGTTTTGTAGATCTTGTTATGCTCTATGCATCCATGCCCTTGGTTGCAATAATGGCATGCCGTAACTTGTTGTTATCATGCTCTCAAGTTGCTAAATAATGTTTTTGTCAGCCTATTATCAGTAAGTTCCTTTTTGCCATGTGAATAACTAGTGACCTATCCATCCTATGACCCTATTCTTGCCATGAGTAGTTGTAAAAATATGCCTTCTTGCTGTGGGTTGTATTCACATGACATGATATGCTTTATGATGAGCTAATCAAGCTTGCAAACATGCCTACTTGTCGTTGTTTCTGCCATGTTTACTAAATTCCACCAAGTCTGTGAAACGATTATCCTTCGCAATCTTGACATGATGTTTTGAGCATGTCCTTTTGGTTTCTAGGAGTAGCTCAGTGTTAATGTTTTGTAGTTCTTTACATGTGCATGCTTGCCGTGCTCTTTGTTATCTCAAAGTATGGATCATGAAGCTGTTTTCAGCCATACTCTGTTTTTCAGTAAAGTCTTAGAATCTGTTATGACTTGCTTAATTGTATTGATGATTGCCATTGATATAGATGTTATATGGAGATGCTTAGTAATAATATTTTGCCATGTTTAACGTTTACTTTAATGCCATGCTTTTGTTTTCCATGATCTTGCACCCTAGAATGTTTGTTTCATGCCTTCAATATGTCAACATGTTATTTCTGCTCACATGTATGCCCTGTTTTTCACTGTCATAATCTGTGTTATTAAGTTGCTACTTGCATTGATCATATTGGATTAATCCTGATGCCTATGAACTTGAACCTTAATGTTATTTGAAGCTTGTAATCTGTATTTTGAGTGCACATCATGTTTGTGCCCATATGGTTCCTGTAGCATGTTGTTTTCTTGATTGCAAAGTGCTTAGTTGCTGTTTTGGGCAGATTGTGTTTGAAACTTGTATTGAGTGTATATGTTGAACCGTTACTCCGTTTTGAGCGTGATCTATATGAAATTTACTTAGTTTTGCATGTAGTTTCATGTTGCCCTATTGCATCCTTGTTTTGGAGTGTTTGTGATGTTGTTTTTCTTGCATTAACTTGTTTTGCATGCCATGTTTAACTTGTTTTGCTCATATCTTCTAGGTCGTAGCTCCGAATTAAATGAACTTTACATGTAACTTGACTAGAAAACTGTGTAGATCATCTTGGTGCACTTTAACTTGCTGTTTAACAACCTTAACATAATGTTTTGTTCAGATCTGGAACAATTTTGAAATTTGCATATAGGGACTTACCAGAATTGTTATGTGTTGTTCCCGGCCTCATTTAAACTTGCTTTGATGTGTTGTTCTTGTCTGCGTCATCTCTTACCATGAGTAGCATCATGTAGCCTTGTCATGCATCATACTTGGTTGAGCATGATGTCATGTTTATGTGTTGTGTGTTTACCATGTTGTTTGCTTCTTTCTGTTGTGCTTCTTCTCGATAGTCCATGTTTCATTGCAATCGTGAGGATTAGTTTGTCTACGCTTGGTTCGACTATGCCTGTTCGCCTTCTTCATGGACTCAATCTTATTCCTAGCGGGATTTCAGGCAAGATGACCGTCACGTTGGATCTCACTACTATCTTTGCTATGCTAGTTGTCTCGATGTTGTCGCTATGTCGTGCTACCTACCACTTGTTTATCAAGCCTCCTGGATTACCATGATAGCCTCTAACCTTTTTACCCTTCCTAGCAAACCGTTGTTTGGCTATGTTACTGCTTTGCTCAACCCCTCTTATAGTGTTGCTAGTTGCAGGTGCAATTGCATGTTGTTCCATGTTGGGACAGGGATATCTTGGGATATCACAATATCTCTTATTTAATTAATGCACATATATACTTGGTAAAGGGTGGAAGGCTCGGCCTTATGCCTGGTGTTTTGTTCCACTCTTGCTGCCCTAGTTTCACCTGCGTTATGTTCCTTGATTTTGCGTCCCTAACATGGTGACGGTTTATGGGCCCCTCTTAACAGCTCACTTTGAATAAAACTCTCCCAGCAAGGCCCAACGTTGGTTTTAACATTTGCCATAATAATATTGAACTAAATAAATAACTGGCATAGGGCGTCATGAACCCGATGTTTCTTTCTACATAGCAGGGGGGCAGTATGGTGTTGGTCCCAAATGGGTAGACTGCGGGGCCACCTCGGGGAAACTTGAGGGCTGGTTTTACTCGTAGGATGTCCCATCTGATTGTGACCTGAGACGAGATACGCGCGGCTACTATCAGGGTGTCGAAACGCTGGGAGACTTTACTGGATTAGTTTTACCATTGTCGAAATGTCTTGTGCACTGGGATTCCGAGTCTGATCGGAGGGTCCCGCGATGGAGGATTGTCTCCGCGGATCCTGAGCTTGTCATGGGCTAAGTTGGGACACCCCTGCAGGGTTTAATCTTTCGAAAGCCGTGCCCGTGGTTATGTGGCAGACGGGAATTTGTTAATATCATGTTGTAGAGGACTTGAAGTAAACTCAACTAAAATACACCAACCGCATTGCGTAACCATGACTATCTCTTTCCGGGGAAGTTCGAGAGGAGAACACGGTTGGGTTATGTTTGAACGTAAGTAGTTCAGGATCAGTTATTGATCATTACTAGTTTGCGACTGTTTGCGTAGGTTCTCATATTACTCTTGTACTTATAAGTTATCCAACATACATTGCTTAGCCGCTGCTGCAACCTCACCACTTATCCTTTCCTACCCATTAAGCTTTGCTAGTCTTGATACCCATAGTACTTGGATTGTTGAGTCCTCGTGGCTCACAGATTACTACAACAATAGTTCTAGGTGCAGGTAATGTGATGATTATGACGTGAGAGCGATGTTTACTTGTTCTGGAGTTCTTCTTCTTCGTCGTCGATCTTGGGTTAGGTTCCTAGTCGGCAGCCTGGGCTAGCAGGGTGGATGTCGTTTGAGTTTTTGTTTGTGTTTCATCCGTAGTCGGATGTTGCTCTTATGTATGATGTTTGATGTATTCATGTGGCATTTGTATGCCTTTATATGTATCCCCAACTATTATGTAATGGTATGATGTAATGATATCCACCTTTGCAAAAGCGTATCCAATATGCGCTTCTATCCTTGGTGGGACCTTCGAGTTCCTTTAGGATAGGGTTGCATATTGGGCGTGACAGGGTGGCTTATCATGGATGGGGACAAGAGTACGTCACCGATCCCTGGAAGCGGGAGTGAGCGAGACCTCAAACGTCTACGAGTCTTACCAGGTTCAGGGCTCTCCATGGAGATAACACCCCTAGTCCTGCTCTGCAGGGTCTCCGCATGATGACTAATATCAATAAGGTGGCTACAAGGTTGCTCCTTGAGCTGTTCGGCTAGAGGAGGAACAAAGGCATGGCTACCTCTTTCTCCTCTCTAGTTATGTTAGTGTATGGTGGCTGATGTGTTGAACCCTTTGCATGGGTGGCCTGGGGGGGTTTATATAGGCCTACCCCCAAGGGTACAATGGTAATCCGGTCGGGTGTAGGACCCAGGAGTATGTGTCTAAGGGCGTGATGTCTACTACACAACCTTATTCTTGTAGACGTTGTTGGGCCTCCAAGTGCAGAGGTTTGTAGGACAGTAGAACATTTCCCTCAAGTGGATGACCTAATGTTTATCAATCCGTAGGAGGCGTATGATGAAGATGGTCTCTCTCAAGCAACCCTGCAACCAAATAACAAAGAGTCTCTTGTGTCCCCAACACACCCAATACAATGGCAAATTGTATAGGTGCACTAGTTCGGCGAAGAGATGGTGATACAGGTGCAATATGGATAGTAGATTTAGGTTTTTGTAATCTGAAAATATAAAAACAGCAAGGTAACTAATGATAAAAGTGAGCGTAAACGGTATTACAATGCTAGGAAACAAGGCATAGGGTTCATACTTTCACTAGTGCAAGTTCTCTCAACAATAATAACATAACTGGATCATATAACTATCCGTCAACATGCAACAAAGAGTCACTCCAAAGCCACTAATAGCGGAGAACAAAGGAAGAGATTATGATAGGGTACGAAACCACCTCAAAGTTATCCTTTTTGTTCTATCTATTCAAGAGTCCGTAGTAAAATAACGTGAAGCTATTTTTTCCATTCAATCTATCATAGAGTTCATACTAGAATAACACCTTAAGACACAAATCAACCAAACCCTAATGTCACCTAGATACTGCATTGTCACCTCAAGTATCCGTGGGCATGATTATACGATATGCATCACACAATCTCAGATTCATCTATTCAACCAACACAAAGTACTTCAAAGAGTGCTCCAAAGTTTCTACCGAAGAGTCAAGACGAAAACGTGTGCCAACCCCTATGCATAGGTTCATGGGCGGAACCCGCAAGTTGATCACCAAAACATACATCAAGTGAATCACGTGAATATCCCATTGTCACCACAGATAAGCACGGCAAGACATACATCATGTGTTCTCAAATCCTTAAAGACTCAATCCAATAAGATAAATTCCAGAGGAAAACTCAATTCATCACAAGAGAGTAGAGGGGGAGAAACATCATAAGGTCCAACTATAGTAGCAAAGCTCAGGATACATCAAGATCCTTCCATAGAGAGAACACGAGAGAGAGAGAGAGAGAGAGAGAGAGAGAGAGATCAAACACATAGCTACTTGTACATACCCTCAGCCCCGAGGATGAACTACTTCCTCCTCGTCATGGAGAGCGTCGGTATGATGAAGATGGCCACCGGTGAGGGATTCCCCCTCTGGCAGGATGCCGGAATGGTATTCCGAGAGGTTTTGGGTGGCTGCAGAGGCTTGCGGTGGCGGTACTCCCGATCTATCTTTCGCTTCGATGTTTTTAGGGTATATGGGAATATATAGTTGAAAGAAGTCGGTCGGGGGAGCCTCGAGGGGCCCACGAGACAGGGGGCACGCCCAGTAGGAGGGGGCGCGCCCCCACCCTCGTGGCCACCTCGAAGCTTCCTTGACTTCAACTCCAAGTCTCCTGGATCATGTTCGTTCCAAAAATAACGCTCCCAAAGGTTTCATTCCGTTTAGACTCCGTTTGATACTCCTTTTCTTTGAAACAGTGAAATAGGCAAGAAAACATCAATATGGGTCGGGCCTCCGGTTAATAGGTTAGTACCAAAAATAATATAAAAGTGTATAATAAAGCCCATAAACATTCAAAAGAGATAATAAAATAGCATGAATGCTTCATAAATTATAGATACGTTGGAGACGTATCAGCATCCCCTAGCTTAATTGCTGCTCGTCCTTGAGTAGGTAAATAATAAATGAAAGAATTTATGAAGTGTGAATGCTAGAAGGTGCACAAGTTTGATCAATGATAATTTCAATCACCTTTTCTAGCATGATTATATGTCATAACAGTAGTTCATCTCATAAAACTTCTCAAGATCAAATAACAAGCTATTCACATGTTAAAGCATAGACCATAAACTTTCTTGAAAACTAGCAAACTTCATTCTGAACATCAAACAATTGTAGTTCATATTATTTTCAGGAAGGGTCTATATCAGAGCTTTAATTTAGCAAACTCCACATACTCAACTATCATATAGTCTTCTACAATTGCTAACACTCATGCAATACTTATGGTTATGGAGTTTTAATCGGACATTGAGAAAGATAGGGGCTTATAGTTTCGCCTCCCTATGTATTCACCTTTGGGTGATGTCAACAATAATAGTTCATGCTAACTTACATCCAATTGGATATACATATATCAGGATCTTTCCAACACGAGGTGCTTGCTAGAGGATAAAATGAAAAAGGGAAAGGTGAAGATCACCTTGACTCTTGCATAAAGTAAAAGATAGGCCCTTCGCAGAGGGAAGCAGGGATTTGCGGAGGTGCCAGAGCTCGATTTTGAAATAGAGATAAATAATTTTGAGAGGTATGATCTCATTGTCAACATAACAACCAAGAGTTCCCAACATCTTCCGTACTACATACATTATAGGCGGTTCCCAAACAGAATGGTAAATTTTTTACTCCCCCTCCACCACCAATCACACTCCAAGGCGATCCGAAACAACGGGGTACCGTCCATACCAACAACAATCCCGGGGGAGTTTTGTTTTAATTATTTTGTTTTGCTTTGATCTTTTTTATCATGGGACTGGGCATCCCGGTTACCAGCCATTTTTCTCATGAATGATGAGCGGAGTCCACTCATCTTGAGAAAACCCCACCTAGCATGGAAGATACTGACAGCCCCTAGTTGCTACATGAGCGATTCAAGCATACAAAATAGATTATTATTTGAAGGTTTAGAGTTTGGCACATGCAAATTTACTTGGAACGACAGGTAAATACCGCATATAGGTAGGTATGGTGGACACTCATGGCAAAAACTGGGTTTGAGGCTAATTGGAAGCACAAGTAGTATCTCTACTTAGTGCAAGGAATATTGGCTAGCATGAGGGGGAAAGGCAATCTCAACATGTTTGAATGATCCATGACAATATACTTTAACTAAGATGTGAGAAAACATAACCCATTACGTTGTCTTCCTTGTCCAACATCATCTCTTTAGCATGTCATACTTAATGAGTGCTCACAATTATAAAAGATGTCTAAGATAGTATTATATGTGAAATCTCTCTTCCTTCAATATTCTTTCATGAATTGTTCAAGTGACCAATATAATGCTTGCTAACCTTCCATGAATTTACTACCTCTATTTCTTAGATATGAAGTCATTACTCCCAACGGGGTAAGCATATGAAACATATATAATTTCAGATTTCTGACATTCAACTCATTCAACCATTTACTCATAGGATATAAGTGAAGTACACGAGTAAATGAAAACTACTCCAAAAAGATATAAGTGAAGATCAATGAGTAGCTAAATAATTGTGTAATTATGTGAAGACTCTCTCTCATTTAAGAATTTAAGATCTTGGTATTTTATTCAAACAGCAAGCAAAGCAAAATAAAATGGCATTGCGAGGATAGCACAACTCATGTGAAGAAGCAAAAACTTAGGTTCAACCGATACTAACCGATAGTTGTTGAAGAAGAAAGGTGGGATGCCTACCGGGGCATCCCCAAGCTTGGATGCTTGAGACTTGAAATATTATCTTGGAGTGCCTTGGGCATCCCCAAGCTTGAGATTTTGTGTCTCCTTAATTCCTTTTATATCTCGGTTTCCTAAATCTCAAAAGCTTCATCCACACCAAACTCAACAAGAACTCATGAGATAAGTTATTATAAACCAATGCAAAACCTTATTATTTTCTACTGTAAAAAATCACAAAAATTATTATTCAAAATTGCATACTAAATGCGTCTGTATATTTAATACTCATATCCTCAAATAGAATCATTAAACAAGCAAACATATGCAAACAATGCAAACATAACAGCAATCTGCCAAAACAGTATAGTCTGTAAAGAATGCAAGAGTATAAATAATTCCCTAACTCCAAAAATTATGAGAAAAATACTACGCTGTAGATGATTTATCAGAGTTAATTATGCAAAAAGTTTCAACATTATATCATGCTCTGAAGTTTCTAGGGAATTTTTGCAACAGCGGTAAACTTTCTGTTTTGAAACAGCAACATGTATACTAGCAAAATAAGCATGGTAAAGGCTATCCTTGACATTTTTATTGAAACTAAAGATGAAAAACATTATTCTAAATAAAAGTAAGCAAATACTAACAAAATAAAATGACACTCCAAGCAAAACACATATCATGTGGTGAATAAAAATATAGCTCCAAGTAAAGTTACCGATGAACGAAGACGAAAGAGGGGATGCCTTCCAGGGCATCCCCAAGCTTAAGCTTTTGGTTGTCCTTGATTATTACCTTGGGGTGCCTTGGGAATCCCCAAGCTTATGCTCTTTCCACTCCTTATTCCATAGTCCATCGAATCTTTACCCAAAACTTGAAAACTTCACAACACAAAACTCAACAGAAAACTCGTAATCTCCGTTAGTATAAGAAAATAAAACAACCACTTAGGTACTGTAATGAACTCATTCTAAATTTATATTGGTGTAATATATACTGTATTCAAAATTATCTAGGGTTCATACCCTCCGATACTACTCATAGATTCATCAAAATAAGCAAACAACACATAGAAAACAGAATCTTTCAAAAACAGAATAGTCTGTAGTAATCTGTATCAAACGTATACGTCTGGAACTCCACAAATCCTACCAAATTAGGAAGATCTAAGAAATTTGTGTACCGATCCAGAGAAAAAAGAATCAGATCAGAATCACGTTTCTGTAAATTATCAAAACTAATTTACTGGGTGCAAAGGTTTCTGATTTTCAGCAGGATCAACACAACTATCACCATAAGCTATCCTAAATGTCTTACTTGGCACTTTATTGAAACAAAACCTATAAAAAATTATTACTACAATAGCATAATCATGTGGACACACAAAAATAGTAAGGGTAAATATTGGGTTGTCTCCCAACAAGTGCTTTTCTTTAATGCCTTTCTAGCTAGGCATGATGATGACAATGATGCTCACATAAAAGATAAGAATTGAAACATAACGGGAGCATCATGAAGCATATGACTAGCCCATTTAAGCCTAACCTACTTCCTATTCATAGGGATTTTGTGAGAAAACAACTTATGTGAACAATAATCAACTAGCATAGGAAGGCAAAACAAGCATAACTTCAAGATTTTAAGCACATAGAGAGGAAACTTGATATTATTGCAATTCCTACAAGCATATGTTCCTCCCTCATAATAATTTTCATTAGCATAATGAATGATTTCAAAAATATAACCAGAACCTAAAGCATTATTTTCATGATCTACAAGCATAGAAAATTTACTACTCTCCACATAAGCAAAATTCTTATTATTCGGAATAGTGGGAGTATCATGAGAGACTCGAATACTATAAATTCATTCCACATTAAAAGAGTAATGTTCATAAAAAGGGTAATCATAATCATTACAAGTTTTATAAATATAATCATCACTACTTTTTATAGCATAAGTTTCATCACAATAATCATCATAAGTAGCAACTTCGTTCTCATCATAATCGATTGAAACCTCTTCCAAGATAGTGGAATCATCACTAGATAAAGTCGACACTCTTCCAAATCCACTTTCATATTAATCACAATAAGATTCAACATCCTCCAAAATAGTGGGATAACTACTTACTAAAGTTGACACTCTTCCAAACCCACTTTCATCAATATAATCATCATAGATAAGAGGCATGCTATCATCATTAAAAGTGCAATCATCATTAGTACTATGGATATTCCAAGAGTTCATACTAACAACATTGCAATCATGCTCATCATTCAAAGATTTAGTACCAATCATTTTAATGCATTCTTCTTCTAGCAATTAAGCACAATTTTTCTTTCCATCATACTCACGAAAGATATTAAAAAGATGAAGCGTATGAGACAAACTCAATTCCATTTTTTTGGTAGTTCTCTTTTATAGACTAAACTAGTGATAAAACAAGAAACAAAAAGATCTTGCAAGATCTAAAGATATACCTTCAAGCACTCACCTCCCCGGCAACGGTGCCAGAAAAGAGCTTGATCTCTACTACACAACCTTCTTCTTGTAGACATTGTTGGGCCTACAAGTGCAGAGTCTTGTAGGACAATAGCAAATTTTCCTCAAGTGGATGACCTAAGGTTTATCAATCCGTAGGAGGTGTAGGATGAAGATGGTCTCTCTCAAGCAACCCTACAACCAAATAACAAAGAGTCTCTTGTGTCCCCAACACACCCAATACAATGGCAAATTGTATATGTGCACTAGTTCGGCGAACAGATGGTGATAGAAGTGCAATATGGATAGTAGATATAGGTTTTTGTAATCTGAAAATATAAAAACAGCAAGGTAACTAATGATAAAAGTGAGCGTAAACGGTATTGCAATGTTGGAAATAAGGCATAGGGTTCATACTTTCACTAGTGCAAGTTCTCTCAACAATAATAACATAACTGGATCATATAACTATCCCTCAACATGCAACAAAGAGTCACTCCAAAGCCACTAATAGTGGAGAACAAACGAAGAGATTATGGTAGGGTACGAAACCACCTCAAAGTTATCCTTTCTGTTCTATCTATTCAAGAGTCCGTAGTAAAATAACGTGAAGCTATTCTTTCCGTTCAATCTATCATAGAGTTCATACTAGAATAACACCTGAAGACACAAATCAACCAAACCCTAATGTCACCTAGATACTCCATTGTCACCTCAAGTATCCGTGGGCATGATTATACGATATCCATCACACAATCTCATATTCATATATTCAACCAACACAAAGTACTTCAAAGAGTGCCCCAAAGTTTCTACTGGAGAGTCAAGATGAAAACGTGTGCCAACCCCTATGCGTAGGTTCATGGGCGGAACCCGCAAGTTGATCACCAAAACATACATCAAGTGAATGACGTGAATATCCCATTGTGACCACAGATAAGCACGACAAGACATACATCAAGTGTTCTCTAATCCTTAAAGACTCAATCCGATAAGATAACTTCAAGAGGAAAACTCAACTCATCACAAGAGAGTAGAGGGGGAGAAACATCATAAGATCCAACTATAGTAGCAAAGCTCGCGATACATCAAGATCGTGCCATAATGAGAACACGAGAGAGGGAGATCAAACACATAGCTACTAGTACATACCCTCAGCCCCGAGGGTGAACTACTCCCTCCTCGTCATGGAGAGCGCCGGGATGATGAAGATGGCCACCGGTGAGGAGACTTGGAGTTGAAGTCAAGGAAGCATCGAGGTGTCCACGAGGGCGGGGGGCGCCAACCTCCCCCTATAGGGCGCGCCCCCCTGTCTCTTGGGCCTCCCGGGGCTCCCCCGACCGACTTCTTTCGCCTATATATTCACATATACCCTAAAAACATCGAAGCGAAAGATAGATCGGGAGTTCCGCCGCCGCAAGCCTCTGTAGCCACAAAAAACCTCTCGGGAGCCCGTTCCGGCACCCTGCCGGAGGGGGAATCCCTCACCGGTGGCCATCTTCATCATCCCGGCGCGCTCCATGACGAGGAGGGAGTAGTTCACCCTCGGGGCTGAGGGTATGTACCAGTAGCTATGTGTTTGATCCCTCTCTCTCGTGTTCTCTCTATGGCACGATCTTGATGTATCGCAAGCTTTGATATTATAGTTGGATCTTATGATGTTTCTCCCCCTCTACTCTCTTGTAATGGATTGAGTTTTCCCTTTGAAGTTATCTTGTCGGACTGAGTCTTTAAGGATTCGAGAACACTTGATGTATGTCTTGCCGTGCTTATCTGTGGTGACAATGGGATATCACATGATCCACTTGATGTATGTTTTGGTGATCAACTTGCGGGTTCCGCCCATGAACCTATGCACAGGGGTTGGCACATGTTTTTGTCTTCACTCTCCGGTAGAATCTTTTGCACTCTTTGAAGTACTTTGTGTTGGTTGAATAGATGAATCTGAGATTGTGTGATGCATATTGTATAATCATGCCCACGGGTACTTGAGGTGATAATGGAGTATCTAGGTGACATTAGGGTTTTTGTTGATTTGTGTCTTAAGGTGTTATTCTAGTATGAACTCTATGCTAGATTGAACAGAAAGAATAGCTTCGTATTATTTTACTACGGACTCTTGAATAGATAGAACATAAAGGATAACTTTGAGGTGGTTTTGTACCCTACCATAATCTCTTCGTTTGTTCTCCGCTATTGGTGGATTTGGAGTGACTCTTTGTTGCATGTTGAGGGATTGTTATATGATCTATCTATGTTATTATTGTTGAGAGAACTTGCACTAGTGAAAGTATGAACCCCATGCCTTGTTTCCTACCATTGCAATACCGTTTACGCTCACTTTTATCATTAGTTACCTTGCTGTTTTTACATTTTCAGATTACAAATACCTATATCTACCACCCATATTGCACTTGTATCACCATCTCTTCGCTGAACTAGTGCACCTATACAATTTACCATTGTATTGGGTGTGTTGGGGACACAAGAGACTCTTTGTTATTTGGTTGCAGGGTTGTTTAAGAGAGACCATCTTCATCCTACGCCTCCCACGGATTGATAAACCTTAGGTCATCCACTTGAGGGAAATTTGCTACTGTCCTACAAACCTCTGCACTTGGAGGCCCAACAACGTCTACAAGAAGAAGCTTGTGTAGTAGACATCAGCAGTCCAGGCCGGCCTGCCAGCACACGCGCGAGACGGGACATTGCCGCAGGCCTGGGCCCGCCACTATAGGTCCTCGGCACATGCACGAATCCGCTGCGGCCGAGGCAAACGGTTGCCATTCCCAGGTGCATTAACCATGCGCCGTAAAGGTGTGGAATACACGGGGTTGGGCGGGGCGTGGGCGCAGTTAATCCCACGCCCCCACGACGCGTTGCCTCAGCTTCCCCATTGTCGCTGTGGCTAGAAGTAGGGGGAGGGGGCGTGGAAAATACGCACGCGCGTCCCTCCATGCTCTCTACATTCTTCTTCCTCTCTCCCGCTGCTGCGCTGCGCCGTCTTGCCGCCCGCCATTGAAGCGTCGTTGCAGCTCGTCGTGGCCGCTCGACCCTTTCGCGTCGTTGCCGAGCAGCCAACAAGCATGGCGCGGGGTGACTGGGATGGATAGAACACCCATGAAGACCACCTCGAGTTCCTCCGCCAGACGCGGCTGCTTCCCTGCGTGGTGAATGTGGAGGTGCGTGTCCCTCCCCATCGAAATGGAGATATCACTGGCGCCAAAGGACGGCGAGCGCGTCGTCTTTAGGACGCACACCCTCTGCGGCTTCGGCCTGCCGGCAAGCGGCTTCCTTCGCTCTTTTCTCGATTTGTACCAACTCTAACCTCACCACCTCACACCGAATACGGTGGTACTTCTCTCCGCCTACATTACCCTTTGCGAGGGGTACCTCGGCGTCTTTCCCTCCCTCGAGCTGTGGGGGAGCTCTTCTAGCTCAAGCTTGGCACCGCCGCCAACGGCGAGGCGGCCCAGTGCGGGACCTGTGTGGCAGTGCGGCGTATGTGGTCTGGATCCACTTCCCGGCCCTCGCTCTGCTGGAGTCAGCCAAACTCTGGCAGAAGTCATATTTCTATGTCCGGAACATCCACGAGACGCGGGACTATGTCAACCTGCCGGCTTACATAGCCGGCCCGCCGCTCGAGCCTCAGAACAACTGGAAGTTTCGGCCAAGGACGCTGTCGGCGGCTGCCACCATCGCCCTCACCCGGCTCCAAGAGATGACGGAGTCAGAGGGCCTCAAAGCTTCGGACCTGCTGGCCGCCTTCGTCGCGCACCGGGTGCTGCCCCTCCAAGCCCGGCCTCATCTGATCAGCAACATGAGCGGCCGCCGGGATCCATGCCGGATGTCCACCAAGGTGATGCCGGCTGTGGGGGTCGCCCGACGCGTCAACTACTTCTCCGACTGCAAGCACGACGAGGGGGTTTGGCGGTTCTGCAAGGAGCCATACAACCGCGCCAATCCATCGCCTCTGGTTAGTTTCTGGTTCTCTTTGTTTGCTAGTATCATGGTCTTCGTGCCACCTGACCGTCCAGTTGTGATGCAGTGCTTCCCAGGCCAGACGGCGGTTGACGCGCCGGATCCAGGCCATCAGTACCTGGCAGACCGCGAGAAGAGCGACATGGGCGACCCCGAGCTGGGTGCGGCCACGATGGCGGAAGACGAGGCCACTGGGGGCGGTGATGCGATAGGCGGGACCGCATGAGGCGACATAGGGGACTGGACGGATGACGATGAGGTGGACA
The DNA here is from genome assembly GCA_900231445.1 of Triticum turgidum subsp. durum. Classification (NCBI taxonomy): domain Eukaryota; kingdom Viridiplantae; phylum Streptophyta; class Magnoliopsida; order Poales; family Poaceae; genus Triticum; species Triticum turgidum. The sequence goes on along the minus strand of LT934120.1, from coordinate 464,344,715 downwards.
GCGAGGAGCGCCGCGTCCCCGACGCTGGCAGGACAGGCGCCGGCTCTTCGATGGTGCCGACTAGAGCGCCCGGCGGGTCGAAACAACGTGCCGGTACCGGGATGTTCGGTAGCCGGCCGTCGAAGAAGGCCAAGGCTATGGTCACTGTGACCAAGAGGCAGGAGGCCGCAAAGGTGGCTGCCATTCGGAAGTGTCCAAAGCAGCGTCTAGTGTTGTCGGTGTAAGCGTCTCGGTCATTTTTGTCTTGGCTTTTGTTCCTTGGGAATCTCTTCTTAGCTTCTCTTGCCGTGTTGCACAGGGCTCCGCTTTCTCTGTCGTGGGCCCCGTCCGCCTTGGTGATTGGGGCGACAAGCGGCTACAAAGACACTCGCCGCATGGACCCGACAACCGCCCTTCGGGAGGCGACAGAGAGGAATGCACGGGAAGCGCAACTAGAGTGGGATGCCACGGCCCAGGCAAAGGTGGAGGCTGACGCGGCGGCTGTCGTGGTATTCTCACGGGAGGGTTGCTAGACGGCAGATTCCACAGGGTGGCTTAAGGTGAGGGCAAGACAGGGTGACTTAGGGTACCTTAAGGGGGGTAGCACGCGCTAGTTTACCCAGGTTCGGGGCTCTCCGGAGAGATAATACCCCTACTCCTGCATGTCTGTATGTATGAGGTATATCTGCAGTACAGGGTGCTCCTGGAGCTGTATCTGAGGTCAGTGTCGTAGGCATCTGGCCTCGTATGTGTAAAGCAGTAGTAGAGGCCTAGCTATCTAGATGGCCGAATGAGCCTGGCCATGTGTGTCCATGCGTGAGAGCATGTGTGTGTGCTCATGCATGGCGCTTGCGCATGCATGCCCATAAGAGTGTGGAGTGGATGGATGGCTGGCTAGCTCCTTCTTATAGTATGAGGGTAGCTTACGTCCAAAGCTAGTTGGGTATGGTGGGTGGTGGCCCACCCACCAACTAACTATTCCAGATGTCACTCGAGGTGACATGCTGCATAGGCTATAGTGTGCCACTATTCGCCAACAGTGTCGGGTACTGCTGTCACGTCTGTGGTATGGCCGTCGTGTCAATGTCAGGTCGGAGCAGCGGGTTACTCTGCGCAGCAGGCCCACTGGAGCAGCCGGACGGAGAGAAGACCGGGCAGCCGGGTGGAGAGCCGGCCCGGGCAGTCGGTCAGGGGGCCGTCTGGGGCGGCCTGGGCGGTCGGACTGAGGGGCTTTGCTAGCCCTGATGTCTTGAAATATTGTGATTCCGTCTTTGTGGTACCCCTGGTCAATTACCCCGATGGTAGCCTCCGAGCTTCTAGGCAACTTGGCAAAGTTGGGCGGAGGTTTTTTAGCAGGTGTCGATGTAGAAGATGTCGATGACGGCCGGCTGTGGACCGCTGCCGGTGCGGCCTGCTTCCGGCGGGGCGTGCAAGCGCACCCACTGGGTGTAGGCTCTGAGTCTCTTGGCAACTTGGGAAAGTTGGGCAGAGGCTTTTCGCAGTTGTTGGTGCAGATGATGGTGTCAAGGGGCCGGTTGCAGCCGGCGACGGGCGTGCAACAGGACCGACATGTTTTGAGTGGGGGCGCGCAAGCAAACCCGCTGGGTGTAGCCTCTGAGCCTCCGGGGCAACTTGGAAAAGTTGGGCGGAGGGTCTTGTTGTTAATAATGAAGCCGACAGTGGCGTTGAGGGTGCCGGGCGCGGACACAGAGTCCGCTAGCTGATGGGCGCGGGGCCCTGCCGGGCGTGCACGTGGAGTCCGGCGGCTGGTGATGTCGGGCGCGAACGCGGAGTCCGCCGACTGATGGCGTCGGGCGCGGACGCGGGATCCACCGACTGATGTCGTCGATGACAGCCGGCTGCGAACAGTAGCTGACGCGGCTTGCTTCTAGGGCGGGCGCGCCAGCACACCTGCTGGGTGTAGCCTCTGAGCCTCCGGGCGACTCGAAGAGTCGGGCGGAGGGTTATGCTGCAGATGAAGCAGGCGGTGTGAGGCCGCTTGCAGCCGGCGTCGGGCCTGCAACCAGCCTCCGGGCGAGGAGTGGGTTTCCCTCGGAGATGATCATGCAAAATACAAAGTTAACCCGCGCAGATATATCACACGTTTGCTTTTAGCAGTGCAAGTTTTATGCGGAGGGTGTCGACTCAGTTTCATCCGATCCCCCTTCAATCTTTTTCATGTCCCCTCTATTCTTTGGCTTGCGCTCTCGCTAGCTGGACAGCCGCGCTGCGGTCTGTGGCTGAGAGTGTGCCCAGGGGTGGAGTGTACAGTACTCAGACTCTGGGAGCGGATTTAACCTAGCAGATACTCATAAAGCAAATGGCCAGGTCGCCCGAACAATTTCTCTTCCCGGACGTTTTTCGTGTGGGTGGCCTCCGGCTCTCGCTTTCGCTTGCCGGACAGCCGCGCTGCGGTCTGTGGCTGAGAGTGGCACTACAAAAAAAAAGACACATCCGTGACATTTCGGGCCGAACGAATTTTTTTTGTCATACTTATGACACTTCTATGATGATAATTGTGACAAAACCCGGTATCATCATAGATGTGGTGGGCTCCTACTTCTATGACAAAAAATCATGATAGAAAATGGGCTTTTCATCCTGGGCGGGCCGGAGACGCAGCTGCATGACATTCTTTGGGCCGTCCATGACGGAAAAAACCGTGCTAGAAGCGAGGGCGAGGAAAATTTTGGCGAGTTCCTGGTTACGGTGGGTGGTCGGGGCCGAGCGATGCGCATTTCTCTCGTACACGTACACGCGTGTGTGTGAGGCGTTGGGCTCTAACTGAACCCGAGCAAGGCGTTGGGCTCTAACTGAACCCGAGCGATTGCAGTGCAGGCTACGCGTTACTGAACCCGAGAGATCGATCGTTGGCTGTTAACTGAACCCGATCGAGCGATTCCTTCGCTACTGCTGCTAATTGAAGCCAATCGATGCTGCCTCTAGATAAACAGTGAGCGT
>LT934120.1:464305023-464341545 GCA_900231445.1 Triticum turgidum subsp. durum | reverse complement strand
AGACGGTGGAGGGGTGGGTGAACAGGAGCCAGTGGAGGGGTGGTTGAACAGGAGCCCGTGTAGAGGGGTGGTTGAACAGTAGCCGGTGGAGTAGCGCGTGCTGGAGGCTGGATGAACATGAGCCCATGGATGAATAGTCGCAGGTGGAGGCTGGAGGAGGTCGACGGTGGATGAACAGTAGCCCGTGGAGGCCGGAGGAGGTCGACGGTGGAGATGAACAGTATCCCGTGTTGTCCCGTTTGGCGGTACGCGATACCCCTCCCGATGAACAGGACCCCGTTTCGACCATAGCACTCCAACACAAGTCTGTTTCCTCCATTTTGTAGTACGCCACACCCCTCCCGATCAACAGGACCCCGTTTCGACCATAGGAGGTCCAAGACAAGTCTGTTTCCTCCGTTTTGCGGTACACCAGACCCCTCCCGATGAACAGGATCGCATTTCAAACGTGGTCGGTCAAACACAAGGTCGTTTCCTCCTTTCTGCGGTACGCCAGGCCTCGTTTCCATCGCCTGTTCCGTCCAAGCCCTGCCGATGAACATGACGACACATTCTGTTCCGACCCAGCCGGTTGGCTCCCCATGAACACGACGACGGCATTGTTTCTCCATTCCGACCAAGCCATGTACACGAGTCCTGGCCGTACGTATGCGCGAGTAGGCGTTCGAGACCCCGCCCGTATGTACGTATGTGGCCGTATTTACTTTCTTGCACCCTGGCCGTTCTACGTCCGTGTACATGCTACATGCGCACCTCTACTACAACACGTGCGCGCCTCTACTATGATATGTGCGCGCCTCTACATCGACCAGTATGTACGTACACGTTTCGCGACCAGAATGACAACGCTACGTATGCTTCGACTAGGTGGGTCCCGACTGTCAGGCACTTCCTTCCATGCGAAGATATAGCTGGTGGGTCCGAGCAGTCAGGGGGGCGAATCATTTTTTTTGCCTGGACGCACTTCCTTGCGTGCGAAGATGTAGCTGCTGGGTCCCAGCAGTCATGGGGGAACATTTTTTTCATGAAATACGGTAGCCCAACCGGTGGGTCCCCGCTGTCAGGTGGAGGAATAATTATTTTGCGCGTAATAAGGAGGTAGTTCCTTGCGGCCGCCGTGGACCCAGCTGTCAGCCTCTCCACGTACAGTACTCTTCCGATGGAAGTTGTTCCTTGACCACGTTGACCACGCCGTGCCGAGAGCACCAGGGCGGTGGACGACGACGAGGCCTAGGAAGGGGACGACGCGGAGCCAGGGAAGATGCGGCAGTGGAAGCCCGCGCGGAGAGGAGTACGAGGGTTCACTGGTTCGGCTGCGGTGTGAGGCTGCCGTCGCCGTAGGGCCTGGCCAGCGGTGGGAATAGTATGGGGCGGTGGGGCCTCCACGGCAGCACATCCGGCCACAGGAGGCACGAGCATGCGGCACGATCGGCGCTGGTTTGGGTGGCCGGAGCAAGAAGACCAGAGGTTGAAGAAGCACTACGGCCGTTGGATGGACATCATACGGTCACTGGAGCTAGAATCGTTCATATTGACTAAGTTGACAAAGCCCTCCGTCCCCGTCAACTTAGTAGGCCCACAAGTCAGCCTCCCACCAAGGTGGGTCCCAGCTAGCAGGGGGAGTATTCATTTTTTTTGTGCGTAATAAGGAGGCACTTCCGGTGGGTCCGAGCTGACAGCGGGGGGAACGTTTTATTCATGAAATATGGTGGCCCGTCCGGTGGGTCCCAGCAGTCAGGGGGAAATGATTTTTTTTGTGAAATACGATGAACCGTCCGGTGGGTCCCTGCTATCAGGTGGAGGAATAATTATTTTGCGCGTAATAATGAGGCACTTCCTTGCGGCTGCCGTGGACCCAGTTGTTAGCCTCTCCACATACAGTACTCTTTCGATGGAAGTCGGTCGTTGACCACATTGACCACACCGCGCCCAGAGCACCACGGCAGTGGACGACGGCGAGGCCTAGGAAGGGGACGACGTGGAGCTGGGGAAGACGCGGCAGTGGATGCCCACGCGGAGAGGAGTACGAGGGTTCATTGGTTCGGCTGCGGTGTGAGGCTGCCATCGCCGTAGAATAACAGGGGGTGTAGGTGAGTAGAGGGATGGCATGGCCAGCGGTGGGAGTAGTAGGGGCGGCGAGGCCTTCGTGGCAGCACAGCCGGCCACGAGAGGCAGGAGCAGGCAGTACGACCAGCGCTGGTTTGGGCGGCTTGAGCAAGAAGACCAGAGGTTGAAGAAGCACTACGGCCGTTGGATGTACATTGTACAATCAGTGGAGCTAGAATCGTTCATATATTGACTAAATTGACAAAGCCCTCCGTCCCCGTCAACTTAGTAGGCCCACAAGTCATCCTCCCACTATGGTGGGTCCAATCTGGCAGGGGGTATTCATTTTTTTGTGCGCAATAAGAAGGCACTTCCTTGCATGCGAAGATATAGTTGGTGGGTCCGGCCTGTCAGCGGAGGGAACTTTTTTCACGAAATAAAGAGGCCCTTTCGGTGGGTCCCAGATGTCAGGTGGAGGAATCATTATTTTGCATGTAATAAGGAATCATTTCCTTGTGTGCGGCCGTGGACCCAGCTGTCAGCCTCTCCACGTATAGTCCACTTCCGATGGATGTTGTTCGTTGACCATGTTGACCACGCCGCGCCGAGAGCACCAGGGCGGTCGACGACGGTGAGGCCTATAAAGGGAACGACATGGAGCCGGAGAAGACACGACAGTGGCTGCCCACGCGGTGGAGAGTATGAGGGTTGACTGGTTCGGCTGCCGTCGCCGGCAAATACAGGAGGTGTGGGTGAGTAGAGGGATAGACATGCCATAGATGCGAGTATGGTTGGGCCATGTGGCCTGCCCGGCAGCACATCCGGCCACGGGAGGCGGGAGCTGGCGGTTCTGACAACACTGGTTTGGGCGGTTGGAGCAGGAAGATCAAAGACTGTAGAAGCACGACTGTCGTTAGATTGACATCCAACGGTCTGACGCTAGTAGAGTCGATTGTTGATTAAGTTTCTTTTCTGAGAAACCTTGTGTACGCATGAACTTAGTAGGCCCACAAGTCAGCCTCCAAATCTGTGGCAGACAACATAGAGCCCATTTGCTATTTTTTAATAATTTGCAGCCCATTTGCTAATTCGTAAGTAATCTATTACAGCCCATTTTCTGCCCAGGACCACGGTCAAAAAGTTCAACCTTATTTTACATATTTCGGTGGAGTCCGAACTGTTGTAATCCCGAAATGATAAACATTTTTTTAAGAACTTATTGATTTTCCAAAAAAATTATTTTGTTTTTGTAAGCAAATAAGACGTGGGACAATTGAGTTGGTTTAAGTGAAAACTAGTGGTTAAAAAATTAGCGCTGGGAGGGAAAAAACAACAAAAATAAGGATGTAAATATGAAACGGGAATTTTATGTATTTCCAATATAATGATACGTGTATATGAACTAGTAAAACTACAGGTAGAGATTAGAAAACGGATGTAGGACATGCATTTCAAGAGGAAAATAGAACCGGGCTGTGTGTTTCATTCAGTAAAAAAACTGACTGCGGATGTTGTAAGACAAAATATAACTAACGCTGGAGGGCCAGAGGCCAGTAGATACCTGCTAGATCTTTGTGCCCCGGTGTCGTCATGGGCTGAGCCTGTTAAAAACAAAACGAAGCCTGGGCAGTCTACAGCCCAGTTGAAACTTGCTCGATCTGGAAAAACAATATACATGCTCAATAAACGAGAGAATTCTGCAAGTACAGACTGATAACTGGGATGCAGCAGGGATATTGTTTTTTCATCGTGATAATAAGTGCATGAACTTGTTTCAAAAAAATTGGAGAACTGGGAATTCGAACGGCAGGTGCTTATGCTACCCATCAAATAAAAATCAGGTGCCTGAAAATTCTTTTCGAAACAAATGATTCATCTTTATATCCACATCGACCCTCGGCATGATGGTTGGAAGCAAATGCAAGTTCATACCAAAAGATCGTTAACAACAATACCAACTTGCGGACGACAAGGTAGTACAAGTACCAATACCAAACTAACTTATAATCTTTTTACTCCTGGCCCTAGTGTTTGTCTGGTAGAAAATCTTGTAGAGGACCAGCTCTCGCTCCTTCTCTTGCTCCAGGTCCCCAAGGTGGTACTGGTGCATCACCCAGTTGGTCCTCTACTTGTCGAAGTTCTTGTTGGTGTGTAGCACCAGAACCTTTTTGCTGCCCGTCTCCCGGCCGTTGACCATCACCGGCAAGGTATTGCCGGTCTTGTGCCACATCGCGTGCATGCCACACTCCGACTGTATCTTGCGACGCGTCCACGTGCCCCTTTTGAATGCCCTGGAATTGCGCTGGAAGAAATTCTTCCTTAGGCCACTCAGTCTGATACCTGCAGTATTGTCGAATATAGGTTTTAGTGTACATAGTTGGCATTTTCATAACATCTTTGGCATGTTGCAGTCACTTGTTTCACTTTTATTAACTGTTAAATTGTAATTGCTTCACCAGGTCCGCGTCTAAAAAGAAAAATAGAGCTATAAACAAAGGAATATGTTTGTGCAAGTAGATGGTCGATCGGTGTCTTACCTGGAAGTTTCTCAGGTTGGGTGTACCATATGCCGTGCTCGCTGTCGATGGTTGGTATGAACAAATCGATGAGAGGGTGAGATCTCGTGCTGTCAGCACTGACTTTGGCCTCATGGTGCTCGATCAACTCCTGATCCGTGGGATCAAACTTGACGCCAGCCGGCAGCACCTGCCAATCCTTCTTTGACTTGCATCGGTAATTCCATCTATATGGTACTCAATGTATGATCAATCGACTATTTTAAGTGAATGATGAAAGATTTCGACAGATAAGTGGTACTCCAAATCTGAAGTCCAGAATACCTGAACACGCTGCCGAGATTCTTGTGTCACCTCACACGCATCATGTTGTCACGTCAATTCAATGTGTGGACATGATGAATAATTTGACCGACGTATACTAATAATGCTACTATACTACTTACTAGTCGTATTTAGTGTCACATTTTAACCATAAGTTTAACTATATATATATGGCTTCTCCACAGCATCTCCATCATCATTATCAGTACATCCTACACAGGTGAGTTAGGATGCACTTGATCCCAGGAAGGTATCTATCCTTAAAACCAGAGGAGTGCGTCAAACTAACAACAGTACATAATATCCAACAAAAGAGGGTCGTGCTACAGCAGTAGAATACATGGCTCAGTCTAGATATCAGTACGAATCAAGTTGTGCATATTTGTTGTTGGCATGAACCACATCGCCGCATGTCGGGTTTGTAAAAGCCAGCCATCGCATGGAAGCTTGATGCCTTTCACATACTGAAGATTATCTAGCAACAAGCTGTGTGACGAATCTCTGGATATGGTGATTCATGAAACCCATGGTATGATGTGTAAACATAGTCCCCCCTGGCGAATGGAAGTTTCATAGCACGGTAATCATCGCTGGTGATATGATCGATGATTGGTTGGATGATTGGATAACTGAGCCCGAGGAACAAGGAGTCGTTGCCGAGGCTGTAAACCCGCCTCCAGTTGAATACGCCTGGCCCAACGGAGCTGGGATCTTTCTCCAACACGAAGTAGCCATAGCCATCAATGTCACGAACGCCCCATGCATTGTACTACATGTGGTCTGATGTAATGTTTTGGTCAATTTGGTACGTGCGAATGAGCATCAAATGACCGCCGTCAGCTGAACGAGCGATAAACCACCACCCATCTGGTGGTATGATTCCAGGTCCTGGAATCATGAAGGCCAGCGCATTTGCATCTGCTGCAACAATTCAAATTGGAGACCAAAAGGACAAAAATAAACAATCATGTTCAGAGTATGTGCGGAATCAAGACTATTATAACAGTGACACATATCATAGATAGAGAATTGCAATGCCGTGGTGATACGTCTCCAACGTATCTATAATTTATGAAGCATTCATGCTATTTTATTATCTGTTTTGAATGATTATGGGCTTTATTATACACTTTTATATTACTTTTGGGACTAACCTATTAACCGGAGGCCCAACCCATATTGTTGTTTTATTGCCCGTTTCAGTATTTCGAAGAAAAGGAATATCAAACGGAGTCCAAACGGAATGAAACCTTCGGCATCGTGATTTTTTGGAAGAATGTGATCCTCGAGACTTGGAGTTTATGTCAGAAGATCCTCGAGGCAGCCACGAGATAGGAGGGCGCGCCCCCCTATAGGGTGCAGCCCCCTGTCTCGTGGGCCCCTCAAGCACCGCCGGACTGGCTTCTTTCGCCTATATATGCCTACATACCCTAAAACCATCAAATATCAGGATAGATCGGGAGTTCCGCCGCCGCAAGCCTTTGTAGCCACCAAAAACCTCTCGGGAGCCCGTTCCGGCACCCTGCCGGAGGGGGAACCCATCACCGGTGGCCATCTTCATCATCTTGGCGCTATCCATGACGAGGAGGGAGTAGTTCACCCTCGGGGCTGAGGGTATGTACCAATAGCTATGTGTTTGATCTCTCTCTCTCATGTTCTTGACTTCACACGATATTGATGTATCGCGAGCTTTGCTATTATAGTTGGACCTTATGATGTTTCTCCCCCCTCTACTCTCTTGTGATGAATTGAGTTTCCGTCTTGAAGTTATCTTATTGGATTGAGTCTTTATGATGAGAACACTTGATGTATGTCTTGTCGTGTTTATCTGTGGTGACAATGGGATATCACGTGCCAATTGATGTATGTTTTAATTACCAACTTGCGGGTTCCACCCATGAACCTATGCATAGGGGTTGGCACACGTTTTCTTGACTCTCCGGTAGAAACTTTGGGGCACTCTTTGAAGTACTTTGTGTTGGTTGGATGAATTTGAGATTGTGTGACGCATATTGTATAATCATGCCCACGGATACTTGAGGTGACAAAGGAGTATCTACGTGACATTAGAGTTTTGGTTGATTTGTGTCTTAAGGTGTTATTCTAGTATGAACTCTTGAATAGATTGATCCTAAAGAATAACTTTGAGGTGGTTTCATACCCTACCATAATCTCTTCGTTTGTTCTCCGCTATTAGTGGCTTTGGAGTGACTCTTTGTCGCATGTTGAGGGATTGTTATATGATCTATCTATGTTATTATTGTTGAGAGAACTTGCACTAGTGAAAGTATGAACCCTAGGCCTTGTTTCCTATCATTGCAATACCGTTTACGCTTACTTTTATCATTAGTTACCTTGCTGTTTTTATATTTTCAGATTACAAAAACCTATATCTACGATCTATATTCCACTTGTATCACCATCTCTTCGCCGAACTAGTGCACCTATACAATTTGCCATTGTATTGGGTGTGTTGGGGACACGAGAGACTCTTTGTTATTTGGTTGTAGGGTTTCTTCAGAGAGACCATCTTTATCCTACGCCTCCTATGGATTGATAAACCTTAGGTCATCCACTTGAGGTAAATTTGCTACTGTCCTACAAACCTCTGCACTTGTAGGCCCAATAATGTCTACAAGAAGAAGGTTGTGTAGTAGACATCAAGCTCTTTTCTGGCGTCGTTGACGAGGAGGTGAGTGCTTGAAGTTATATCTTTAGATCTTGCAATCGAATCTTTTTGTTTCTTGTTTTATCACTAGTTTAGTTTATAAAAGAAAATTACAAAAAAATGGAGTTAAGGTTGTCTCATACGCTTCATCTTTTTAATATCTTTCGTGAGTTTGATGGAAAAGAAAATTGTGCTCAAGTTCTAGAAGAAGAATGCATTAAAATGCTTGTTACTAAATCTTTGATTGATGAGCATGATTGCAATGTTTTTAGTATGAATTCCTTGAATATCCATGATGCTAATGATATGCAAAGCCACAAGCTTGGGGAAGCTATGTTTGATGAATATGATATGTTTAGTCCCCCAAGTTTTGATGAGAATATTTATTTTGATGAAAGCATGCCTCCTATTTATGACGATTATATTGATGAAAGTGGGTTTGGAAGAGTGTCAACTTTAGGAAGTAGTGATCCCACTATTTTGGAGGATGTTGAATCTTGTTGTGATGAACGTGAAAGTGGATTTGGAAGAGTGTCAACTTTATTTAGTGATGATTCCACTATTTTGGAAGAGGTCCCAATTGATTATGAGAACAAGGTTGCTATCTATGCTGATTATTGTGATGACTTGTATGCTATTAAGAATAATGATAATGATGAAACTTGTCATCATGATTTTAGTTTTCAATTGGATTATGCCTCACATGGTAATTATTTTGTTGTGTTTGCTCCCACTATTATTCATGAGAAGAAATTTGCTTATGTGGAGAGTAGTAAATTTTCTATGCTTGTTTATCATGAAAAGAATGCTTTAGGTGCTAATTATATTGTTGAATTCATTCATGATGCTACTGAAAATTATTATCAGGGAGGAATATATGCTTGTAAGAATTGCAATAATGTCAAGTTTCCTCTCTATGTGTTGAAAATCTTGAAGCTATGCTTGTTTTACCTTCCTATGCTAGTTCATTATTGTTCCCATAAGTTGTTTGCTCACAAAATACCTATGTGGAGAGTAGTAAAATTTCTATGCAAGTAGATAATGAAAAGAATGCTTTAGGTTCTGGTTATATTGTTGAATTCATTCATGATGCTACTGAAAATTATTGTGAGGGACGAATATATGTTTATAGGAATTCCAATAATATCAAGTTTCCTCTCTATGTGCTTAAAATCTTGAAGTTATGCTTGTTTTGCCTTCCTATGCTAGTTGATTATTGTTCTCATAAGTTGTTTGCTCACAAAATCCCTATGCATAGGAAGTGGGTTAGGCTTAAATGTGCTATTCATATGCTTCATGATGCTCCCGTTATGTTTCAATTCTTATCTTTTATGTGAGCATCATTGTCATCATCATGCCTAGCTAGAAAGGCATTAAAGAAAAGCGCTTGTTGGGAGACAACCCAATATTTATCCTTACTGTTTTTGTGTGTCCACATGATTATGCTACTTTAGAAATCATGTTTTATAGCTTTTGTTTCAATAAAGTGCCAAGTAAGACCTTTAGGATAGCTTACGGTGATAGTTGTGTTGATCCTGCTAAGAATCAGAAACTTTTGCACCCAGTAAATTAGTTTTGTTAATTCACGGAGACGTTCTTATGATCGGATTATTTTTATATGGATTGGTACACAAATTTCTTAGGACTTCCTAATTTGGTAGGATTTTTGGAGTTCCAGAATTATACGTTTGATACAGATTACTACAGACTGTTCTATTTTTGACAGATTCTGTTTTCTGTGTGTTGTTTTCTTATCTTGATGAATCTATGAGTAGTACCGGAGGGTATGAACCATAGATAAGTTGGAATACAGTAGATATTACACCATTATGAATTTAGAATTAGTTCATTACAGTACCTAAGTGGTTGTTTTATTTTCTTATACTAACGGAGCTTACGAGTTTTCTGTTGAGTTTGGAGTTATGGAGTTTTCAAGTTTTGGGTAAAGATTCAATGGACTATGGAATAAGGAGCGGCAAGAGCCTAAGCTTGGGTATGCCCAAGGCAACCCAAGGTAATATTCAAGTACAACCAAGAGCCTAAGCTTGGGGAGGCCCCGGATGGCAACCCCTCTTTCGTCTTCGTTCATCGGTAACTTTACTTGGAGCTATATTTTTGTCCACCACATGATATGTGTTTTTATTGGAGCGTAATTTTATTTTGTTAGCATTTGCTTGCTGTTATTTAGAATAATGTTTTGCATCTATATTTTCAATAAAAAAGTCAAGGATAGCCTTTACCATGCTTATTTTGCTAGTATACATGTTGCTGTTTGAAAACAGAAAGTTTACCGCTGTTGCGAAAATTCCCTAGAAAATTCAGAGCATGATCTAATGTTGAAACCTTTCGCATGATGAGATATGATAAATTTACTACAGTGGAAATTTTATTTCATAATTTTTGGAGGTAGGGAAGTATTCATACTCTTGCATTCTTTACAGACTGTACTGTTTTGGCAGATTGCTGTTATGGTTGCATTGTTTGCATATGTTTGCTTGTTTAATGATTCTATTTGAGGATAGGAGTATTAAATATGCAGAAGCATTTAGTATGCAATGTTAAATAATAATTTTAGTGATTTGTTACAGTAGAAAATGATAAGGTTTTGCATTGGTTTATACTAACCTATCTCACGAGTTCTTGTTGAGTTTGGTGTGGATGAAGCTTTTGATAAAAAGAGAAACCATGATATGAGAGGAATTAAGGAGACACAAAAGTTCAAGCTTGGGGATGCCCAAGGCACCCCAAGATAATATTTCAAGAAGTCTCAAGCATCCAAGCTTGGGGATGCCCGGTAGGCATCCCGCCTTTCTTCTTCAACACTTATCGGTTAGTATCGGTTGAGCCTAAGTTTTTGCTTCTTCACATGCGTTGTGCTATCCTTGCAATGTCATTTTATTTTGTTGTGCTTGCTGCTTGATTAGAATACCAAGATCTGAAATTCTTAAATAAGAGAGAGTCTTCACATAGTGACATAATTATTTAGCTACTCATTAATCTTTACTTATATCTTTTTGGAGTAGTTTATCATTTACTCGTGTGCTTCACTCATATCCTATGAGTAAATTGTTGAATGAGTTGATTGTCATAATTCTGAAATTTTATATGTCTCATTTGCTTATGCCATGGGGAGTAATGACTTCATGTCTAAGAAGTAGAGGTTGTAAATTTATTGGAGGTTAGCAAGCATTGTATTGGTCATTCGAACAATGCATGAAAGAATATTGAAGGAAGAGAGATTTCACATATAAATACACTATCCTAGACATCTTTTATAATTGGGAACACTCATTAAGTATGACATGCTAAAGATTTGATGTTGGACAAGGAAGACAACGTAATGGTTTATGTTTTCCGACATCTCAGTTAAAGTATATTGTCATGGATCATTCAAACATGCTGAGCTTGCCTTTCCCCCTCGTGCTAGCCAAAATTCGTTGCACCAAGTACAGATACTACTTGTTCTTCCAAATATCCTTAAACCCAGTTTTGCCATGAGAGTCCACCATACCTACCTATAGATTGAGTAAGATCCTTCAAGTAAGTTGTCCTCGGTGCAAGCAATAAAAATTGCTCTTTAAATATGTATGATCTTTTGGTGTGAAGAAAATAGCTTTGTACGATCTTGTTATGGAAGCAATAAAAGCGACAGACTGCATAATAAAGGTTCATATACAAGTGGCAATATAAAGTGACGTTCATTCGCATTAACATTTTGTGCATCCAACCCTAAAAGCGCATGACAACCTCTGCTTCCCTCTGCGAAGGGCCTATCTTTTACTTTATGTCTTTTACTTTTATGCAAGAGTCAAGGTGATCTTCACCTTTCCCTTTTTCATTTTATCCTTTGGCAAGCACTTTGTGTTGGGGTGATCCTGATATATATATCCAATTGGATGTAAGTTAGCATGAATTATTATTGTTGACATCACCCAAAGGTGAATACGTTGGGAGGCAACATTATAAGCCCCTATCTTTCTCAGTGTCCGATTGAAACTCCATAACCATTAGTATTGCGTGAGTGTTACCAATTGTAGAAGACTATATGATAGTTGAGTATGTAAAGCTTGCTATTCCTGAAAACATAATTAATTGCAATTGTTTGATGACTGAGAATGAAGTTTGCTAGTTTTCAAGAAAGTTTATGGTCTATGCTTTGACATGTGAATTTCTTGTTACTTTATCGTGAGAAGTTTTACGATATGAACTACTGTTATGACATATTATCAAGCTAGAAAAGGTGATTGAAATTATCGTTGATCAAACTTGTGCACCTTCTAGCATTCACACTTCATAAATTCTTTCTTTTATCATTTACCTACTCGAGGACGAGTAGGAATTAAGCTTGGGATGCTGATACGTCTCCAACATATCTATAATTTATGAAGCATTCATGCTATTTTATTATCTGTTTTGAATGATTATGGGCTTTATTATACACTTTTATATTACTTTTGGGACTAACCTATTAACCATAGGCCCAGCCCATATTGCTGTTTTATTGCCTGTTTCAGTATTTCGAAGAAAAGGAATATCAAACGGAGTCCAAACGGAATGAAACCTTCGGCATCGTGATTTTTTGGAAGAATGTGATCCTCGAGACTTGGAGTTTATGTCAGAAGATCCTCGAGGCAGCCACGAGATAGGAGGGCGTGCCCCCCCTATAGGGTGCGCCCCCTGTCTCGTGGGCCCCTCGAGCACCTCCGGACTGGCTTCTTTCGCCTATATATGCCTACGTACCCTAAAACCATCGAATATCAGGATAGATCGGGAGTTCCGCCGCCGCAAGCCTTTGTAGCCACCAAAAACCTATCGGGAGCCCGTTCCGGCACCCTGCCGGAGGGGGAACCCATCACCGGTGGCCATCTTCATCATCTTGGCGCTATCCATGACGAGGAGGGAGTAGTTCACCCTCAGGGCTGAGGGTATGTACCAGTAGCTATGTGTTTGATCTCTCTCTCTCGTGTTCTTGACTTCACACGATATTGATGTATCATGATCTTTTCTATTATAGTTGGATCTTATGATGTTTCTCCCCCCTCTACTCTCTTGTGATGAATTGAGTTTCCCTATTGAACTTATCTTATTGGATTGAGTCTTTATGATGAGAACACTTGATGTATGTATTGCCATGTTTATCTGTGGTGACAATGGGATATGACGTGCCACTTGATGTATGTTTTGGTGACCAACTTGTGGGTTCCGCCCATGAACCTATGCATAGGGGTTGGCACACGTTTTCTTGACTCTCCGGTAGAAACTTTGGGGCACTCTTTGAAGTACTTTGTGTTGGTTGGATTAATTTGAGATTGTGTGACGCATATCGTATAATCATGCCCACGGATACTTGAGGTGACAATGGAGTATCTAGGTGACATTAGGGTTTTGGTTGATTTGTGTCTTAAGGTGTTATTCTAGTAAGAACTCTTGAATAGATTGATCCTAAAGAATAACTTTGAGGTGGTTTCGTACCCTACCATAATCTCTTCGTTTGTTCTCCGCTATTAGTGGCTTTGGAGTGACTCTTTGTCGCATGTTGAGGGATTGTTATATGATCTATCTATGTTATTATTGTTGAGAGAACTTGCACTAGTGAAAGTATGAACCCTAGGCCTTGTTTCCTATCATTGCAATACCGTTTACGCTTACTTTTATCATTATTTACCTTGCTGTTTTTATATTTTTAGATTACAAAAACCTATATCTACTATCTATATTGCACTTGTATCACCATCTCTTCGCCGAACTAACCTATACAATTTACCATTGTATTGGGTGTGTTGGGGACACAAGAGACTCTTTGTTATTTGGTTGCAGGGTTGTTTGAGAGAGACCATCTTCATCCTATGCCTCCCACGGATTGATAAACCTTAGGTCATCAACTTGAGGGAAATTTGCTACTGTCCTACAAACCTATGCACTTGCAGGCCCAACAACGTCTACAAGAAGAAGGTTGTGTAGTAGACATCACGTGGTCATAATCATGCCCCAAGTTAAAAAAAATAAGCCAATGGCTTTCATATTCTAGCAATATGTCATGGTTCAAACATCATGTAAGAATGAGAGGAAAACAGCTATGACAGAGCCTACTCATAT
This sequence comes from Triticum turgidum subsp. durum, assembly GCA_900231445.1. Classification (NCBI taxonomy): domain Eukaryota; kingdom Viridiplantae; phylum Streptophyta; class Magnoliopsida; order Poales; family Poaceae; genus Triticum; species Triticum turgidum. The sequence continues at coordinate 464,327,895 of LT934120.1, read as the reverse complement.
TCTACCATAGCACTTACTACTACTGTTGTCATATCAACTCTAAGCAATAACATGCGTTGTCATAAAAATCTTGGAAGTGAGAGTAACATATAGAAATCATGATGTTATGGTCATAATTTCTATTCTAACAATCATTAGATGCCAATTGTTCTCATATCAACTCTAGAAATAACATGTGTGGTCATAAAAGTCTAGGAAATGAGAGGAACATATAGCAATGATGTGGTTATAGACATACTATCTATTCTAAATTTGTAACAATGAACAGACAGTCGTATTCATAAGGTAAAGATGAGATGAGATAGAAAAATTACACGACGATAGATTCCTTCAGTATAGGCAGCCAATCTATGCGTCAACCGCGTAAACGATGCCATCATGCACTATAGCATCAGACAGAAATGTTGCCTCAACAGGATTGACGATGAGCCATAACCATGTATGGCGACCGTATTCCAGATAGACTAATCCCATGTTGAACAAGGCAATGAGTTTGTAATCCATGTAGTCTTTTGATGGTGTGGGCACTTCGCAGATTACAACTTTCAGCAAACAGAGGTCTAGTGCGTAGTAGGCACGAGTGTCCGGCGGGCTGCAAGGCTCAATGGTGGTGGTATCCAATGATGGAAGGGTGATCCCTCGCTGGGTGTAGATATCCACGAGACGCCACGGACTACCGGATTGGTGGATGAGGACGATCCAGTTGGCCTTCATGCCTGCCTAGTAGTGGCCGCGCATGAAGAACAGGTGGACGGGTAGTGGTAGCATGTCGAGGGGCACCACGACAACCTCCGTAGGATCGTCAAGTCGGTGTCTGGGCCACCTGCGAGGATCGGGCATCAGCAAGCAGGGTGTCTTGAAAAGAGCCAGCCGGTTGCAGACGAGTAGACGGTACAAATACACCGAGCATGCGGCCAGACGGACGGTGCTGAGTAGGTCCATACGATTACAGATCGACTCCAAGAGAACATCGGGGAGGGAATTACAATAGTGGCTCTGTGTGTCAGTCGGTTCTGCCATTGGGGTTTTCGGTGCCTGCGAGCCAGCGGGGAAGTGGATTCGGGCGGGCGAGCTACCAAGGAAGATGGCGCGGACGGGCCAGTAGTGAGCGGGCGTAAATGGTGTGCAGCCGACGATGGGGAAGAGAGGAGGAAGAGGAGTGGAAGACGGGGAAAAAGTGCATTAAATTTCAATTATACTAGTACTACTGTCGGTGTCAAAACCGGCGGATCTCGGGTAGGGGGTCCCAATCTGTGCGTCAAGGCTGATGGTAACAGGAAGCAAGGGACACAGATGTTTACCCAGGTTCGGGCCCTCTCGATGGAGGTAAAACCCTACTTCCTACTTGATTAATATTGATGATATGGGTAGTACAAGAGTAGATCTACCACGAGATCGTAGAGGCTAAACCTGAAGAGCTAGCCTATGATGGTATGATTGTAATTGTGATCGGCCTTCTAAGGACCAACCTCTCTGGTTTATATAGACACCGGGGAGGGCTAGGATTTACATGGAGTCGGTTACAAGGAAGGAAATATAATATCCGGATCGCCAAGCTTTCCTTCCACGCAAAGGAGAGTCCCATCTGAAAACGGGCCAAAGTCTTGAGTCTTGTATCTTCACGCTTCAATTGTCCGGACGTTGTACACAGTCCGGCTGTTCGGATACCCCCTAATACAGGGCTCCCTCAGTAGCCCCTGAACCAGGCTTCAATGACGATGAGTCCGGTGCGCAGTATTGTCTTCGGCATTGCAGGGCGGGTTCCTTCTCCGAATACTCCAAAGTAGTTATCGAACATGTAGACCGTGTCCGGATCTAAAAGATGATCTTTACACACCGCCGTAGAGAGAATGATATTTTCACAAATGCAATCTGCTGACAATTTTTTCTGATGACGCGACTTGTTATCACAGTCGGATCATTATTCGAACCGTTTTCCCACAACCAGCTACAATGCATATTACGAGGCGGTTTTTGTGACACGTCCTGTCGAAGCAGAGATCGTGTCCCCTTATCACGGGATTAGCATCAATACGGGTATGGGTAATCCCACCACGCCATCTATCGTGGTGCTTGGGAAGCAAGCGATTCCCAACGGGCAAGTGGGGAGGCGTACCGCTTTCGGTGCCTCTATAAAGGGATAAGATTTCCTCATTTTTACCCACGCCTTCTTCCTCCTTTGCCCACTCTTGCCCCCTCGAGCTCCAGCACCCAAGCCCAAGTCTCCTCCGCAGAGCTAAACATGTCCGGAGCACGAGGCAAGTGGGTGGCTTCCACCGTCAAGGAGAAGCACATCACAAATCTTCGGGCCGCCGGACACTTGGCCGCAGACATAGCACACCGGCTACCGGACACTGGGCAGGCCATTCCGACCCTACGACCCCACGAGAGGGTCGTATTCGTCGCCCACTTCATCCGTGGACTGGGATTTCCACTCCATCCCTTCGTCCGCGGGCTCATGTTCTACTACGGGCTAGAATTCCATGATCTAGCCCTGAATTCCATCCTCAACATCTCGGCGTTCATCGTCGTATGCGAGGCCTTCCTCCACAGCCGGCCCAGCTTTGGCCTATGGCTGCAAACCTTCTGCGTGAAGCTGAAGGTTGTAAGCGGCCAACAAGCGGAGTGCAGAGGGGCCATGGTGAGCAGAATGCCTAATGTCACATGGCTCGACAGCTCCTTTGCGGAGACCGTGAAAGGGTGGCAATCGGGGTGGTTCTACATCACCGAGCCGCACGGCGCCAACTGGGCAACGGCCCCCGAGTTCCGATCTGGAGCCCCCATGCGGCTCACCTCCTGGGAAAAGAAGGGCCTGTCCTGGGGCGATTCCACGGAGCTGACCGGACTCCAGACATGCATCAAAAGCATGAAGGACAAGAACATAAAGCTTGTCAACGTGATCCAGGTTATGCTCGTTCACCGGATCCTGCCCTGCCAAAGGCGGGCATTCAATCTGTGGGAGTTCGTCCCGGCCGAACAGCAGACGCTCTGGAAGCTCTACGACATGACGCACAAAGGCGCATGGAAGGTGTTGTTCAAGGCCTCCGAAGTTCCTCCTCCCACATCCGAGGACCATGGGCTTCACACGGCGCGGGCTCCTAGTCAGGTGATTTATCGGGCCATCACCGGACTCGGTTCTTCCCAATATATTCATGGGAGTGCCTTAAGTAGTTATGCGTATTTGCTTCAGGACTATGTGGAGACAGTAGAGCAGGTCTACTGTCCGGCTGCACTGCCAGAAGGCCCAGCAGATGCTCTCCTGACGGAGATGCTGGTCCCGGCACCGTACAAGGTGCCGGAGAACAAGGGCGAGAAGAAGGCCCCGGGGACCCGAAAGGGTCTCCATCGTAAGGTTGTGCCAGAAGCCTTGTCCGAAGACGACAAGGTGCACTCCTACCATGAAGGGGAGGAAGAAGAAGAAGAAGACGCCCCATCCGGAAAGGATGAGGGGTCTGGGGAGGCGGACCAGGGGGCCGGAAAAGGCCCTCTGCGTAAGGACATCATACCCCTGTCGTGAGATGACGATGAGACAGATTCCTCCCGCGGAGGCGGGAGGAACCAAAAAGAAACTCTACCTCCCCGCAATGGGGAGGAGAGGAAGAGAAAAGCCGCCCTGGAGGGGGAGGCTAGGGCGTCCAAGAAGGGAAAGGTATCCCTTCCGGACTATTCTGCCATGGCCGCACACAGTGAGGAGGGGTGGCTGCCTAGGGGGAAGCCCCCAGTGCGATCGTAAGTGTTCGCATTCTATCATGGTTTCACTTTATAGTTTCTGTACTTATAATGCCGAACATATATGCAGTCCGGCCAGGGCTCACCCCGAGGTATCTTCCTCTGGGTCCCTAGCGATTCAGCGATAAATTCGCTTCCGACGGCCACTACCCCTCAACCCTCGGATGACATGGAGGTGTTGTCCCGAAGGCTCCCAGAGAGGGGGGAGGTGACTCTGGAGACGCCCCAAGGCGGGATTCCAGATGTCGGACACGCGGGGTTCAAGATCCCCGCGGATCGTGTCGACGAGAGCCATGGCCAGCCAGGCTCTAAACCGAACATAGTTCTAGAGCCTTCGATGGTTCTAGACTCGGGCAGGCGGCCCGTCGTTAGGGAGGGCGAGCCGACTGCGTCGAGGAGTTCTGTTGCACATGAGGCGCCGGATTGTCTGTTGGAAGCGCTTTGTGGCGCTTCCATGGATGACGAGCACCGTACTCTTATGAGTACAGTGATTTGGAAGGTTTCGCCCGCCAAAAGCGGACTAACCGAAGCTTGCTCCAGCCTCCTAACAGGCTTTAAGGTAAGTAATGAATATGTGCAAAATTACCACCCGATAGGTAGTAGCCCGTGATACTCTATTTGGTGTTCGGAAAGAAAAGCCAAATGGAGGGTCAATTATAATCCGCAGGAGTCTAATGATAAGTATTGTTGTGAATAAGCAGGTTGTGCTGCTTGCTGCTGCTGCCCGTACTGCCGAGGTTGCCGAACTGAAACGGGACCTGGAGCAGGCGCAGGGAGAGCTCGACCTCACGAGGAGGCAGCTCGAAGAGAACAAGGGTAAGTGATTCCCGCTCTTATGCATTTAAGGATAGGCAAAATTGGTGAGTCTAACACCTAAGTGTCATGACTGTGTAACAGGGGCCACCGCCGAGGTGGCGTCCCTGAAGAAGGCGCTGTCCGAGGCCGAAGACAAGGCGGCCTCGGAGTGTAAGGAGCGCGAAAAGCAAAGTGCTAGAGTGGGCGAGGTACAACAAGAGCTCCAGGACCTCGGCAAGAAGTGCGAGTCTGTGGAGCATGATCTGAAGATGAAAGAGGCCGAGCTTGTGAAGGCCCTTGTGAATTTGAAAGGAGCCAAGGCCAAAGCCGAGAAAGCACAGCAGGAGATCCAAGATGCCAAAAAGATAGCAGCGGATAAGAAGTTCTTTATGCAAAGCAGACATGTGGAGGAGGTGTTTCTTTTACTTACTTGAATTCGGAGCTCTCCAGGGGCATTTGCAGATCTACCATGCAGCATAGAAGACGCCGCGGAGTTCTACCGTGCCCAGGAGGGGAGCTCAATGGAGAAGCTGTTCTGGTCCCAGTATGCTGGGGCCGAACATCCGATGCCTCTGAGCGACCAACTGAAGCAGTTGGTTGAACTCCACAGGGCGGCCAAACTGGCTATGAAAGGCTTCATAGTCTGGATGTGGCTTGGTGAGCTCCTGCCCAGTAGCTACTTTGGCCTGATCAAGCGGATGGTGGATGCCTGCCCACGGCTTGAAGTGATCAAACGATCCGTTTGCGTCGAGGGTGCCCGCCGGGCCTTTGCCCACGTCAAGGTGCATTGGGGCAAGCTGGATGCGGAGAAGCTGGTCAGGGACGGGCCGCCGGAGGGCAAGGCGCATCACCATCCCGAGATGTACTATGATGGCGTGATGAAGGGTGCTCGTCTCATCGCCAATGAGTGTACCAAGGACGCCATTTTTGAATGAATTCACTTCTGTCATGTTTGTAATTTGAAGACGAAGTTACTTGCGCTATGTTGCCCTTTTGTTATTTAAAATATTACCTTCTGTGTGGCTGTTTATAAAATTCTGAAAGTAGGCCAGTCATCGGCTTCCTCCCCCATGTAACTAGTACTGGGGTGTTCGTGGAAAACCCGGACACTCTTTGTCCAAATGTTTGGTCCCTTAAGGAGGTGCCCGGCGCAACGAACAAGGCAATCGGACTATGCGGCTTTATAACTTTCACTTAGCCATAGGAGTCTACAATTTTAAATTTCGGCGAAGCCCCTAGAATCCAGAAGGCCGAATTGGGGCACTATACATGCCTAGATCGGACGAAGCCGATTTATCGCCTAAAGCGGAAAATCTTTAAGGATTTTAAGACCTCTCGAACAGCGACCAGCTCTCGCCACATCATGCGGGTAAGTTTTCGGCTTTCTCTACTGAGGTGCTCGTCTGGAAGAACCGAGACACAATCGCAGTAGTTCTCCCTGCGCTACCTTAGCCAATATAACGGAACGTAAGGCAACAAAACAAGGGAGCCGGTGTCGGTGTCAAAACCGGCGAATCTCGGGTAGGGGGTCCCGGTCTATGCGTCAAGGCTGATGGTAACAAGAAGTAAGGTACACAGATGTTTACCCAGGTTCGGGCCCTCTCGATGGAGGTAAAACCCTACTTCCTGCTTGATTAATATTGATGATATGGGTAGTACAAGAGTAGATCTACCACGAGATCTTACATGCTAAACCCTAGGAGCTAGCGTATGATGGTATGATTGTAATTGTGATCGGGCTTCTAAGGACCAACCTCTCCGGTTTATATAGACACCGGAGAGGGCTATTGTTTACATGGAATCGGTTACAAGGAAGGAAATATAATTTCCGAATCGCTAAGCTTGCCTTCCACGCCAAGGAAAGTCCCATCCGGACACGGGCCGAAGCCTTGAGTCTTTTATCTTCACGCTTCAATAGTCCGGACATTGTACACAGTCCGGCTGTCCGGATACCCCCTTATCCAGGACTCCCTCAGCCGGGCTATCCCAACTGTAGACCCAAGACATGATTCAAAGCTGATGCATATAGTGCTATAAGTTCGGGGTGCCGCCCTGTTGAAAGTGTTTGGACTTTATTTGCCATATTGCGGGGCGCCATGAGAAGCCCCTGGCAAACTGACCGTACCAAGGTGTACGGGTGCAATATCAAATAAACATTTATAAGAGAAAAATTGCTCAAATAAGAATAATAAGCTGACGCTATATGTGATCTCCCATTGACGAAAAATACGTTTAAGTGTATGTTTACAATGGATGCATTAAGCGGAGATAAAATAGGACTATTTGACATGTCCTATCCAGGGGCGGGCTATGTACAGATAGATAAAGCAGGTATAATGATCGTAAATAGATTCCACCTGGGTATTTCCTTTTGTGCACAACGTCTGTTGCCTCCTTGGATGTCTCTCCCATATAAGTCCGGCGAACCGGCTCTTCGGGATGCTGCACTAACGCGGTGTCCTGAAACATAAAAGGGAAAGACTATGAAGGTATTTGGCGGTTACCCGCACTATTGACTGAGTTGTTGATGCGCCTCCGCCTATGCCCATGGTATCTTGAGTGGGTAATTGTGTACGCGTGGCATGAATGCTGCTTTGAAGGGGCTTGAGCGGAGGCCGGACTGCTAATCACGCTCTTGGCGTTCCTGATTATCCTGTTGCAGGGTGCGCCGGACTCGTTTGACGGTGCTCAAGGTTGTCGCCGGAATTGTTTGTCGGAGTAGGCCGCATTGTACTTCTGCCGCGAGGGGTGCCATATGCTCTTCTGTTCGAAGGGAGCGATCCATATTTCCATTGACAGTGATGACCCTGCACGGTCCTGGCATCTTGAGCTTGAGGTATGCGTAATGTGGTACCGCATTGAATCTAGCGAATGAGGTTCGTCCGAGCAGTGCGTGGTAACCACTACGAAAAGGGACGATATCGAAGATTAACTCTTCGCTCCGGAAGTTGTCTGCGGATCCGAAGACCACTTCCAACGTTATAGAGCCCGTACAGCGGGCCTATACTCCGGGGATTACACCTTTAAAGGTGGTTTTGGTGGGCTTGATCCTTGAAGGGTCAATGCCCATTTTGCACACTGTGTCCCGATAAAGTAGGTTCAGGCTGCTGACGCCGTCCATAAGGACTCACGTGAGGTGGAATCTGTCAATGATTGGGTCTAAGACCAATGCGTCTGAGCCGCCATGACGGATGCTAGTAGGATGATCCCTATGATCAAAGGTGATCGGACAAGCTCACCATAGGTTGAATTTGGGGGCGACTGGCTCCATCGCATAGACATCCCGTAGTGCTCGCTTCCGTTCCTTCTTGGGGATGTGAGTGGCGTAAATCATATTGACCGTTTTCACCTGGGGGGTGGGGAATTTCTTTTGTCCCCCCGTATTCGGACGATGGGGCTCTTCGTCATCCTTGGTGTGCAGCCCCGTGTCCTTGTTTTCGGCGTTTATCCTACCGGCCTGTTTGCACACCCAGCAACCTCTATTGGTGTGGTTGGCTGGCTTGTCTGGGGTGCAATGAATTTTGCATGAGAGCTCCAGTATGTGGTCCAGGCTGGACGGTCCCTGATTATTTCTTTTGAACGACTTTTTCCGCTGACCGGACTTAGATCCGCTGAATCCGGTGTTGACCGCCGTGTCTCAGTGTTGTCGCCATTGTTCCGTCTCTTATGTCTGTTACACCGTGGCTTGCCGTTAGCGTCGCGGCTGTCCAAAGTGCCGGCATCTGGCGTGGTGTCGCTGCGAGCCTACCAGCTATCCTCACCCGCCGAAAAGCGGGTCATGAGGGTTGTGAGAGCTGCCATGGACTTGGGTTTTTCCTGGCCGAGGTGTCGAGCGAGCCACTCATTGCGGATATTATGCTTAAAAGACGCCAGGGCTTCGGCGTCCAGACAGTCGACTATTTGGTTCTTTTTAGTAAGGAACCGAGTCCAAAATTTCTGGGCTGACTCTCCGGGCTGTCGAGTAATGTGGCTCAGGTCATCGGCGTCTGGTGGTCGCACATATGTGCCCTGGAAGTTCTCGAGGAATGCGTCTTCCAGGTTTTCCCAAATGCCGATGGAATTTGCTGGCAGGCTGTTCAGCCAGTGCCGCGCTGGTCCTTTGAGCTTAAGGGGAAGATACTTGATGGCGTGTAGATCATCTCCGCGGGCCATGTGAATGTGGAGAAGGAAATCTTCGATCCATACTGCGGGGTCTGTTGTGCCATCGTATGATTCGATGTTTATAGGTTTGAATCCTTCTGGGAATTCATGATCCATCACTTCGTCGGTGAAGCAGAGGGGGTGTGCGGCGCCTCTATGCTGGGCTATATGGCTACGCAGATCGAATTGGTCTGGGTTGCTGTGTTCGGCCCGGCCGGACTTGTTGATGATGTATCCGGCGCAACGATCATCGTCGCGCGCTAGGGCACGCCCCCGTGATCCGTAGATCGATCTTGGCTGTCCTGCTTTGTTTTCCAGAATATCTTGCAGGTCTTGCCTGTTGCCCTGGGCTCTAGTGTATCGGCGTGGGAGTTCGGGCTGGTATTCGAGCTGATATGTCGTTTTGTCCCGGCCACGGGGTGGCCGGTCAGCCGTTTGGCGCTCGAGTCCATATTCATTGGCCCCCAGGACTTCAGTCCATCTATCTGTGAGCAGGTCTTGATCAGCTTGGAGTTGCTGCTACTTCTTCTTCAGGCTCCTTGTAGTGGCTATAAGCCTACGCTTGAAGCGTTCCATCTCCACAGGGTCCCCAGGCACGCCGAATTCGTCGCCACCCAGATTAATCTCATCTTCTGAGGGGGGCATGTAGTTGTCCTCCTCCGGGTATCCGTCCATCACCTGTTCTTCTTGGCTGACCTGCTCATCTTCCTGTTCGGCCTGCTCGAAGGTGCGCTGGTCAGGGTCATATTCCTCTTTGGCGCCATCCGGATTACTTTCGTCTCCGGGGCCGGTAATGCTGTGGCGGGGCTTGGAGCGGCGCCGACGACGCCCATGCTTTGTTTTTCTTCCCGAGGGGTTATCCTCCGTTGACTCATCTTCATTGGTTTCCTTCGGAGTGTCCACCATATATATATTGTATGAGGAGGTGGCCGTCCACCGCCCTGTGAGCGGTGGCTCTTGTGATTCTCCTACATTGTCGTCCATACAGTCGATGTCTTCGGAGTCGAAGTCAAGCACGTCGGTTAGATCATCGATACATGCATACCCAGGGAAAGGAACCCCTAACGGAACTATTCTCCCTGGAAGATGTTTCTTGCTATCCATGCAATATAACATAACTAATTGGGTACTTGTCTGTTCAAGCACTTATGACCCCTACGCCTGGTCTCCACGCATACCCCGGTTTTCGTATAACCGAGCGGGTATTTGGACACACCACGGACTATAGGATCCGGGGGCTGAAGCGAAAAGGTCCGCCATGACAAATGATTTCAATCCGGCTAGGGGCTACTTATGCCAATTAAATTACACAGTCACTGAGACTGACTATATTCCTCCTCTATACCATCTAACAGGCTATCTAGCCTACAATACTGTTGAGAATACTTAGCGGCTAACGCTACCTGGTCATATACCAGACTCACGGGAATTTCTTGCCCATCGGGCCCCGCTGGTCCTACTTTGGCCATATGGTTCGGGTCCAGCTTGGTGTAGCGCATCTTCACCATTGCCCAGGCTTCTCTTTCTCCTTGCCGGCATGATGATATCTTCCACAGACGGAAGCGCCGTCGGGCTCCTTGAAGCAGGCCCGCAAGCTCCCCCATGCCATTCGGCAAGAGTCTTAATGGCCACAAGGCCAGAGAAACGTCGTGCATCACCTGCCGAGCACGCTCGTGCAACTGCGAAAATTCTTGCAGCAAATCACCTGCAGATGAGGGCATCTCCTCTTCAGGGCGACCCGTTAACATTCCTACAAGGATTTGTTTTTCAAAAATCTTCCTCGCCGAACTATCACACAGTTCGCTTGAGCTCTTACCATAAATGCCGCGTCGAAGCCTTTTGTTCTCCTTCACGGAGTCCGCCTGTTGAGCACGGACGTCCCTTAATTCCACGTCCAGACGAATATTGGCATCTTGTAGCTTGTTCTTCTCTTGTGTCACTTGCGTAAGGATGCGCTCGCCAGCCTTTAGCTGTCGTTGGAGATGCGAGTCGTCACCCATTATGCCCTCCGGATTCATGCCAGGATTGTCTGCAGAATTTTCTTTTAGACTAACCGCACTACCCATTTATTAACTGTTACATCTGCGCATAATGGAGACAAATATTACCTGAGGGGGCCTTTCGGGATCCCTCTAACTTGGCTACCACATCAATCAGCTGGGCCTTGCATGCCTCCAGCTCCCGCGCCAATTGTTCATTCTTGTCCACAAGGACTTGTGCATATATTGATCCTTCAAACAGTTGTCCCAACTATTCCAAGTCTCAGGGGCTACTGCTATACATACTTATCAAAATTTCTTACCCATATGTCTTTGGTATACTGGTTTGTCGCTTGGGAAAGCCCGCCTCGAGCAGCTCGGACATATGCGTCCGCCGAATTGAAGGCATCAAAAGCCTCTTCGGAAAAGATGTTGTTCCGGAGCACGATACTTCGGCGCCGGTGATTCATGGCGCTCTCCACTTTGGAGTTCGTGGCCGAAAACATATCCGCATCCTCCATCGGGGAACATTGCGGTGCTGGCCCCGTGTCCGCCTCCGCCCCCGAAGCCGGTTCTGGAACCCGGCTGGGGGAGGCGTGATTGGTGGGGTCTCCGGACATAGTCCGATTATTCCTCTTCCTGCCAGACACAAAGGGCGCTGTCATATTTCAAATTCTATAATTACAGGACAGGTTATTACTTTACCTCTGTAACGGTGTGTCAACCCTCACCGCCTTCCTCTTGAGCATTCCCGATCCGGACGCCCGTGGTTGACGAGTCCCTAGGGGCTCGGCCCCTCGCTCCGGTCGTCGTTTCTGCAAATAGAAAGACGCCTCAAGGGTAAATTATAATACCTGGGGGGAGTCCTCTTCGGAGGATAGGTTTTTTTAGCTCGGCTTACACGCGACGCGGGGAGCAGTCCAGGGTAGTCGGCCGTAATGGCCACTAGGGCGCCATCCCAGCTCGCTTGATAAAATACCCCGTTGACAAGCTCCACAATAATATACGGATCTACTTTGAGTCTCGGATCTAGGGCCCTTCCAGGGTCCTCTGGTTGCGGGGAGGGGCTGAAGATTCCTTCTACGACCCTCCTCAGTTCCTGCTCAGAAGCATTGATGCAAGTAATCTTAGCAGAAGAACGCTAGAGTAAGTGAAGCAGGGAAAAGAATGGCAACTTACCCACTCTGGGGGGTTGTACATGGAGAATCCGTCCCACCTCTTTATGCGAAGGAATTCCTCCTCTTCCCCTTTGTACAAATCGGACAATATCCTGGCCAAAGCGGCAGAGGAGTCTGGACCCTTACGGCCGTAGCGGGTGGCGTCGTCTTCCCCGTTGAAATGCCACATGGGCTTCCCCCGATATTGGAGCGCTCGCACTCCCTGCCTTATGCATATCGCCATGACCTCAACTATTGTCAGTCCGGATTTGGCCAGCAACTTTATCCTATTCATCAGGAGGAATATTTCCCTTGTGTCCTCTTCACGTTATATAGAACCACTCTGAAGGCCAATTTTCTGGTGCCTTCTCAGGAGTGCCGGACAGGTATCCGGTCTCGGCGATGCGCCATACTTCGGCCCCGCCCACTTGACATAGGGACTCTCCCTGGGTGCAGGGGACAAGGCAGAACAGCTTCCTCCATAATCCAAAGTGTGGTTCGCAGCCTAAAAACAGCTCGCAAAGGGCGACATACCCCGCTATGTGCAGAATAGAGGCAGGGGTAAGATTGTGTCATTGGAGGCCATAGAACTCCAGGAGCCCGTGAAGAAACGGGTGGATAGGAAACCCGACGCCCCTCAGCAGATGCGGGATGAGGCATATCCGTTCCTCTAGAGATGGGTTAGGAGATCCCTCAGCTTGTTCCCCTCCGTCATAAGTGGCTATTCCAGCTCGGACGGGGACCATGAACGCCGGTGGGAGAAACCCTTGGGTTTGTAACTTTACCAAACAGCTGTGAAGAACTGAGCACTCTCCCCAATCCCCCGACTTAGAGCGAGAAGGGCAAGTAGAAGAGCTGCGACGGCCGGCCATGTTGGAATGGTTTTTCGCGGAGCACTCTAGGATGCTAGCTCAAGGGAGGAGAGTGAGGTTAGGATCTGAGAATCCCTCTCCCTTCATATAGACGGTTGGCGCGAAGGATCGAGGGTGGCAAATGCAAAAATGCCTCGACTCCTCGCATTCGCTCGACACGTGGAGATGCTCATTACTGAGGCGCTGAAGCCTAGGAGCACAACATTGATTGGAGGTCGGACACTATTCATCATAACAGGTACTTTGGAGTATTCGGGGAAGGAACCCGCCTTGCAATGCCGAAGACAATACTGCGCGCCGGACTCATCGTCATTGAAGCCTGGTTCAGGGGCTACTGAGGGAGTCCTGGATTAGGGGGTATCCGGACAGCCGGACTGTGTGCAACGTCCGGACTATTGAAGCGTGAGGATACAAGACTCAAGACTTCGGCCCGTGTCCGGATAGGACTCTCCTTGGCGTGGAAGGCAAGCTTGGCGATCCGGATATTATGTTTCCTTCCTTGTAACCGCCTCCATGTAAACCCTAGCCCTCTCCGGTGTCTATATAAACCGGGGAGGTTGGTCCTTAGAAGGCCGATCACAATTACAATCATACCATCATAGGCTAGCTCTTAGGGTTTAGCCTCTATGATCTCGTGGTAGATCTACTCTTGTACTACCCATATCATCAATATTAATCAAGCAGGAAGTAGGGTTTTACCTCCATCGAGAGGGCCCGAACCTGGGTAAACATCTGTGTCCCTAACTTCCTGTTACCATCAGCCTTGACGCACAGATCGGGACCCCCTACCTGAGATCCGCCGGTTTTCACACCGACACCAGGCTCGGGGACGTGCGGACTGGAACCTACAACTGGATATGAATCCGGGGGTCCGGAGTCACAGGCTCCCTCGGAAGTGAGGCCTGTGTTCGGCTCCATCGCCGATGAGGCTACGGTCTGCGGGGCGGGGTCCAGCTCTCCATCCTTAGGCAACGCAACCTTCCCCGGATTTAGATCCGAAGCTTCTGCTAGGGTGATATCCCGAGTATCGTCTGACAGTAGGTCTAAGCCGTTCTCATCGCGACTGTTCGACGCTCCTGATGCTGGCCCAAATCCGTCGAAGATCAAGTCCCCGTGAATATCCGCTATGTAGTTCAAGTTTCCAAACCTGACCTGGTGGCCGGGGCATAGCTATAGATCTGCTCCAGGTGGCCAAGCGAATTGGCCCGCAGTGCGAATCCGTCGAACACGAAGATTTGTACGGGGAGGAAAGTCTCGCCCTGTACAGCATCGTTTGTGATGATTGAAGGAGCCATTGAGCCTGACAGCGATGACACAGAGGAACTCTCAATGAAAGCACCAATCTCGGTGTCAAAACCGGCGGATCTCGGGTAGGGGGTCCGATCTGTGCGTCAAGGCTGATGGTAACAGGAAGCAAGGGACACGGATGTTTACCCAGGTTCGGGCCCTCTCGATGGAGGTAAAACCCTACTTCCTGCTTGATTAATATTGATGATATGGGTAGTACAAGAGTAGATCTACCACTAGATCATAGAGGCTAAACCCTAAGAGCTAGCCTATGATGGTATGATTGTAATTGTGATTGGCCTTCTAAGGACCAACCTCTCCGGTTTATATAGACACTAGAGAGGGCTAGGGTTTACATGGAGTCGGTTACAAGGAAGGAAATATAATATCCGAATCGCCAAGCTTGCCTTCCACACAAAGGAGAGTCCCATCCGGACACGGGCCGAACTCTTGAGTCTTGTATCTTCACGTTTCAATAGTCCGGACGTTGTACACAGTCCGGCTATGCGGATACCACCTAATCCAGGACTCCCTCAACTACTACCAGGATATACCGTCCTTCGGAATGTAAATAGTTACACCAATGACATGTGGGTCTACCACAAGAGGGCCCATATGTCAGTTAATGGAGGACAGAGGTGCGTAGGCGTATTTGCGGAAGCTTTCTCTACTGGCAAACATGATGGCAGTACTAGGTTAGGCTGATTTAGTAACACTAACACGCTGGTTCAGCTTATTAATTGCGTGTCCCATCTGCTACAGCGTGTATTGTCACTTCACTGTGAAGACTAGTTGAATAGTTCTCTCTGACCGAGATGGGGAATAATGGATCGCGAAGACTTCCTTTATACAGTATCCCTATGCCTCTACGCTCACTTCACTCATTTTGCTCCGTACCTAGTCACTTGTTGAAATCTGTAGAAAGACAAATACTCTCTATTTGGGAACAGAGGGAGGCTTTTACTCCGTATTTGGGAACAGAGGGAGTATCACCATATGGAGGGAACAGAGAAAGCTTCAAATGTGAACATGTCAATGGGAGGGAGTAAGCCCCATGCAACACTCACACGTACACATGGATGCACGCAACACTCACGCACCCATGTGGCACACAACACATGACGCAATACACACGCTCACGCTCAAGTGCTCAACCTACTCCCTACGTCCATGAAAGACTGTACATTTAGAGATTTACACATTGACCAAGGCATAATTAATGCCCAAAAGTAGCAAACTTATGTGTCCATGCAACCATTGAGAGAAGAAGATTAAATGAAGGCCATTGCATGCTGTAATTAAGGATAGACATGTAGCCTATACCTAGAGCACAAGTTGGTGCATTAGTCAAGCAATATCGATTTAGATTAAAGGCTAAATGCATTGGAAGTGTAGATGTACATCATGTACTACACTCTTTGTTTTTAGCCTATGTACACTCTTTGTTGGAAGACCGAGGGAGTACACATGCAGGCACTCACATACACAGCAAGGGTGGTTTGCGCGCAAGGGTTGGACTCCTGTCGCGCCTGCGTAAAGTTTTCTTTAACTGATTTCTTTGCTCTGCCAACTGACATGTGGGACCCAGAAACCAAGTGACAATTTAAACAGTCAACAAAGTGCCACGTCAACTATGTGCCCGGTTAGTAGGGTGCAATACGTTGCTCTATGATGAGCTAGTGATCGTATAATCACCGCAAAACTATATATAGTGACGGTAAAGAGCGTATTGTTACATACGTTGACCGCCAGTGTATTTCTCTTGTTTCAAATTAAGCCATATTAACCGGAAAGGATGCAGTATGGACTAGTACTAGTACTGCTTTGATGTGTCTCGTTAACTCGCCGAACGAGGAGAAGCTTCGTTACTACACTTCTCCCTCGCCCACGCGCGTGGTGGTTCGTAGGACGAGGAGACAGTTTTGACTACAACACCCTCTCCCTCTCCCTCGCCCTCGCCCTCATGGTGGACGTGCAGCAGTTCAATCGGTGTCAGATTGCCAGAAGCATATTGTACTGTAGTATCATCATTGTTGGACCTTCCGAAGAGGCGAAGAGCCAAGTGCAAGGTTAACATGAGTACGAACTGTTGAACCTCCCGAAGAGGCAAAGAGAAAGCGCGAGGTTTTATAGGAGTTGTCGTCCTAGTATGAGTGTACTACAACTATAGCGAACGATGCTACTGTATGATGCCACCACGTCACGTATATCCAAAGTTGTGCCACCTTTTTTCTCAAAGAGCATGTTGGAACCCGTGCAACAACCACACAAGTTGCACATACACATAACACATTTACTAGTAATAAATTCTAAAGGACAAATGCCAGTATGCCACACAAGTTCATCTCCAATTCATGTGATAAATTTGTGCACAACTAGTCTACATATATTCACGGAGCTACCGTCACAATTTACCGTACTCCACTTACACGTTATAGATGGGATACATATCCTCCTCCAGGTTCCAGTCCCAGGTGTTCTTCATGGATGGCACAATCCATAGCAGTGGGCAACGGGAATCATTGTCGCAGCTTTCTAGTCCGGTTCCACACGATGGAGACTCATCCAAGTTGAAGCGGCATAAATCAGGGATAGCGTGTCCTAGCATGTCGTTCATCCAGCTGTGCGCACTGAAGATACAACCATGCTTCATGAACCGTAGGCCTTCTGTGTCGTGCACGGAAGGTGGCATCCGCTTCACAATGGGTAGCTGTCCCCAATGAAAAGTGAGTACTCTCCATGAGTGTTCCTCGGCACCCATGTAGCATCACGGGGGTCGAACTCGGCGCCGTTCATTTGGTACACGCGACATCTCATATCTGGACACATGGTTACATACATAGTCAAGGTCCATGCATAATAATGTTGTGCTCAAATATGGCGGTCAGTAATACTGTGCAGCAAATAGTACTACTACGGTATAGAGGATGTAAAATAACTGGCTTATTATATATAGCCACTCTTGGCTACATGGATGAGATAGTAAGACATGGAAAAAGAAAAATGGTGGCAGCTAGTGGGTTCAAGTCTTCAAGGGCCTAGCTAGCTATACGCGTCCTCCAAGGTAAAAAGTACTCCTACTAGTACTAGTAAGTACTAGTACAACAATGAAAGAGAAGGCGAGAGGGTTAAAAAATGGAATACCTGGGTAGATGGTGACGGTCCGATCGTGGTAGATTGTGTGACCATGTTGCACATCAGTGGTACCATGGGTAATGACTGCTAAGATAGTTGATCCCAATATGCCAAAGTCAGCTACAAGGTTCCAGGTTAGACCGGACCGCGGATGCAAATGCACATCCAGGATCGTCGATCTTATTTTGATCGGGGGATGACTGGTCCCTGCAAAATAATGGAGTACCGTTAGGTGTGCAAATGATGGTTTGTGCATTCCGTTTGTAATCTCCCATACCGTAGGATAGCAACCAGATGAAACAATTTCCCTGGCTTATCACCATGAAGATGCGGCCTAGATGGCGCACGGCGTCTTCGAACGTGTAGGGGTACAAATTTGCCGCCACTAACATGCGCCAGCCTCTGCCGATACTGCCTCTTGCATTGATGGCAATCCTTATGTCGAACACCGCGATGAGATAGTAATCATCATAGCCGCATCGCTTTGTTGTTGGGTCCGCAATTTCTATCTTATTCAATCTCATGTAGGCATCATCATACGTATTCAAGCCCAGCCAGTTTGGAAGGCTGATCCCAATGGTGGAGAAGGGGTCTACCAGAACGACAGCATTGTTGTGGATGTTGTGCAAAATGATGGTGGTATCCGGTCGGAGGTATGCAAGCCAATATTCGTTGGCACCGACCTAGACCTATATATAAGACGGTGGGCAGCGGAGAAATTACGGGATGGAAATGGAATAACGAAGTACTACATGATCAAACTCCATTACTGACCTGCTCATCGGACAAAATCCGACTACCTCTCAACGTCGGCAACTCTAGGGGAGTCAACGTGCAACCATGACCGGGGAGCGGTGGACTTCTTGAAGGATTGTCCCATAGAAGAACCTTCTCCTCGAGGACGCATGGAAGACCAACAAGCATGGCCTTTTCCCAAGCCTGTTTAAGCACCATCTTGTAAAAGTTGGTGCAGGAAGCACCGAGTCTTGCGGCGGTGAGGACGTCGGAGCAGCGTGCGATTTCTCCCAGAGGATCATCGTCCAAGGTCTTCCAGCCCCGACGAGGAGGAGAACCGCCTGGCGAATCCATGGGAGCAGCGACGAACTGCCTTTTCTTCGGGGGGAGGGGAACTGGCAAGGAGGAGATAAGAGCGTAGTAACCGCAGGGCCTCATCCCTTCCAACTGTAGATCGTTCCTTAGCGAAGGGTGAGGCTCTTATTTACTACTAGTACTAGCATTATGGGACGTTATGGTATTGCATTATACTGTAAATAATAGCACTAGTAAGAAATGTTTGGCACTAGGTAGTAGTTTTTGGCGTGGATTAAGAAATTTTGGGTATGTTTTTGCTATTTTTTATACACGCCAACTAGTGTCAAAAAACGTCTTACATTATGTGACAGAGGAGTACGTACCCGTACTGTAGCAGTACTAGTACTAATTTTTCTCAACTAGTAGTGCGATGTACTCTACTTCTAGTCTAGTATAGTATAGTGCACCAGTTTTGAATTCTTGAATCTCAGGGCCAAGGAGCTACAGTTGGAAGTGGAGGGTACTACTATTCTCTAAAACCATCGCTGTACTATCAATGCAGGGAAAGTACACCTGCGTAGTGGCCTAGTGGGTACTCTCGGTGCTCTATTCAGCCACTCCTCTCACGTAGCTGGCCTACTCAGCCGCTCCTCTCACGCACACACTAGTAGCCTGTTTAACAGCGACGGCTACTGCGGGGGCAGAACATTTGAGTTATTTGATACATCAAGACTAGGCCTTTCGCTTCCATTTGTGGAGGTGTAATGGATCTCATCGAACTTTGTTAGTAGTTCCTTCTTTATGAATGAGATGAAGCAAAGATTTTGCCTCCGTTTCAAAAAAAAACATGTCAAGAGGAATTTCTTTTATAGTAGAGCCGATAATGGAGTGAAGTCCATGCGTGCAATGCCACAGGCTATAGAGTAGTAGTAGAGCACTTTACGTACAGAGCCATATTGCATAGTTGCCAATGCCCCACCAGGCTTTTCCGGCTCCTCGAGCTTAATTTTGAGGCGCTAGTTTAAATATGCTACTAGCTGATGAGGAAGCTGCAAGCGAGGTGCACCTAGGGCGAGCACACGGGCCACGGGATGTTGGGAAGGAAAATCCGTTCACGTGGCTAGGCTATCCAGTGCACCCAAATTGTGGTGCCTCACGTCCGTTTGACTTCAAATCTCAAACTACCCGTGTAAAATATTGGCTCGCAATGAAGTTACTATTTAAAAAAAGGCCACCGTGCGTTCGGCCGGGATCGAACCCACAAAACGAGGTATACACTCCCGCGACCACTACTAGTACTCGTTGGAGTACAACGCAACCTAGAATCACCTTTTGGTGCTAGTAGTATGTATATTGTACCTTACAAGAAACCCCTAATAATGCAAGAAACCAGTAATAATGCCAAGAAACTACTACCACTTGCATACGTGGCAGACTTAAGATAAGACTACCTTATCAACCATTGTACATGCACTTACCAACCAGCCCTACCAAGAAACGACTACTCTACAAAGTGACGTTATAGGCACGTTTCGACCCATGGCCCTGTTTGGATACATTTGTTGTCAATCTAACCCTGCCATCCAAACACCACTTTGGTTAGAGTTAGTTCAGGGTTAGAATCTAACTATAACCTCTGACAGGGCCCATGTCACCCATTAAGTCAACGCCTTCTATTCAACCGGGCGTTATGACTTGTGGGACCTACGTGTCCGTTTGCACAAAAATCCCCGAGTGACCTCCTACCTCCGGCCCGTCCACCTAGTCATCCTCAGCCATGGGACACAGCTACCGGAGCCGGCAGAAGGCGAGGTCAAAACCGCCGGCGGTGCCGAGCCCATGTTGTGGCAGCCCAGATGACAGCTCTGTCTGGCGCTCGCGGGCGCTAGCTAGCCAAGATAGCTCCGTCCAGCTGCTTGTCTGCAAGGTTCGCTAGCTAGATTGGCACGGCAGCGCGGTGGCTTGCTCGCGCGCGCCGCGCTAAGGCCAGTCATCTGGCTCGAGCAAAGGCCAGCGCGGTGGCTTGCTCGCTTGTGAGTCACGCTTGGGCTAGCCTACCAACTCGTGCGGAGGCCAGCGTGGCGTCCGGCCCGTCCGGCGGAGCGGCGGCCAACTCGCTCATCACCGGCTCCACCGACGAACACGCATCAGTACTGTTTGAAGTAATGTTCAGCAAAAATAATGATTTGAGGGGAAATAACAGGATAGAAGGTCAGATGTGGGTCCCTCGTGTCAACTGTGAAACAAAATCTCCTGGCTTAAGCTGCCTCATCAACATGAACGTGTGGGCCAACCCTGTCATACATGGGTTTAAACGAACCTAATCGGTAGGAGTACTAGGTAGTAGTTTTTGGCGTGGATTAAGAAATTTTGGGTATGTTTTTGCTATTTTTTGTACAGTAGATTCTTCCTAGGGCTGGTTGAAAGTGGTAGTTTTTTGTTAAATACTCTACATATTTTAAGTAGGAGTGAAAGTTAAGCTTTGGAAGCCAATAAGCAAGGCTAGTTACATAGTGCATATGTGTACATGATTGAAAGTGAATATCAACCATGAGTGACTAATATCTTGATGGAAAACTTGAAACTATGGAATACTAGGGAAAAAATGCATGGTTGGAAATACTAGCAATGTTCATGTGTGTTGCAACGAATCATAATTAGAGTAATACTTATTCATAAAATTGATACAAAACACTCTAATTTTGATATACATATATCACTAGAGATATATTATGTTTCAATTAGAATATATTCCTTGGGCTATTTTGGTGAGGTCAAGGAGGGATGTGGTTGGTTTTAAGATACTAATTATGGGTTTTTTCTGCAAATTGGTAGACAAGTGGGATGTTGGTGAGAAAAGGCAACAACTTACCTCACAGTCATTAGATGTAGATCTAATGGTCAGAAACGATGGATGGAAGACACACCATCATCAGCAACTTAGTCTTCTATAGGAGTACTAGCAAGATCAGTGCATTGCACGGAACATCAAGATGAATTTTTTTATAAAACACTTGTTGTGATTGACCCATGCGGGAGTAATCCCATGTGTGAAAACTAATGATATCTCAAGAAATATGAGATAAGGTGAAGAGGAGTGGGGCGTGGTTATGATTGGTGGTCGGACTGAGTGGAGGCATGGGGATTGACGACGCCGGCAGCGGCCACCAGGCCAGTTTGTTCCAGAGGCTTCCTTTCTTAATTGCTCAACAATGAGGTTGTTGGAGATAAGGATGAACGAGGGAAGGCCTTGTGTGCAAATGTGGAGAGGGGTGCGGGTATCTTTTAGTTTAATTTCCACCCGCCAGATATAGATCGGACGGTCTATATTGCAAGATTGCACGCGTACCATCATCACCAACTTGGTTGTTTATAAGAGAAGAAATATAAGTATGCAGATACAAACGTATTATCGATACTTGTTTCCGTAGACTAGCATCTACATTCTATTCAACGCCTCAGCATGTGGGGCCTTGGCACAATGACTTCTTGAATGTGTAAAACAAAGGTTTTCCCGTCGCCGATAAGGAGGGGGTGACGGCGACGCGCTCTTTGGCTTGCTCTAGTCCTAGTAGTCATACTAGGTGGTCTAAGCATGTGTAGATTTATTCTTTTTCACGTCTCGTGTTCGCCGTACTGCCACGACTTTTGATGAATAGACGGTAAGTTATTCACGGGGAAACCCTTATTGAGCGTATTTGCACGAGAGAGAGAGAGACAGTGTGCATGTGTGATATGTCTAGAGACTGAGGCAATGATAACAGATTCTTTGTGTCTATGTGTGTGGAGGATAGAGAGACACATGTACATGGGGTTTTGTGTTGTGTAACATGGAGACACATATACATAATTACATAGTGAGTGTGTGAGATACACATGCGGACATGGGGAGAGATGAGGATCCAGATAAATTGGTGTTTGTGCGTGTGTATTTGTGTTTGTGCATGCATTTGTGTGTGAGAGGGAGTGTGTGTATGTGGAGTAGAGAGACCACTAATGATGTATACCTAGTATAAGGGAAGGGGGAATGGTGTGACATGTGTAGTAGCGGGATAGCATGGGTGCGGGCAGGGGGAGCAGACTATTTGGAAGAGACATCGAGTGTGTGTGTGTGGGAGAGTGGTGTGAGAGCGAGCGAGAGAGAGAGCTAGCGACGGAGAGAGAGAGAGAGGAAGAGAGAGGGCGCGAGGGGTCGTTTGTGTCCATAAATGGCGTATAGATAGGGAGACAATGTTGATGTTGTTTGAAATTGGCCTATGTACGGAGACGCAAGGGAAGTGAGTCATTGTGTGTGTGATAGGGACTTCATGAGAGATCTAGAATAGATGGTGTAGAGAACAATGTGCGAGATCGAGAACGATGATACATTAGGGAGCTATGGAAAGAGTCATGACATATATGTATACAGGGAAGGAGCTGGGGCGGGTCCGCATGTGGGAGAGATAGAAAGAGGAGAGTGGTGCACAAGGAGACAAAGTGTGTTTGTTTGTAGTGGGGTGGTGTGTGAGGTGAGTGTGCGAGAACCACATAACTAGGGAGATAGACGTTTGGGGGCGACATTTTGTGTGTATGGGAAAGATACACTCTACATAGTGCGTGTGCTTGGGAAAGAGAGATGCCGGGAGACCTAGAGAGCGGGGGAAGATATGTGTGCATGCCCGGGAGAGAAAGTGATAGAGACCTATATTGGGGTCCAGACTTTAGAAGAGAGAGGGGTGTTAATGTGCTCATGTGTTGGTGTTTGGG
>LT934120.1:464211464-464283580 GCA_900231445.1 Triticum turgidum subsp. durum | reverse complement strand
TCCGTTTCGTCTGTTTTGCGGTACGCCACACCCCTCCCGATCAACAGGACCCCCGTTTCGACCGTAGGAGGTCCGTTTCATCCGTTTTGCGGTATGCCACACCCCTCCCGATCAACAGGACCCCCGTTTCAACCGTAGGAGGTTCGTTTCCTCCATTTTGTGGTACGCCACACCCCTCCCGATCAACAGGGCCCGTTTCCGAATATAGGAGGTCCGTTTCCTCCACTGTGCGGTACGCGAGGCCTCGTTTCCATCGCATGTTCCGTCCAAGCCCTCCCGTATATAGGAGGTCCGTTCCCTCCATTGTGCGGACGACGACGCTGTTTCTCTGTTCCGACCCAGCCATGTATGTATGCGCGAGTAGGCGTTCGAGACCCTGCCCGTATGTACGTACGCGGCCATTTTTTCTTTCTTGCACCCTGGACGCTATACGTACGTGTACATGTTACGTGCGGGCCTCTACTATGACACGTGCGCGCCTCTACTACGACACGTGCACGCCTCTACAGCGACCAGTATGTACGTACATGTTCGCGACCAGAATGACAACGCTACGTACGCTTCGACCGGGTGGTTCCCGACTGTCAGGCACTTCCTTGCCTGTGAAGATGTAGCTGGTGGGTCCGAGCAGTTAGGGGGGCGAATTGTTTTTTTTGCTCGGACCCACTTCCTTGCATGCGAAGATGTAGCTGGTGGGTCCCAGCAGTCAGGGGGTGAATCGTTTTTTTGCCCATACGCACTTCCTTGCATGCGAACATGTAGCTGGTGGGTCCCAGCAGTCATGGGGAAATGTTTTTTTTGTGAAATACGGTGGCCCGTCTGGTGGGTCCCTGCTGTCAGGTGGAGGAATAATTATTTTGCGCGTAATAAGGAGGCACTTCATTGCGGGCGCCGTGGACCCAGCTGTCAGCCTCTCCACGCACAGTACCCTTCTAATGAAAGTCGGTCATTGACCACATTGACCACGCCACGCCGAGAGCACCACGGGTGGTGGACGACGGTGAGGCCTAGGAAGGGGACGACGTAGAGCCGGGGAAGAGGTAGCAGTGGATGCCCACGCGAAGAGGGGTACGAGGGTTCACTGGTTCGGCTGCGGTGTGAGGTTGCCGTCGCCGCAGAATAACATGGGGTGTGGGTGAGGAGAGGGATGGCCTGGCCAGCGATGGGAGTAGTAGGGGCGGTGAGGCCTCCGCGGCATCACAGCCGGCCACGGGGGGCAGGAGCATGCGGCACGACCGGCGCTGCTTTGGGCGGCTAGAGCACGAATACCAGAGGTTAAAGAAGCACTACGGCCGTTGGATGGACATCATACGGTCACTGGAGCTAGAATCGTTCATATTGACTAAGTTGACAAAGCCCTCCATCCCCGTAAACTTAGTAGGCCCACAAGTCAGCCTCCCACCAAGGTGAGTCCCAGCTAGCAGGGGGAGTATTCATTTTTTTGTGCGTAATAAGGAGGCATTTCCGGTGTGTCCGAGCTGACAGCGGGGGGAACGTTTTTTTTGCGAAATATAGAGACCCTTCCGGTGGGTCCCAGCTATCAGGTGGAGGAATCATTATTTTGCGCGTAATAAGGATGCATTTTCCTATGTGGGCCCCTACTGTCAGCCTCTTCCGATGGCTGTTGTTTGTTGACCATGTTGACCTCGCCGCATCGAGAGCACAAATGCGGAGGACGAGGGCGAGGCCTAGGAAGAGAACCACCCGGAGCCGGCGAAGCCACCGTAGCGGATGCCCATGCTGAGTGGAGAACGAGTGCTGATTGGTCGGCTGCGGGGTGAGGCTGGCGTCGCCGGAAAATAACAGGATATGTGGGTGGTTAGAGGGATGGCCTGGTGGCAGCACAACCAGCCACGGGAGGAGGGAGCAGGCAGTCCCGCCGGCGCTAGTTTGGGCAGCTGGAGCAGGAAGATCTGAGATTGAAGAAGCATGGCGGCCGTTGGATGGACATCCAACAGTCACTGTTGTGTGTTTACTAAGTTGACAAAGCCTTGTGTACGCGTAAAAAAAATTAGGACAGCGTCATCGTCAACCTAGTAGGCCTAGAAGTCAGCCTCCAAATCTGTGGAAAACAGCATACAGCCCATTAGCCATTATTTTCAATAATTTATAGCCCATTTGCGAATTCTTAAGGATATTTGAGGCCCATATTTTTTTTATTAGCATTACAGACCATATATTATGGGCACTGCTAAAAAATTCAACGAAATTTTGCATATTTCGGTGGGGTCCGAACTCTTTTAATCACGAAATTTCGAGTCACGTTAAAAATAATTTTCAAAAAATTATATCAAAATACAATTCAAAAAACAGTTCTCCGCAAAAAATGAATGAAATTTAGAATCTTAACTAGCAAGATGCCGGTTCGTTGCACGGAACATGAAGATGCATTTGTATGAGTAGTTTATCTTGTGGGAGAAAAGATGATATTTTAATGTAATTGCCAGTTGGCTTTGGTTTTCATAAGAGTAGAGAGTAGAGAAATCCTGAAAAAATGATATTTTAATGCAATTGCCGGTTGGCTTTGGTTTAAAAATTTACAGCCCATTTCTTACAACTTATAGCCTGTTTTCTGGGGAAGCCCATTTCTTACTACTTACATCCCTCCTCGTCTTGAAAGATTTGCAGCCCAGCAGGGCTGAGGAAAGAAAGTAGGCCTCGATTTTGGTATTCTCCAAAAAAAAGAACTGGGCTAGCCAATTTCAGAAAGAAAAAATATATGAACTGGGCTCATCATGTCCTTAATAAAAGCGTAAGCGTGGGCTAGACGGGCCACAGCCCCCGCACAGCGCGCAGTTGAGCTCCGTCTCTGAAACTGAAAAACAACTGAGCGAGCTTCTGGGTCCTTGGTGTTATCCGCTCGTTGTCTAATTTTCTCGTTTATTGACTACATTGACAATGGCGTGGAACCTAGTTGTCAAACAATTAGGAGGAAGTATTTTTTGGCTTGTCATAACGAGGCAACTGCTTGCGAAATGCAATGACCCTAGTGGGTCCCTACTGTCAGCCTCTCCATGTACAGTCATCTCCTGATTCCTCTTCATTGTTCACCATGTTGACAATGCCAGACGGCGGCGGTCACAGCGAGCTAACCAAGGCGGAGAACGATGGCAAGGCCTCGGACGGGAACGAACAGCAGCCATGGAAGATGTGGCAGTGTAGTGGCAGGTGGAGGGGAGTACGAGGGAAACAACATGCAAGTCAAGCATACAAATGGTACAAAAAGCCCAAGGATTAATTGTTCATCAAATTTTTAGACAAAACCCAGATTGAACATGACAGTAACGTCTAACCCAACCACTCTTTTTTGCAGTCACAGACAAATGGATAGGTCTGATCCATAAAATCAACATCCTGTGCAAAAAAAATTATTTCAGGATGTCTACAACTTATTGTAAATAGAAGCCGAGCAAGTTTAGAAGCTCATTTGTCCACCTGAAACTTCTTTTTTTGCTGTTCAACATGTCCGTCCATGAGAAATCTCTTGCTGTAAAAATTAAGCCCCATGGACAATAGTAACCTCGCATTCAACAGGAAGAATGTGACAAAGCTTCTGTTTGCCTGGTTGGATGCATATCGTCCCATCGTTATTGTCCTCAAACGAATGCCATGATAACTGATAAAATCCTTGTGCTTATTACGCCAACAATTGGTTATATGTTTTTCTCCATGTGGTTCTTCCTAAGTAGACATGAAGATTGAAAACAGTTAAGATTTGGAAAAAGAGTATGTCGAAAGAATGACAGCTGAACAGTTAATTCTAGTACAATATATACGGGCTTTCAATGTGCATGAAATCATCACCTCTATGTATAAATTCTCCAGAGATCGAAAGCATCACAGCAAGCCAATAATTATGTCCAGATCAAAACTATACATTCTGGTATATATGATCTTGACAGAATCCAGCAGCATTGATAGGCTATCAATGGACGAACTCTTCATTGAGCATATAACATAATATTAGTACCCAAAGTGTACTCCAAGATGATATAAAACTTATGCGCACAAATGACAAATGCAACATATGATTACAAATGTGTAGATGTTATTATGCGGTACCTGAAAAAGTGAGGAGCCAAACACCAACTCCTTGTGATTATTAAACAAGTCACGAATTACACCCAAGGTCTCCAGTTTGGGCGCAGAGACGACAGTTATTTCTGGAGGTGTATAACAATTATGAAGGAGCAACCTTTCAAGTGAAGGGGCATCTTCGATGATGAGCTGCTGCCCTTTAAAACAAATTCCAATGCTTTTAAGGTGAGGCGACTTCATTTGGAGACAACTGATACCGATTTCTATTCCCAAAACAATCAGCAAGCGCTCCAGGCCAGGGCAACTGGAGTGGATGATGCTATGCAGTGAGGCCTCCGACAGATAAACCACCACCAGCGAAAGTTTTTTTAGTAGTGGGAGTCAAAGCATTTGTACCAGATTGTCTGGTAGATGGCACTGGGCGAAGTGGCGGTGTGGAGAGAGGGGGAAAACCGCAAGATGGACAACGGTGGTGTGGGCACGAATTATTGGTATGTTCGTGGTATGAAACTTTCATGGTAATGGTAGAACTCAAACTTCTGGAGTTTTTCGAATTCAGGGGATGTCAGCCAAGCGTCCACCTTGCCGGGTATGGACAACAGGTAGCTTGTCGGGATGCAGAGGTATTGAATGGGGCCCTGCTGGTGAGAAGAGACGATGGCTCTGATGAGATCAAATTCAGGAAGGACATATATCTGACGACAGTCGAGATTGAGGGGCGCGGTGCGCCTAGAGGGCGCCACCGAGTTGAGAGGACTTGTGTGCGGCAGCAATCCTTGGTGGGGAGAAGCGAGGTGATCTCCTCAAGGATGAAGCCCAGGAGATCATTGATGCGGTCCACTGGAAATTCTACCGGTTCCTTAGAGAATCGGGTGGGGGGGCTCGCCGCTTCTCCCCGCGCTACCGGGTGCAGGATCTACAACCGGCGTCGCTGCTAGCGGAAGCCTCATCTTCTTGGCGCTGGGGCCAACTGACTACATTTTCCTTGTGGGTGTCGCACCGAGCTCACGGGTTTGAGCAGAGTAGCCAGAGACGAGCCTGGTGGATTCTGTCAAGTGAGGAAGAAGGTGAGTGGGGTTTCTGGACGAGTGAGGAAGAAGGTGAGCGGGGTTTCTGGACGAGTGAGGAATATTGGGGAGCAGGGGGAATTGGGTGGGGAGACGGAAGCGGGAGAGCGAGTTGTACGTGTTTATAAGGCCCGCTGCACTAACTACTCGCTTTTTCCCAAGAACTGCTCTCTTCTTTTGCGTTGCTGCATTGGAGCTGGCGCATGGGCTTGGCTGACTGGCCATGCATGCAGGATGCATGTTCCCGCCGACCATTGCATGCGCCTGGTTTGTTACTAGGCCTATTTAATAGGGTCGTTATGGAGTAAATTAAGGAGATTTATTTTCTCTGTGTGCATCCACCAAATTAGAGGATGCGATACTGGATGCAGACACTCACATTAAACTAACATTCAGAAGAACAAAAGTTCAGCATGTCTATGCATCTCAATGATTCACCATACTATAACCAATATACAAAGCTGTGAGAAGGTGTGGAAATAAAGAAAATCGGTCGAGTCTTCTCTGAGCAAAGGGCCTTCCTGCGCACGCATTAATTTCCTGGGCATGCTTGTTTCTTCTCAATGTTGCGAGCACTTTGAGCATGTTGGCAACTCCACAGCTAGCTAGCTGCCTCATCTTGCAATTGATGCTGACACATTTGCACCAAACACATGAGGCAATAGAGATGACTCAACATGGGTCCATATTGTGCAGTTCCCCTGATATCATATTCATTGTCCTGAATCTGAAAAAGATAGGAAAACAGTAGCTATACCTAAACGGTGTTGCAAAACAGTAGCACATATCAATAGCTCGGCATGACAAAACATGATCATCTGGACGAAGGGGATACTGACCTGCCTGAGGAAGATTACATATAATTTCATAAGTCTTTGGTTGATTTCCACCTTCGGCTGCACTGCTTGTTTGCTCCTCCACACATGGCAGGATCGTTCCGCACTGCATTCAGCAAGTCAACGTACGAATAAGCAAATTTCATCTTGCGGTGGACATTGTACTTAGTTATGAATGTAGGAATACCTGGAGCACCATGAGGTTAGCTGACAGCAGGTAGATGCATCCATATAAATTTTGTTCGGTGCTACCACAATTGAGGTTTGTATCCCTTCCCCTTATGAGAATTCTTCTTGAAGTTGGTAGAATGTGACGGCTTATTCTTTGCATCAAACTTGCCTTTCCCCTGAGATTTGTTCTTGTTGTTTTGGGGCTGGTTGGGCTGGAAGTTCTTCGCGTGTACCATGTGGGCACTAGAAGCTCCCTGAGCCACCCAAGCACGTGTGTCTTTTTCTCTCGCCTTCTTCTGAAAATCAAGAGTGCTAATGAGATCCAAAACAGAAAAGTCATGTCTCTTGTTTTTCAGAGAAGTAGCAAAATCGTTCCACGAAGGTGGAAGCTTGGCAATGATGGTCCCAGCAACAAATTTGTCCGGCAACACACACTTAAAGTACTCAAGTTCCTTAGAGAGTGACTGTATCTCATGAGTCTGCTGAACAACAGAGCTCTCATCAGTCATCTTGTAGTCACAAAATTGCTCCATGACGTACAACTCGTTGCCAGCGCCCGAGGGCCCAAACGTGGCCTCGAGCGCAGCCCACAAGTCTTTGCCGCTGTCAAACGACATATATGAATCCACAATGGAATCGTCAAGAACACTCAGCAGGGCAGCTTTAAAGAGGGTATCCATGTTCTGAAAAGCTTCCTGCTGTGTAGGATTAAGATCGCCCTCAGGCTTACCCTTACTGGCGTCATAGCAGTACATGATCTGAAACCAATATACTACTCTTGTGCGCCACCTTTTATATTGCACCCCCTTAAAACTAGGCGGCTTCAAAAGCGCATCAAAACCACTCGGAGTAAATTGCCTGTAATCAGGTTTTTGGATTGGATGGTCGAATATATGAGCAATTTAGTATGAGATTTAATCTCAATCAGCAGTAAATAGATCATGACGACAATTGCAAACATCAAAGTAATGATGCAAACTAAACCAGGAGGACAAAATCACATACTGTACAGTGGGAGCAGAACCGATGTGGTTGATGTTGTCACTCATGTCGTTGATGAAGAGGTTACCGAGGTCGAGGAAGAAGGCTGTCGTTGAGGAAGTCGTTGCTGGCAGCAGTCACAGGAGTGTGCTCCCCAAAAACCTGATCGCTCCTCTCCCGTATAGGATCACGAAAGGCGGGGTTTGGAGGACTGCTCTCCCTTCTCGCGGTGCATGCCGGAAGGAGGGTTGGAGAAGAATTACGTGGCGGCGCTAAGATCTGGAACGGTGCGAAACCATATGATACAACGGCGACTAGGGTAGAGCATGTCAGGTCGGTCGTGCTAGTATAATAGTAGGCCTTTGGCCCCCAAACCCCACGTCCAAGTCAATAATAGCTCAAAACAAAGTCAATAATAGCCCCACCAAGGTTTGTCTAAAAAACGGAGTAATTAAGGCATCCGTTAGTCCCTTTACTATAAATACAATATCATTAATAATGGCCCCACCTTTTGTCTCACAAAGTATGTTGGAGTACAACCGGCGACACGTTTACAATCCGCTTCTCTTCTCTCTCCTCTTCTCTCTCCTTCAACTAAGCACAAATACTATATTTAAATCCTTATAGCCTGCTTATGTCATCTAATTGTAGTACTTGGTCTAAAGTTACTATCCACTGTGTAGTCTCAAATGCCGGGCGTACAGCGGGCGGTGCCCTCGGTC
This sequence comes from Triticum turgidum subsp. durum, assembly GCA_900231445.1. Taxonomy (NCBI): domain Eukaryota; kingdom Viridiplantae; phylum Streptophyta; class Magnoliopsida; order Poales; family Poaceae; genus Triticum; species Triticum turgidum. The sequence continues at coordinate 464,275,765 of LT934120.1, read as the reverse complement.
GGCGCGCCGCTACAATGGCGGAAGCAGTGAGAGGTCGCGTCGCCCTGACTTGCCATCAATGTGGAGCGGCGGGCTCAGCTGGCACCGGGCGGGAAGCGCGCGCGGGACGGGGGAGGGGTTTTTGTTGGGCAAAGAAGGTGAGAAGCCAACTTGGGATCGGTCCGGACGGGGAAATATCATGGAGAGAATTACTTATTTAGCGCTTTCTTAAATTTTGCTTCCTTTTTTGGCCCAAAAAATATCATTTCCCCTTTTTGACACACAATTTTTATTTTGTTCCCGTCATGACACTTCCATCAATTTTGGCACATAACAATGTTAAGTCTAACATGAAAAGACCATTCTACCCTTGATATATTATAGGACTAAAATATGTTTTGTCTTTTGACTACATGACTAGTGAAACCAAATCTACTATTTCAGTATCACGTACCAGATTTGAGCTCACCAGATTCCCGCAAAAAAAGATTTGAGATCACCGGACATCTCATGCGCACTCGTTTTACCAGTTGATGTATAGTAATTCCGTTGCATTCGGTTTACCACTTGCGAAGCCAGCCGAAATGAGACAGGTTAAGAGTGACCGTGTAGTTTAAATGAAAAAGGGAAGTTGTAACAAGCATTGATCAGTGTACGTACGACCCTGCAGTTTGTGTGTTGGTGCGTATCTGCCCGGCACCGACGAACAAGTAGATATTGTTGGCGTTCTGCGCAACAAGCGCGGGCGTGGTGTTGCCGGAGCCCGGTGGTGAGTGCCTGGTTGGCGACAATGCCCTTTGTCAGGAGGGCCCAGAAGTAGCCAGCTGCTAAGCCTGCCACGTAGGCATAAAATATGATGTGGCACCAATAAACTAAGCACCAATGCATTGAAGACTTGGGTTACTAAGCCATTTAATGCACTTAGCATCTCATCTAAAGAGCATTAGTAGTATAAGCCAGTGCCATGTCATCTACAGCCCATCTTATAGTCAACATGTACAATAGTAGATCAAAAGAGTGTACTACTACTTTTTTATTCTGTAGCCCACCTTTCATTCTCACAAAGTGCCTAGGAGCACATGCTAGAGCTGGCTCTTCACGAAGAGTCCTCTTACCTTCTCTCTCCTCTTCTCTTTCCTCCAACTAAGCAGAAATATACTAGTTTATTCCTTGTAGCCCACGGACTTAGCTCTATTGTACTTGCTCTAAGCACATCTAAGCACTTACTAGCACCCCCTTGACCATGGACCTTGACAGTGTACGTCACCTTGTGTATCATAATTTTCCTCATCATCATCTGAGTCCTAGAAGATCTCACCCACATCATCATTAGCATGCAGCCGCCTTGATAGACAATGTGCGCAGAAGGAGTAGAGGCGACTGGGGACGCACCACCACCACGTCGTGTGCAATCCGTATGTGCTCGTGTGCGTGAAGCGTGCATTTTTTTCCATTGGTGCTAGCTCTAAGGCCGAGGCTGCGGTCGTCTTCGTCTCCGACTAATAGTTGAGCAACGACAGCAAAGAGGTGCTGCAAGAGATGCGTATGCGCCGTTGCGTGCGAGCTTCGCCGTAGCACGACGAACCGGACGTCGCCGCGGATGGCGCACGCCTCCATGCAGCCGAGTGTGTGTGCGTGCATGTGTTATTCACGTGCATTCTACAGCCGAGCGTGTGTGCATGCACGTCTTGTGTACGTGCGTTGTGTGCTCCATGTTGTGGGCGTCTATGGACGAGTTGGATCGGATGGAGTTAGTGCATTGGCTTATGTACATGCTTGGCTGCATGCGTCCTGTACATGCGTGGCTTGTTGCGTGGTTATCAATAATTCAATATAAACTACTCCCTCCGTTCCTAAATATAAGTCCTTCTAGCCATTTCAAATAGACTAGAATATGCAGATGTATGTAGACATATTTTAGAGTGTAGATTCACTCATTTTGTATCGTATGTAGTCCCTTATTGAAATATCTTAAAAGACTTATATTTGGGAACGAAGGGAGTATAAAACATCTTCAACTTAGCATCATGATGTACCGTTTCTAGTGGTTAGCAAAAAGTTCATGTTCTTTTATTTGTTTATAGGTGGGCAAGCAAACAGGGGAAAACGCACAAGGTTCCTTGCAGACACTCCACCGCGAGGTTCCTTGCTCCTCCTCGGTCGTCGGTAATCTATGCTCTTCAACTCTTTTCTTTTACGTGAGCTTTTTTCACAGCCATAGCATTGCTTGTAACTAGTTGCTTTAAAGCATTCATGCATCATGTTAAATTTCTGAAAGTTGAAGTGAGGAATTATTGAAGCCTCAAAAACTTAAATAAAAGAAGGGCAAAACCCTAAAATATCATTCATTGTTTCCAAAATGCTCTTCTTAAATGTTTAATATTTTTTGGCAAGGGTTCTGGTCCCAACCAAAACATTGAACATTTTTAAGGACTTAATTTTGGGACATTGAATTTAAATCATTATCTATTTGAATTTGAATTATATTCATATAATTAGAGTATAATTTCAAATACCACTGAAATATTTTATGAGCTTTTGGGAAAGTCCATCTAGCAAAATAAAAATATTCAGAGGAGTTTTTGGCATTGTTTGAATTGTTTTAAATTCAAAACAGTGGCAAAAGATTAAATAAAAAAACATAAAACAGAAAACAATTAAAGAACAGAAACTCACATGTAACTTACCTGGCTTTCTAGCCCACCTGATGGACCATCTGAGCTGTGCGGCCCAGCCCACCGCAGCCGCCACCGTCTTCAACCTCCCGCGAGTAGGCAGGAGGGCGTGTGCCCGACGAGCGCGCGCACACGCCGGCCACCTCGTGCTTGTCTGCTCGCCCTAGATCTCTCCCGCATCGCCACGCACCCCCCTGGACCGCTCTCACTCTCTCCCGTGCTTCTCCCCCTCGTCTGCTCTCTCTCCCTCTCGTGCCTGAGCATAGCCGTCGCTGCCGCTCGCCGTAGCACAGCCACCGTCCACCCCTCGCCTTGTCGATGTGCCCAGAAGAACCGCCGTCGACTCCTGCATCGTCTACGCCAACCCGTTTGACCGTGGGAGCTCTGCAACCTCGTCCCCGACCTCATTTTCTTCCTCGGCCACAGGAGATCGCCGCCGGTATTCCGACGCCGTCAAGCCTTCCCCAAGCACGCTGAGATCACCGTCGACCCCACCGTGAGCTCCTTTACCGAACCCCTCTCTCCCCACCATCGATTTCCTGCTCTAGCCCCGCTAACCATCGAAGCCGACAGCTCCTCGTCGTCGGCCATGTCTCAACCATGGCTACGGCCCTGCAAGCACGCGTTCAAGCTCACCACTGAACTCACTGCACCCCCATGGGTCTAACGCGCCCACCCGCGGCTCCTGCCATGCCCTGCACCATCGATTCGTTCGATGCCCGAACGCCGGCTGCCGCACTTGCCTTCGCCGCCGTTGTTCTGGGCCACCTCCAGCGAAGCTGAGAGCACCACTCGACGCGCGCGAGCTCCAGCTACTCGTAGACGGGCTCCGCCGGTGATTTGGTCGCCGGAGGAAGATTTCTGAGCCTCGCCACCGTGTCTGGCCTCGCCGGTGTCAAGTCGCCGGCAGGTTTGACCTATTCGACCTGGGGTTTGACCTCCCTGGGGTCAACACACTTGGGCCCCACCCCTGACTAGATTAGTTTAGGATTAATTATCCCTGTTGACACTGACAGTGGTACCAGTGGCTGTTAATTTGATTAGTTAGATTTAATTAACCATGTTAGTTAATTGTGTCACTTACGTGTCGACCCCATTGGTGAGGTTTGACCTGGACTGGGTCAGCTGACCTGCTGACTTCACACTGATGTCAGGCTGACGCAGTAATTCATTTCTAGATTTTTATTAATCCTGGAATTTCAGAAAATATCCAAAACTGCACAAATTCATATAAATTCAACCATAGCTCAGAATGAAATAAGTTATATATGAAAAATGATCCAAAAAATTCAATCTATTCATATGTACTATTTTCATGCATGTTTAAACAACTTAACATTGCTGTTTAGATCAAAACATGATAATGCACTATTTGAATCCATAGTTTGAGTTTGGAATTGAACCTTTGGTTCAAAATGACTCAAACCACTCTGTTTGTAGTTGCATTAGCTCTAACACACTCATTTTTCCATATCATGATCATGCATCATATTGTGCATTGCATTGGTTGTGTTTTCTCTCTGTTGCCGTTAATTGTCCCCTCTCAGTAGACGTTGATTCGACGATGTGATCGATGACACCGATGAAGAGCTATACTATCTTCGGAAGTGTCAGGCAAGCAAAACCCCCTTGATCATTCCGATACAATCCCACTCTCTCGCTCCTGCTCTCTTTTACTGCATTAGGACAACAGTGATTCAATTGTTACATGCTGCGGTAATTGAACCCCTTTTCCTCTGCATGACCTGTCATTGCCATAGTAAATAGATGAAACCCACTAGCATGAGTAGGAGTTGTTTGAGCCCTGATGTGCCTACTCATTCATGCTTGTTTGTCATGCCTGCTATTGCTTAGAGTTGTGTCAGGTCTGATTCATCGGGGATGAATTGGAATGTGGTGAACATCTCCTACTATTGAGATCTAAGTGTGTGAACATGATTTGGTAAAGGTAGCGATGAGAGGCCATGTAGGAGTACATGGTGGGTTGTCTCATTGAAACCGTCCCCAGGAACTGAGTTCTGTGTTTGTGATTGATGAACAGTTACTACCACACATTGGGTTCTGGTAACTCGACCTCTCTCGACTTATTAATCAACATGATCTCTGTACAGTAGTTGCAACTAGTTTCTGGTGTTTGTAGGTGGTGTTATTAGTCTACCAAGTGGCACCCGGTACAGGAGGGCTTGGGACAGACTGGGCACAATGGCACGGTGTACCAAGCATAGATCCACCCATCGAGGTGGGCTTGGGAACCCTGTACACATCGTTTGGGGCCGTGAGCGACACCCCGACAGGATCTCCTTGCGGATGGAACCCGAATAGGCGATAAACCTAGACGAGAGACTTGTGTGGTTAGTAAGGTCGTGGCCGACACCCTTGCCAGGCTTCCGCTTCAAGGTTGCCAAGATACATGATGTGTACATGGCGGTAAGTGGCGAGAGCGTGTGTGAAGAAGTACACCCCTGCAGGGTTAATATGATCTATTCGAATAGCCGTGTCCGCGGTAAAGGACTTCTGGGTTGCATGTATGATTCATAGACAAGTGAAAGTGGATACTCTAAAATGCAAAAGATAAGTGTGAGTGCTATGGATGGCATTCTCGTAGGGAGACGGGAGCGAATCCATAGTGGTGTATTGATGTCGTGAATATGTGGACTCATGTGCGCCACCTCAAAAGAGTTACTTACGGTCGTAGTTCAGGATAGCCGCCGAGTCAAAGCTGGCTTGCTGCAGTTAAACTCCACCCCCCCCTTGTTGATAATGATGCATATGTAGTTAGTTCTGATGTAAGTCTTGTTGGGTACATTTGTACTCACGTTTGCTTAATTTATGTTTTTGCAGAGAGACTTCAGTCTCACTAGTAGTTCCGTGTGGACTTTGACGTTTAGCTTGTTACCTCAGCTACGATCTTGTGCCCTCAGCGGGATCTGGTAGATAGTCAGGCTTCTCAGCCTTTTTCATTTGTAGATATCTCTACTCAGACATGTTAAGCTTCCGTTTGTGCTTTTGACTTGTATGCTCTGAATGTTGGGTCATGAGACCCATGTTTGTAATATCTCGCTCCTCGGAGCCTATTGAATAAAATACTTGAGTTGTAGAGTCATGTTGTGTTGCCATGTTGTATTTGCACATATCGAGCATATTGTGTGTATGTTATTGAAATGCTTGGTATGTGTGGGATCTAACTATCTAGTTGTTTATCCTTGGTAGCCTCTCTTACCGGGAAATATCTCCTAGTGCTTCCTGTCAGGACCCCGACTCGATGTCACATTGATCTAGCCGGTAACACCTCATATCACTTTGCGGCCTCACGCACGGTATTCCCACGGGTGTCGCCTTACCTTTGCCCGGGACCGTTTGCGCCTTTTGGCACACGTATATGACAGTGTCGCTAGCATCCATATGATAAGGAGCCCGGGCTGACATGGCTAGTCGTAAACCCAAAGTGACACAGACTTACAGGGACAGGCATCCATGACCCAGCATCGAACGTGTCGGTCATCAGCGAGTGAATCCAGGCTGTAGCACTGGGCTAGCAGGACTCCAGTGAACCGGGCTGTAGCGGGCTAACAGGACTCCGGTATTCATCGCGTGACATTTCCCCGAAGGGACAGACACAGGAACGAAGAAGGACACATGCCGGCCAGCCTAAGTGTTCCGGAGCAGTAGCAAGCTACCATGGCTCAGTGGAAACACTAGGAGACATTTCCCGGTAAGAGAGGCTACTAAGGATAAACAACTAGATAGCCAGATCCCACACATATCAAGCATTTCAATAACATACACACAATATGCTCGATATGTGCAAATACAACATGGCATCACAACATGACTCTACGACTCAAGTATTTATTCATTAGGCTCCGAGGAGCGAGATATTACAAACAGGGGTCTCATGACCCAACAATCAGAGCATACAAATCAAAGCACAAGCGGAAGCTATCATGTCTGAGTACAGACATCTATAAATGAAAAAGGCTGAGAAGCCTGACTATCTACCAGATCCTGCCGACGGCACAAGATCGTAGCTGAGGTATCAAGCTAAACGTCGAAGTCCACGCGAAACCACTAGTGAGACCGAAGTCTCTCTGCAAAACATAAAATGGGCAAACGTGAGTACAAATGTACCCAGCAAGACTTACATCAGAACTAACTACATATGCATCATTATCAACAAAGGGATGCTGGGGTTTAACTGCAGCAAGCTAGCTTTGACTCGGTGGCTATCCTGAACTACGACTGCAAGTAACTCTTTTGAGGTGGCGCACACGAGTCCACATATTCACCAACCAATACACCACTATGGAACCGCTCCCGTCTCCCTACGAGAACGCCATCCATAGCACTCACGCTTATCTTGCGTATTTTAGAGTATCCACTTTCACTTGTCTATGAACTGATATAAGCAACCCAGAAGTCCTTTTCCGCAGACATGGCTATTCGAATAGATGATGTTAACCCTGCAGGGGTGTACTTCTTCACACACGCTCTCACCACTTACCGCCGTTTACACGACATGTACTCGGCAACCTTCAAGCGGAAGCCCAACCTGGGTGTCGGCCACGGCCTGCCTAAACACTCAAGTCTCTATTCCAGGTTTATCGCCTATTCGGGTTAAATGCATGAGGAGATCCGGCCGGAGTTTCGCTCACAGCCCCAAACGATGTGAACAGGGTTCCCGAGACACCAAACGGGCGCCCGGTACACCGTGCCACGTGCCTACCGCATCACAGCCCACCCCTACGGTCAGTGCTGCGCACGGCCTCCAGCATACTACAAACACCAGAAACTACTTGCAACTCCTGGACAGAGGACAAGGGTGATCAAGAAGCCGAGAGGGTCCATTGGTTTCGGGCCCAATGCGTGGTAGTAGCTGAATCATAGATCACAAACACAGAACTCAGTTCCTGAGGACGGCTGCAATGAGACAACCCACCATGTACTCCTACATGGCCTCTCACCGCTACCTTTACCAAATCGTGTTCACACGCTTAGCTCACACACCGTAGGACATGTTCACACACCTCTGATTCATCCCGGATGAATCAGACCTGACTCAACTCTAAGCAGTAGCAGGCATGACAAACAAGCATGAATGAGTAGGCACAACAGGGCTCAAACAACTCCTACTCATGCTAGTGGGTTTCATCTATTTACTGTGGCAATGACAGGTCATGCAAAGGATAAAGGGGTTCAGCTACCGCAGCAAGTAACAGATGAATCATTGTTGCCCTAATGCATTAAAAGAGAGCAGGAGCGAGAGAGTAGGATTGTATCGGAATGAACAAGGGGGTTTTTGCTTGCCTGGCACTTCTGAAGATAACATTGAGTCTTCATCAGTGTCAACGATCACATCACCGGTATCACGTCTATCGAGAGGGGACAAATACCGGCAACACAGAAGGGAACACAATCAATGCAATGCACAATATGATGCATGATCATGACATGGCAAAATGAATGTGTTTTGGGCTAATGCAACTAGCAACAGATTAAATGAAGTTGGTTTGAATACAAGATTCAAATTTAAACCCCATATGTGATTATTCAAATGCCATTTAATTGATTTGTGCTAAACAGCAGCTATAAGTTGTTCTAACATGCATGAAAACTGTGCAGATGGATTCCTTCAATTTTTCTGATAATTTTTCATATATAAATTATTTAATTTGGAGTTACGGTTGAATTTCTATGATTTTTAGAAGTTTATACAATTTTCTGGAATTAATAAATCATTTAAGAATTATTTAAATTCCAGAAAACATTTACTGCGTCAGCAGTGCGTCACCGTGACGTCAGCAGGTCAACAGACGCTGCTGGTGGTCAACCTGACGTGTGGGGGCCACACGTCAGTGACACAGGGCTGTTTCACTCACTGACAGGTGGGACCGGTCAACGGCCACATCAGCTAGGTCAACTCCGACGCGTGGGGCCACTGTGGTTAACTTAAGCTAAACAGGGGTTAACCGTGGTTAGTTAAGGGCGTGGGGCCCATATGTCAGTGAGAGATAGGGCTGTTAGCAGGGTCATTAGTGACTAAGTAAGTGCGCCACGTCGGCGTCACCGGAGTTCAGCCGGCGGCGACCAAACCCGGGGCGGCAACACGCCGGAGTTGCTCGGGTTTCGCGTACAGACAACGGTTTGAGCCGCGGTTGATCTCTACGGGTAGCTGGTGTTGCAGCGCGTCGGCTGGTGGCAGTAGCCGGGCCGGGGGTGGCCGGAGTGGACGGCCACGAGCTCAAAGGCGGTGGCCGAAGTTCGGTTGTGCACGGGATTGCGTTAGGGAGCACGGGGAGGACGGTGGTGGGGTGATATGTGCTACTGGGAGCGTGCTGAGCACGATGGAGTGCTCGGACACGAGCTCCAGCGACTAGCGCGGCGGCGGCGACATCGCCGGCGGCGGTGAGCTTTCGGGCTCGGCGACATACGCGACTATAGAGCGCTATCGAGTGCGGTAATAGGGGGAAACGGATCATGAGCTCACAGTGGTCGCGTCGAGATGGTCAACGAGCTCGGGGAAGCGACGACGGCGACGAATCGACGATGACGGCCTTCGGTGCCCGAGGAAGAAGAAGATGATGGCGCCGGCATTGCAGGGCTTCCGGTGATGCTTGGTTTGGCGAGGATGACGCTGGAGGCGATACGGATCTCGGGAACACGGAGAGGGAGCGAGGGAGTGGCTGGCCGCGGTGTTTCTCAGCGGAGTGGCCATGGCGGCTTCGGCCATGAGGGGAAAAGAGCAGGGGAGTGAGAGGGAGAGAGCAGGGAGGCAAGGGAGCGTACGAGGGGGTTCCAGGGGGGTGTCGTGGCATCCTTAGCCGATCCGGGGCGGGGCGGCAAGCAGGAGGTGGCTCGGGCGCGTGCGCGCGCGCCGCGGCCACACGCTCGTCCTTCTGTCCGAGGACGAAGACGACAGGAGAAGCTACAATGGTGGGCTGGGCCACTAGAGTTGGGCCGGGTGGGCTGCGAGGTGAGCGCCAGATACTTCTTTCTCTAACTCTCTTTTTCTAATTATCTCAGTTTTCTATTATTCTGTAAATTTAGGGCTTTATTAAAAATACTCAGACACTTTCAAAAATCATGAAACTAATCATGGCTATTGTTTAGAATATATCCAACAGTAAACATTTTAGTTTATGATTATTTGAGCATTTGAAATATTTAATAGCATTTAAATGCCCAAATGAAAATACTATATGATTTAATTCAGTGACCAAATATGTCCTGCAAAAATATAAACCATTTTTGGTAGATGCTTCCACCTCAAACCAGAAATGTTGAACATTTTTAGAGGACATTTTGAGTTCAATGAAAAAGGTTTTATTTTGACCCTAGTTGAATTCATTTGGTGCTAGGGCTGAGTCAATCCCCATCTCAGGTTTAAATGAAATTTAAACATGATGTAACACTCTAATGCATGCACTAGGCATTGTCAGAACTAGGGATGTGACAACTCACCCCCACTAAACAAGAATCTCGTCTCGAGATTCAAGCGTAGGGTAAGGTGAAGGGGAAACGCAAACTAGTATAATCTTCACGATCCAGGTTGCACTTCATAGGAGCGTTGATTCGATCACCATTATTGTCTTGAAGTCTTGCTCTGAGAAATCCTGTCAACATGACATGGAGGGAAAAAGGAGACTCTAGAAGGGTCGATCTTCTCGAAGATCGAACAACTCACGGAATGAGACATAGGACCATCTCTCGGGTTGAGACACGAGATACACATCAAGAGGGGTGGAAAGAAACGGATGACGAAGGTGCGCTAGGTAGACAACGATTCCACACCTAAGAAGGTGGTGAACGGTTGTCAACGTAGCGAGGAGTTGAGTTGCCATGATACCTCAACGAGACATCCTGGAGGGGGGGGATGATTCGTAGATATATCCCCTTAAGTGGCAAAAGAATTACCTTTGATTCAGAGATCATTGAAACTCTTTAAACCAGCCTAGGACAATTCTCGAGCGATCGTTTGGAGGGGGTCGGTAGAATGGCATACTCGGACTTGGATGATGTGGATTACCTTGTTGAAGACAACGTAATGGATGAATTTGCTTGCCACCGGAAATGGAAGAGACCCATGGTAGAATGGCACATTGGCGGTGCAAGCTAGGAACAAAATGCAAATGCTGGGAATGATTCTGGTAACTGGGGAAGAACCCAACAATAGAGAGTTATCCCACTATTGGACTGGTTATAGCATAACCGAGGAAACTGAGAGCGCTATACAGTTAATGCCGACGATCAAACCTAGCACTTGCGCGTGCTCTCAAGAACTTGAGAAATTCCATAATCATCAAGGTTTTACCAACATCCGTGTCAAGGGTCCGGTAACACAACTTACTACCATGGTGAATGGTGATGGAGGATGCAGATGCAAAGGAAGATAACACCTTCTCAGATTTCACCCTTGGCGGGGCCAAGAAAATAAAATCTGGATGATCGACCGAGAGACATTTAGCACTCCGCTTCTAATGTTCTCCTTGATGTGCTAGTGTAACCCATTCATAGATATGGTTTGATATCTAAAACATCAAGTAAAAAGGTCGGACTTCGGGAACACAAAAATCCATAGGGCAACTAGGGAGTAAATCCTACGAAATCCCTATGGGGGGGGTGGCCAACTTCCTCAAACAAGATACTATAATAATAGGTCTACCGGATGGGTGTGTTGGCCACGACATCCACCTTACCGGTTATCGAGAGACCAATATTATAGTTCTTAGGGAAATGTTCCAACCATCATATCTGCCTGAGATTCAGCTCTAGTTGGTGTTAGGATATTCCAGGCTCATCGAGTCTTAGGAAGAAAAATGAAAGTTTGCAACACAAATCGACGAGATGACGTTGCGGGATTCTCGGGAGATGAACTACGATAGCAAGCTCCAAAACATGAGCTGGTTCTGCTACAAACATGTGAACACGTTGTCCCAGACAAGCATGACCACGTGGTAGTCTTATAATAAAACACTACCGAGTTCAGGAGGGGGAACCATCAACGAGGGTATCGAAGTCCTTACATAAGTCCGGATTAGCTCTTATGAAGGAACTTCTTCTCCTTGAACAAATCAATCAGTGGCTTGGTGTGCTAGGGATACATATAGATTGAAGGTTGCAAGTCTTCAAACCACAGCATTCTTCGCACGTGTGCATGACTGATTTGGAATGATTCCAAAGAAAGCAACATTGACTTTCTCGAATCCACGGCGGCAACTTGCAACAGATGCACATGAATTAAAGGAAGTCACTACCTTCATCCAACCATATGCTTCATGAGCTAGCATGAACAAATGCTTTCAAAAGTTTCCAACACTAGCTTAATGTTCAACAAAATCATGGAGGAGATAAGGATGTTGTCAATGGGCTCAACAACAACTCATCCAGGTTTCCTTTTAAAAGGAATTCCATAGTTAAGTGAACACGGTGATAGCATTGGTCAGACCAAAGATGTAATGGTGTATGCTCGAGGGATCAACCATGAATAAGACAACATTACGAGCATCGTTGGTACTGATTTGATTTGACGGTAGCCCACACTCAAATCAAAGGATTGATAAGACAATAGGTCCAGCAACTGATCACAGGGACCAATCGATGAAGATATCATCTTTCTTCAACACACACTACACAAGAATATCCCTTTGGGACGAACTAAGTCAGGCAAGCTTTTATCTTCCAATTCTCCAGGTTGTTGTCTAGCTTAACCAACTAGCTCAGGGGTATCCAACACGGATTCTTGGAGAAGGGTGGTTTACAGGATAACCCAACTTGATCACGAGCTCAACATAACAGTCAGGTGACAACCCGGTAACACCTCCAAGAAGATATTTGGCAAGTCACGAACCACCGGTATGTTACTAAGCTCGAGAACAATCTTGCTTTTGAGGGCAAGACGATATGATCAAATGAGTGAGGACTTGACAAGATCCTAACTCATCAATCGAAGGGTGCACCGAAATAAGGACTAGGTAGCACGATCAGTCTTAGAAGGATGATTCGAAAACCAACATACTAAGAATGAAATTATTATCCTTTAACTACCAAGCAACAGAGTTGCTAGCAGTATTGATTTCACACGCCATGATTCATTTGTCGGCATTCCGGTTACAATAACACATGACCCGAGGAATGAACAATGATGGCAAGAAGTATCACTGTACCAAGAGTTCATAGGATGGTGTGCAATTCCTATAACAATCTCGATATAAAATATGTAATACTCCAAGGTAGAGCAGAACCAAAAGCTGGATTGGCATTTGATCTGCGGAATACAAATACTTTGACCCAATCCTAGATATGGAAGAGGTACTGGAGTTTGTTTGTCCTAGTCATTCCGGAATAGAATGGCTTGACAGACCACAAGAGTCATAGGCATCGATGAACGAACGCACGCATACTCTTGACTATCAATTGATAGACGAGGGTCAGAATGCAACTAAAGAGAACAACTCAAAGGAACATATAACTTTCTGAGTTGTGGATGCATAGATTAGTATGTCGAACCAAGTTCAACATATTTCTTCCGGATAACCCATGCAGAAAGGTAGAACTGGCAGAGTCACGATTTATGAATGGAGAACTCCTCAAGAGTACTCTAATTGTGATTTTTTTTGATCCAATAAACATCTGCCATAAGTAGTTCATGGTATTTGGAAGAAGAAGATACCACGGACTTCAAGGACTATCGCAAAGGTTACTAATATCCTAAAGGCACTAGCAATTACTATCAACATGAAGTAGGTAGAGTGAATCTCGGGTTCAGAACCCAGGAGTAGAATACCAACTACTAAGTAGCATCACGGGATGCTTCCGAGAATAAAGGCCAGAATCTTCACACTAGGACACAAATCATGGCTAGACCACTAGATGATCCCCTAAGCACTTAGGGTCATAATAATAATTCCAACATATATGTCGAGGCAATAATTACCTCAACACACCGATTAGTGTGGTTAATCTGGCCCATGGGAACATCGGAAACAGAAGGAAGGGATTTGCAAATGCATCGGACTATTTAGAAACCTGGGATGACTCGGACAGCATAACGGCTATAATTGCTCAAAAAGATTTGAGACAATCACAAAAATGGTGGCATAACCACTCAGAAGCACAATATCAAGGTTCCGAGATCAACAATTAACATACGGAAGTAGTAGGAACTGAACTGAGACTTAAATCCAACAATCTTATAAGTCTACTGATTAGTAACACGTGATCCTAATAGAAAGAAGAGATAGCCTAGTTCTTAATCCCCGCAGGAAAGATAAGATGACTCAGATCAGAAGGGCGTGAGGAATAAAAGAGCCTTACGTTCCATCCCACAATCAATTCCCCTACATATAACTAAAGAATTTCTAGACTCAACTTCGACCAGTTTGGCTTGGTAATCCTACAGGCAGTCAAGCTCTGATACCAACGCTGTCAGGACCCCGACTCGATGTCACATTGATCTAGCCGGTAACACCTCATATCACTTTGCGGCCTCACGCACGGTATTCCCACGGGTGTCGCCTTACCTTTGCCCGGGACCGTTTGCGCCTTTTGGCACACGTATATGAGAGTGTCGCTAGCATCCATATGATAAGGAGTCTGGGCTGACATGGCTAGTCGTAAACCCAAAGTGACACAGACTTACAGGGACAGGCATCCATGACCCAGCATCGAACGTGTCGGTCATCAGCGAGTGAATCCAGGCTGTAGCACTGGGCTAGCAGGACTCCGGTGAACCGGGCTGTAGCGGGCTAACAGGACTCCGGTATTCATCGCGTGACATTTCCCCGAAGGGACAGACACAGGAACGAAGAAGGACACATGCCGGCCAACCTAAGTGTTCCGGAGCAGTAGCAAGCTACCATGGCTCAGTGGAAACACTAGGAGACATTTCCCGGTAAGAGAGGCTACTAAGGATAAACAACTAGATAGCCAGATCCCACACATATCAAGCATTTCAATAACATACACACAATATGCTCGATATGTGCAAATACAACATGGCATCACAACATGACTCTACGACTCAAGTATTTATTCATTAGGCTCCGAGGAGCGAGATATTACAAACAGGGGTCTCATGACCCAACAATCAGAGCATACAAATCAAAGCACAAGCGGAAGCTATCATGTCTGAGTACAGACATCTATAAATGAAAAAGGCTGAGAAGCCTGACTATCTACCAGATCCTGCCGAGGGCACAAGATCGTAGCTGAGGTATCAAGCTAAACGTCGAAGTCCACGCGAAACCACTAGTGAGACCGAAGTCTCTCTGCAAAACATAAAATGGGCAAACGTGAGTACAAATGTACCCAGCAAGACTTACATCAGAACTAACTACATATGCATCATTATCAACAAAGGGATGCTGGGGTTTAACTGCAGCAAGCCAGCTTTGACTCGGTGGCTATCCTGAACTACGACTGCAAGTAACTCTTTTGAGGTGGCGCACACGAGTCCACATATTCACCAACCAATACACCACTATGGAACCGCTCCCGTCTCCCTACGAGAACGCCATCCATAGCACTCACGCTTATCTTGCGTATTTTAGAGTATCCACTTTCACTTGTCTATGAACTGATATAAGCAACCCAGAAGTCCTTTTCCGCGGACACGGCTATTCGAATAGATCATATTAACCCTGCAGGGGTGTACTTCTTCACACACGCTCTCACCACTTACCGCCGTTTACACGACATGTACTCGGCAACCTTCAAGCGGAAGCCCAACGTGGGTGTCGGCCACGACCTACCTAATCACCTAAGTCTCTAGTCCAGGTTTATCGCCTATTCGGGTTCCATCCATGAGGAGATCCGGCCGGAGTTTCGCTCACAGCCCCAAACGATGTGAACAAGGTTCCCGAGACACCAAACGGGCGCCCGGTACACCGTGCCACGTGCCTACCGCATCACAGCCCACCCCTACGGTCAGCGCTGCGCACGGCCTCCAGCATACTACAAACACCAGAAACTACTTGCAACTCCTGGACAGAGGACAAGGGTGATCAAGAAGCCGAGAGGGTCCATTGGTTTCGGGCCCAATGCGTGGTAGTAGCTGAATCATGGATCACAAACACAGAACTCAGTTCCTGAGGACGGCTGCAATGAGACAACCCACCATGTACTCCTACATGGCCTCTCACCGCTACCTTTACCAAATCGTGTTCACACGCTTAGCTCACACACCGTAGGACATGTTCACACACCTTTGATTCATCCCGGATGAATCAGACCTGACTCAACTCTAAGCAGTAGCAGGCATGACAAACAAGCATGAATGAGTAGGCACAACAGGGCTCAAACAACTCCTACTCATGCTAGTGGGTTTCATCTATTTACTGTGGCAATGACAGGTCATGCAAAGGATAAAGGGGTTCAGCTACCGCAGCAAGTAACAGATGAATCGTTGTTGCCCTAATGCATTAAAAGAGAGCAGGAGCAAGAGAGTAGGATTGTATCAGAATGAACAAGGGGGTTTTTGCTTACCTGGCACTTCTGAAGATAACATTGAGTCTTCATCAGTGTCAACGATCACATCACCGGTATCACGTCTATCGAGAGGGGACAAATACCGGCAACACAGAAGGGAACACAATCAATGCAATGCACAATATGATGCATGATCATGACATGGCAAAATGAATGTGTTTTGGGCTAATGCAACTAGCAACAGATTAAATGAAGTTGGTTTGAATACAAGATTCAAATTTAAACCCCATATGTGATTATTCAAATGCCATTTAATTGATTTGTGCTAAACAGCAGCAATAAGTTGTTCTAACATGCATGAAAATGGTACAGATGGATTCCTTGAATTTTTCTGATAATTTTTCATATATAAATTATTTAATTTGGAGTTACGGTTGAATTTCTATGATTTTTAGAAGTTTATACAATTTTCTGGAATTAATAAATCATTTAAGAATTATTTAAATTCCAGAAAACATTTACTGCGTCAGCAGTGCGTCACCGTGACGTCAGCAGGTCAACAGACGCTGCTGCTGGTCAACCTGACGTGTGGGGGCCACACGTCAGTGACACAGGGCTGTTTCACTCACTGACAGGTGGGACCGGTCAACGGCCACATCAGCTAGGTCAACTCCGACGCGTGGGGCCACTGTGGTTAACTTAAGCTAAACAGGGGTTAACCGTGGTTAGTTAAGGGCGTGGGGCCCATATGTCAGTGAGAGATAGGGCTGTTAGCAGGGTCATTAGTGACTAAGTAAGTGCGCCACGTCGGCGTCACCGGAGTTCAGCCGGCGGCGACCAAACCCGGGGCGGCAACACGCCGGAGTTGCTCGGGTTTCGCGTACAGACAGCGGGTTGAGCCGCGGTTGATCTCTACGGGTAGCTGGTGTTGCAGCGCGTCGGCTGGTGGCAGTAGCCGGGCCGGGGGTGGCCGGAGTGGACGACCACGAGCTCAAAGGCGGTGGCCGAAGTTCGGTTGTGCACGGGATTGCGTTAGGGTGCACGGGGAAGACGGTGGTGGGGTGATATGTGCTACTGGGAGCGTGCTGAGCACGATGGAGTGCTCGGACACGAGCTCCAGCGACTAGCGCGGCGGCGGCGACATCGCCGGCGGCGGTGAGCTTTCGGGCTCGACGACATACGCGACTATAGAGCGCTATCGAGTGCGGTAATAGGGTGAACGGATCATGAGCTCACAGTGGTCGCGTCGAGATGGTCAACGAGCTCGGGGAAGCGACGACGGCGACGAATCGACGATGACGGCCTTCGGTGCCCGAGGAAGAAGAAGATGATGGCGCCGGCATTGCAGGGCTTCCGGTGATGCTTGGTTTGGCGAGGATGACGCTGGAGGCGATACGGATCTCGGGAACACGGAGAGGGAGCGAGGGAGTGGCTGGCCGCGGTGTTTCTCAGCGGAGTGGCCATGGCGGCTTCGGCCATGAGGGGAAAAGAGCAGGGGAGTGAGAGGGAGAGAGCAGGGAGGCAAGGGAGCGGACGAGGGGGTTCTAGGGGGGTGTCGTGGCATCCTTAGCCGATCCGGGGCGGGGCGGCAAGCAGGAGGTGGCTCGGGCGCGTGCGCGCGCGCCGCGGCCACACGCTCGTCCTTCTGTCCGAGGACGAAGACGACAGGAGAAGCTACGATGGTGGGCTGGGCCACTAGAGTTGGGCCGGGTGGGCTGCGAGGTGAGCGCCAGATACTTCTTTCTCTAACTCTCTTTTTCTAATTATCTCAGTTTTCTATTATTCTGTAAATTTAGGGCTTTATTAAAAATACTCAGACACTTTCAAGAATCATGAAACTAATCATGGCTACTGTTTAGAATATATCCAACAGTAAACATTTTAGTTTATGATTATTTGAGCATTTGAAATATTTAATAGCATTTAAATGCCCAAATGAAAATACTATATGATTTAATTCAGTGACCAAATATGTCCTGCAAAAATATAAACCATTTTTGGTAGATGCTTCCACCTCAAACCAGAAATGTTGAACATTTTTAGAGGACATTTTGAGTTCAATGAAAAAGGTTTTATTTTGACCCTAGTTGAATTCATTTGGTGCTAGGGCTTAGTCAATCCCCATCTCAGGTTTAAATGAAATTTAAACATGATGTAACACTCTAATGCATGCACTAGGCATTGTCAGAACTAGGGATGTGACATTCCACTGAGCCATGGTAGCTTGCTACTGCTCCGGAACACTTAGGCTCGCCGGCATGTGTCCTTCTTCGTTCATGTGTCTGTCCCTTCAGGGAAATGTCACGCGGTGCCTACCAGAGTCCTGTTAGCCTGCTATAGCCCGGGTTACCGCAGTCCTGCTAGCCCAGTTGCTACAGCCCGGATTCACTCGCTGATGACCGACACGTTCGTTGTTGGGTCATGTATGCCTGTCCCTGTAAGTTAGTGCCACTTTGGGTTTACGACTAGCCATGTCAGCCTGGGCTCCTTGTCATATGGATGCTAGCGACACTATCATATACATGTGCCAAAAGACGCAAATGGTCCCGGGCAAGGTAAGGCGACACCCGTGAGAATACCGTGCGTGAGGCCGCAATGTGATATGAGGTGTTACATGCTAGATCGGTGTGGCTTTGAGTCGTGGTCCTGACAGATTTGGTATCAGAGCTTGACTACCTGCAGGATTACCAAGCCAAACTGGTCGAAGTTGAGTCTAGAAATTCTTTAGTTATATAAAGGAATTGATTGTGGGATGGAATGTAAGGCTCTTTTTACTCCTTATACCTTATGCCCTCTGATCTGAGTCATCTTATCTTTCTTACGGGGTTAAGAAACAAGGCTTTCTCTTCTTTCTATCAGGATCACGTGTTACTAATCCGTAGACTCATAGGATTAATGGATTCAAGTCTCAGTTCAGTTTATACTACTACCATGTGTTCGCTGGCTCCGAACCTTGATATTGTGATGTTGAGTGGTTATGCCACCATTTTGCAGGATGTCTCAAATCTTTTTGAGCATTTACAGTCGTTATGCTGTCCGAGTCATCCCAGGTTTCCAAATGGTCTGATGCATTTGCAACTCCCTTCTTTCTGTTCTCGATGTTTCTTTGGGCCAGATTAACCACACTAATCGGTGAGTTGAGGTACTCTGTTGCCTCGACATGTATGTTGGATTTAGTGTTATGACCCTAGGCATCCTAGAGAACCACCCAGTAATCTAGCAACGATTTATATTCCTAGTGTGATGATTCTGGCCATCATTCTCGAAAGCATCCCGTGATGTCACTTAGTAGTAGGTATTCTACTCCTGGGTTTCTGAACCCGAGATTTCCCTACTTACTTCATGTTGTTGGGGTTTGCTAGTTCCTTTAGAATATTAGTAACCTTTGCGATAGTCCTCGAGATTCATGGTATATCCTTCTTCTAATACCATGAACCAATATGGCAGAAGTTCGGGAACCAAAAGATCACAACAAGAGTGCTCTCGATGAGTTCCCCTTCTATATTATGATTCTGCCAAACCTACCTCTCTGCATGGACTGTCCGGAACAAATATGTTGAACTCATTCGACATTCTAATCCATGCATGCACAAATCAGAAAATCGTATGTTCTTTTGAGTTGTCCCCCTTAGTCGTCTTCTGACCCTCGTTTATCAATGGATAGTCAAGAGTATGCGTGCATTCGTTCATCGACGCCTATTACTCTTGTGGTCCGTTAAGCCATTCTATTCTAGAATGACTAGGAGAAACAAACTCTAGTACCTTGTCCATTTCCAGGATTGGGTCAAAGCAGTTGTATTCCGCAGATCAAAATGCCAACTCAGTTCATGTTCTGTTCTACCTTGGAGTATTACCATCTTTATATTAAGAATATCATGGGAATTGCACACCATCCTATGAACTCTTGATACAGTGATACTTCTTGCCATCATTATTCATTTCTCAGCTCTCGCATTGTTGCATCCGGAATGCCGACAGGTGAACTATGATGTATGAAATCTATACTCCTAGCAACTCCGTTGCTTGGTAGTTAGAAGGACAATAATCTCATTCTTAGCGTGCTGATTATTGAATTATAATTCTAAGATTGATCGTGCTTCTTAGTCCACTCTCCTGGTGCACTCTTCGATGGATGAGTTAGGATTCTGTCAAATCCTCGCTCATTTGATCTTACCATCTCACCATGCAAATGCAAAATTGTTCTCGATCTTAATAACATGTCGGTGGTTCGTGATTTTCCAAATATCTTCTTGGAAGTACCACCAGGTTGTCCCTTGACCGATATGTTGAGTTTGCGATCAAGCTGGTTTTCCAATAAACCACTCTTTCTCCAAGAATCTGTGTTGGATACCCTTGAGCTAGTTGGTTAAGCCAAACAACAACTTGCAGAGTTGGAAGATAAAAGCTTGCCTGGCTTAGTTCATTTTAAGGGATATCTTTTTTTGTGTGTGTGTTGAAGAAAGATGATATCTTCATTGATTGATCCTCATGATCAATTGTTGGATCTATTGTCTTGTAT
Source organism: Triticum turgidum subsp. durum (assembly GCA_900231445.1). NCBI lineage: Eukaryota > Viridiplantae > Streptophyta > Magnoliopsida > Poales > Poaceae > Triticum > Triticum turgidum. Next base: position 464,255,170 of record LT934120.1, on the reverse strand, counting down.
AAACTTTGATTTGAGTGTGTGCTATCCTTAAATCAAATCGGAACCAACAATATTTGTAATGTTGTCTTAGTCGTGGTGGTTTACTCGAGCATACACCATTATATTCTTTGGGTCTGACCAATGCTATAACCTCGTCCACATAGTTGTGGAATTCCATCTCCGTTGGAATTTCGATAAATTGTTGTTGAGCCCATCGCCAACATTCTTATCTTCTCCATGACTCATGTTGAACATTAAGCTAGTGTTGGAAACTTGTTCTAGCATTTTCTTCGTGTTATCTCATGAAGGATATGTTTGGATGAAAGAAGTGACTTTCTTTAATTCACGTGCACTTGATGTAAGTTGTCGTCGTGGATAAGAGAAAGATTGTTTTTGTTTCCTCTGGGACCATCCCAAGCCAGTCATGCATGTGCGAAGTATGCTATGGTTCGACAGGCTCGCTACCTCCATTCCACATGTATCTCCTAGTACACCAAGCCACTGGTTGATTTGTTCAAGGACAAGAAGTTCCTTCATAAGAGCCAATCATGACTTATGTTAGGACTTCGTTATCCTCGATGATGGTTCCCAACCAGAACTCGGTAGTGTTTTATCATAAGGCTACTATGTGGTCATGCTTGTCTTGGACATTGTGTTCACATGTGTGTAGCAGAACTAGCTCATGTTTTGGAGCTTGCTACCGTAGTTCATTCCCCGAGAATCTCGCAACGCCATCTCGTCGATTTATGTTGCAAACTTTCATTTTTCTTCCTAGACTCGATGAGTCTGGAACATCCTGACATCAACCAGATCTGAATCTCAGGCAGATATGATGGTTGTAACTTCTCCCAAGAGCTATGATTTAGGTTCCGGTAAAGTGGACGCACCTAGCCGGGACATCTACTATTGTAGTATCTTGACTGAGCAATTTGACCATCTTCTCCATGAGGATTTCAAGTGACTTACTCTAGAAGTTGTTCCTTATGGATTCTGTGTCTCCGAAGTCTCACCTCTACCTGATGTTCTAGATACCATACGCTAGTACATCAAGAAGAACATTAGAAGCGGAGTGCTAAATGTCTTTCGGTCGATTATCAAGATTTCGTGGCCTTGGCATTGCTAAGGTAAAATCTGAGAAGGTGTTGTCTTCTTTTGCATCTGCATCTTCCATCACTATTCATCATGGTAGTATGATGTGTTGCCAGGATCCTCGACATGGATGTTGGCAAGACCTTGATGGGTATGGAAATGCTCAAGTTCTTGAGAGCACACTCAGTCACTAGGTTATATCCTCGGTATCAACTAGAATGTGCCTCCCGTTTGCCGAGTTGTTCCATAACCATAGTTTCCTTTCCAATCTGAGTATGCCATTCCCTCGAACTCCACAAAACAATTGCTGTGATTTTCCTTAGGCTGATATAAAGAGTCTTAATGATCTCTATATCAAAGGTAATTCTTTTTGCCACTTAAGGGAATAATTCTACGGGTCACCCTCCTCCAAGATGTCTCGTTTTGGTGTCATGTCAACTCAACTCCTCGCTACGTTGGCAACCGTTCACAACCCTCTTAGGTGTGGAATTATTTCCTACCTAGTGAACCTTTGTCATGTGTTTCACTCCATCCCTCTGGACGTATGCTTTGTGTCTCAGCTCGAGATATGTTTCAATGTCTCACTCCGTGAGTTGATCATAAGTTGTTCGACCATCAATAAGATCGATCCCTCTAGAGTTTTCTTTTTCCTCTCATTGTCATGTTAGATGGAGTTCTCTGAGCAAGACATCGAGACAAAGATGGTGATCGAATCGACGTTCCTATGAAGTGCAAGTTGGATCATGAAGATTGTGTTAGTTTTGTGTCCCCTCTGTCTTCTTATCTCATGTCTTGAATTTCGGGATGAGATTCTCGTTTAGTGGGGGTGAGTTGTCACAACCCTAGCATTGCTTGTAACTAGTTGCTTTAAAGCATTCATGCATCATGTTAAATTTCTGAAAGTTGAACTGAGGAAATTTGGAAGCCTAAAAAACATAAATAAAAGAAGGGCAAAAACCCTAAAATCTCATTCATTGTTTCCAAAATGCTCTTCTTAAATGTTTAATATTTTTTGGCAAGGGTTGTGGTCCCAACCAAAACATTGAAAAAATTTACGACAAAATTTTGGGACTTTTAATTTAAATCAGTAGCTATTTGAATTTGAATTATATTCATATAATTAGAGTATAATTTCAAATACCCCTGAAATATTTTATGAGCTTTTGGAAAAGTCCATCTAGCAAAATAAAAATATTCAGAGGAGTTTTTGGCATTGTTTGAATTGTTTTAAATTCAAAATAGTGGCAAAATATTAAATAAAAAAACAGAAAACAGAAAAGAATAAAAGAACAGAAAAGCACCTGTAACTTACCCGGCTTTCTAAGCCACCTGGCGGCCCATCTGAGTTGTGCCGTCCAGCCCACCGCAGCCGCCACCGTCTTCAACCTCCTGCTAGTAGGCAAGAGGGCGTGTGCCCGACGTGCACGCGCACACGCCGGCCACCTCCTGCTTGCCTGCTCGCCCTGGACCTCTCCCGCGTGGCCACGCACCCCCTGGACCGCTCTCACTCTCTCCTGTGCTTCTCCCCTCCTCTGCTCTCTCTCCCTCTCGCGCCCGAGCACAGCCGTCGCCGCCCCTCGCCGTAGCCACGGCCACCGTCCATCGCTCGCCTTGTCGATGCGCCCAGAAGAACCAACGTCGACTCATGCATCGTCTATGACAACCCGTTCGACCGCAGGAGCTCTGCAACCTTGTCCCCGACCTCATCTTCTTCCTCGGCCACAGGAGATTGCAGCCGAGATTCTGACGCCATCAAGCCTTCCCCGAGCACGCTGGGATCACCGTCGACCCCACCGTGAGCTCCTCTACCGAACCCCTCTCTCCTCGCTGTTGATTTCCTGCTCTAGCCCCGCTAACCATCGGAGCCGACAGCTCCTCGCCACCAGCCATGTCGCCACCGCGGCTACGGCCCTGCAAGCACGCGTTCCAGCTCACCACTGAACTCACTGCACCCCCACGGGTCTAACGCGCCCACCCGCGGCTCCTGCCATGTCCTGCACCATCGATTTGTTCGACGCCCGAATACTAGCCGCCGCATTTGCCATAGCCGCCTTCGTTCTGGGCCATCTCCGGCAAAGCTGAGAGCACCACTCGATGCGCGCGAGCTCCAGCTACTCGTAGATGGGCTCCGTCATTGATTTGGTCGCCGGAGGAAGATTTCCGAGCCTCGCCGCCGTGTTTGGCCTCGCCGACGTCGAGTCGCCGGCAGGTTTGACCTGTTCGACTAGGGGTTTGACCTCCCTGGGGTCAACACATGTGGGCCCCGCCCCTGACTAGATTAGTTTAGGACTAATTATCCCTGCTGACACTGATAGTGGGCCTAGTGGCTGTTAATTTGATTAGTTAGATTTGATTAACCCTGTTACTTAATTGTGTCATTGACGTGTCGACCCCACTGGTCAGGTTTGACCTGGAGCTGGTCAATTGACCTGCTAACGTCACACTGACGTCAGGCTGACGTAGTAATTCATTTCTGGATTTTTATTAATCCTGGAATTTCAGAAAATATCCAAAACTTCACAAATTCATATAAATTCAACCATAGCTCAGAATGAAATAAGTTATATATGAAAAAATGATCAGAAAAATTCAATCTATTCATATGTACTATTTTCATGCATGTTTAAACAACTTAACATTGCTGTTTAGATCAAAACATGATAATGCACTATTTGAATCCAAAGTTTGAGTTTGGAATTGAACATTTGGTTCCAAATGACTCAAACCACTCTGTTTGTAGTTGCATTCGCTCTAACACACTCATTTTGCCATATCATGATCATGCATCATATTGTGCATTGCATTGATTGTGTTTTCTCTCTGTTGCAATTAATTGTCCCCATTCGGTAGACGTTGCTTCGACGATGTGATCGATGACACCGATGAAGAGCTATACTATCTTCGGAAGTGTCAGGCAAGCAAAACCCCCTTGTTCATTCCGATACAATCCCACTCTCTTGCTCCTGCTCCCTTTTACCGCATTAGGACAACAACGATTCAAGTTTTACATGTTGTGGTAGTTGAACCCCTTTTCCTCTGCATGACCTGTCATTGCCACAGTAAATAAATGAAACCCTCTAGAATGAGTAGGAGTTGTTTGAGCCCTGATGTGCCTACTCATTCATGCTTGTTTGTCATGCCTGCTATTGCTTAGAGTTGTGTCAGGTTTGATTCATCGGGGATGGATTGGAATGTGGTGAACATGTCCTACTATTGAGAGCTAAGTGTGTGAACACGATTTGGTAAAGGTAGCGATGAGAGGCCATGTAGGAGTACATGGTGGGTTGTCTCATTGAAACCGTCCTCAGGAACTGTGTTTGTGATCCATGAATAGTTACTACCACACATTGGGTTCTGGTAACTCGACCCCTCTCGACTTATTAATCAACATGATCTTTGTCGAGGAGTTGCAACTAGTTTCTGGTGTTTGTAGGTAGTGTTAGTAGTCTACCAAGTGGCACCCGGTACAGGTGGGCTTGGGACAGAATAGGCACCATGGCACGGTGTACCAAGCATAGATCCACCTGTCGAGGTGGGCTTGGGAACCCTGTACACATCGTTTGGGGCCATGAGCGATACCCCGGCCGGATCTCCTTGTGGATGGAACCCGAATAAGCGATAAACCTGGATGAGAGACTTGTGGTTAGTCAGGTCATGGCCGACACCCTCGCCAGGCTTCCGCTTGAAGGTTTCCGAGATACATGACGTGTAAATGGCGGTAAGTGGCGAGAGCGTGTGTGAAGACGTACACCCCTGCAGGGTTAATATGTTCTATTCGAATAGCCGTGTCCACCGTAAAGGACTTCTGGGTTGCCTATACGATTCATAGACAAGTGAAAGTGGATACTCTAAAATGCGCAAGATAAGCGTGAGTGCAATGCATGGCGTTCTCGTAGGGAGAGGGGAGCGGATGCATAGTGGTGTATTGATATGGTGAATATGTGGCCTCGTGTGCGCCACCTCAAAAGAGTTACTTGCAGTCGTAGTTTAGGATAGCCACTGAGTCAAAGTTGGCTTGCTGCAGTTAAACTCCACGACCCCCCTTTGTTGATAATGATGCATATGTAGTTCGTTCTGATGTAAGTCTTGCTGGGTACATTTGTACTCATGTTTGCTTAATTTATGTTTTTGCAGAGAGACTTGAGTCTGGCTTGTAGTTCTGTGTGGACTTCGATGTTTAGCTTGTTACCTCAGCTACGATCTTCTGCCCTTGGCGGGATCTGGTAGATAGTCAGGCTTCACAGCCTTTTTCATTTGTAGATGTCTGTACTCAGACATGTTAAGCTTCCGTTTGTGCTTTTGACTTGTATGCTCTGAATGTTGGGTCATGAGACCCATGTTTGTAATATCTCGCTCCTCGGAGCCTATTGAATAAAATACTTGAGTTGTAGAGTCATGTTGTGATGCCATGTTGTATTTGCACATATCGAGCATATTGTGTGTATGTTATTGAAATGCTTGGTATGTGTGTGGTCTAATTATCTAGTTCTTTATCCTTGGTAGCCTCTCTTATCGGGAAAAGTCTCCTAGTTCTTCCACTGAGCCCTGGTAGCTTGCTACTGCTCCAGAACACTTAGGCTGGCCGGCATGTGTCCTTGTTTGTTCCTGTGTCTGTCCCTTGAGGGAAATGTCGCGCGGTGTCTACCGGAGTCCTGTTACCCTGCTACAGCTCGGTTTACCGAAGGCCTGCTAGCCCAGTTGCTATAGCCCGGATTCACTCGCTGATGACTGACACATTCATTGTTGGTTCATGTATGCTTATCCCTGTAAGTTATTGCCACTTTGGGTTTACGACTAGCCATGTCAGCTCGGGCTCCTTGTCATATGGATGCTAGCGACACTATCGTATACGTGTGCTAAAAGGTGCAAACGGTCTCGGGCAAGGTAAGGCGACACCCGTGGGAATACCGTGCGTGAGGCCGCAAAGTGATATGAGGTGTTACATGCTAGACCGGTGTGGCCTTGAGTCGGGGTCCTGACAGCTTTGTTCATCCTTTTCCCAACATGCGAGACATCTAGCATCAAGGTGCATGTGTCATGCAAGAAAATTGAGATAATCAGATAAGCAGTGCGTAAGTGAGTCGTGCGGGGGGGGGGATGCGGGGGAAAACCATTTTTCGTAAGTGAGTCGTGCACTTTGATGGCACCTACGCAATATTTTTTCTCCTCGATGGCACGTGAATAGTGCACGTACTCAACGACGGAGCACGGGATGGTAGCAATGACATGGTCAGCCCTTTTTTGGAGAGAGTACGTACTACTAGTAAATAAATTTGATGTGCCCCGTCAACTCGAAGAACGATGAGAAGCTTGATTACGCCTTCTCCCTCGCTAACGCGTGCGTGGTGGCTCGCAGCACAAGGAGAAACTTTTGCTTACAAGCGGTGGACGTGCAGTAGTTCATTTGGTGTCAGATTGCCAGAAGCACTACTGTAGAACCATCGACTTCCGGAAGAGGCGAAGAGCCAAGCGCAAGGTCACCTACTAACCTTAGGCTACGCGTAGTGGGAGTAACATAAGTATGGGTACCTCCTTTTTTATTCTAGAAACAACCACATGCGAATATCAAGGTGCTGGTTACGTAGAACAAATTTCCTGCAGTCCGTTCTCAGCCCTCCTCTATCTCTCTTCTTAGCTAGCCAGCGGACGCGTGGAGCCCATCATCTGTTTGCTCACACGCGGCCCCACATGTCAGTGAAAACGCAAGCGGATCCACTGAACCTGCACATCTTTCACCTCGACGTGCTGGTGATGAAAAACAAATCCAAGAAAGATCTTCGGTGGCCGCTTTTGGAGTTACTCAAGAGTAGTAAGATTCTATTTACAGTTTAACCCAAGATGCACATCTTGTGGCTTCAACTACCACTCTATTTTCTTTCATGACACGACCTGGATGCTGGATGTCCCACGTGTCGGCAAAAAGAGGAAGAACCCGACTAGTTGTGCTAACTTAAAAATTTTATTATGTACTCCCTCCGTTCCAAAATACTTGACTTCCATTTGTCCAAAAATGGATGTACCTATATACTAAAACATGTCTAGATACATATATATTCTGACAAATAGAAGGCATGTATTGTGCAACAGAGGGAGTAGAATGGATGCAAGTTTTTGTATTGGGAAGAAGAGTACATCCATATATTGATAGAGCGTTGGAGTTGGCCTTACAAGTGGGACCACAGTTGAGGAAACTGACAATCGGCAAACCCCCACATCGCCCGCCGCGCGATGGCTGAGTTAGAGAAACGATGCGGTTGAAGAGATTTCTCTAGCATGGACTTCAAGAAATATGGTGTCAGATGGAAGTCGTGCTGGTGGCGTGTGCCGTACTCCTAGACATGAATGCTTGTTCTGGCCCACGCCACCATACTACTCCTACTACTTACTATATAGTACTAGTATCGAGGATTCGACGTGCTGGTTACATACAATATGGCTACAGTAAAAACACCCACACGATGCGCGAAGCATGTGAAGCTAGTACAAATAGTGTACTACTATTGTTGATTGGCCTCATCCGATAACCTGTTGCAATGCACGTACAATTATGTATTCAGAAAATATTTTCTTGCCTCGTCGCACCACTCACTCACAGAAGCAACTCGAAAGCCATTCATAAATTTAGTAAGTTTATCACAGGCATATCATTTTATTACATACAACAGGTTATCAACCCACATCGACAATGAGGATACATTATAAATACTAAAGTTTTCACCACACAACAAATAACAAGCAATGAAATGAACTTCAACTCAACCATTCCTCGGCGTTGGAAATGCTTGCTTTGAACCACAAGTGATTCTCCAGGACGGGCCATTTATTGTCGATCTCGAGAGCAACGCAGGACTGATCATCCAGGCTGAAGCGGCCTACTATATTAGTACTAGGGTAGGGAACCACCCTAATGTCCGAGGTATAGACACAGTTGCTTCTCATAAATGGTACTAGTAACATTGTGTCAACAGCAGTTGGATCGCCTTTCACCATCATCGGATAGTTTTGTCCAAGGAAGAGCGAGTTTTCTCCAAGACTATCAATTCTGTACCAGGGAGAAGGTGTTGGCACTAGCACACTAGTATCGATCCCGAATACCATGCAACGGGTGTTGGAATAGGTCTGGAGAGTGCGACCATGGGAGACAACACGTGCTCCCTCAGCAGTAACATCATCAGTGGGCTGTATACAAACAAGAAGAGGTGATCCATCGGAATTAGTTGCTAGGCGCCACTGAGTATATATGTTCTGCTCGTGATCATCACCATCGCCATCTCCCCCTTGGTTATAAATTGTTTCAAGTATAGGTGGTGGAATGTTCACAGGACCTTGGAAACACAAGAAGAAGGTTAATTGGTAAAGAAACTTGCTAACCCGCATGCATGTGGATGAAACAATTATAATTACGGTGGAAGACAAATGTACCGAAACTACGAGGATCCCATGCAAAAATAGTGCCATGAGCGGTGGAAGCAAACACAAGACCCTCGTATTGAATTGCATCACAGTACTCATCCGTGTATAGAAACTGATTTTTAAGCAATATCCATCAAGTCAAACCACCAAGGACGGCAACAAGCTTGTTGAAGATAGCAACAACTTCATAGTTGCTGTAATTCCAAGAGCAGTTGGGAACTCGACAAATTGCTATCTTCCGTAGAAGACAACCACCATGATTTTATTTGAACGTGCGTACAATACCGGTGTGCTCAACCTCTGGGCAGTCTGCTGAGATTTTTGGAAGTGGAACCCGGTCATGAGTGTACACATTCACAAGTTCCCACTCGCAGTTGGACCAAATGTAAACAACCCAATCTCCATTTGCGCCTGCCCAAGCCTTTCCCTCAAGTGATGGCATCTTAACATCATACATATCATTATCAAGCGGCATCAACGTGCACAAGGCGAGGCCTCCATCTTCCCGGCGCTAGTAGTCATCAGGGTCACGGCGGAGAAGATAGGGGAGACCAAACCGCTCCTTGACTCTTGGGTTCCTTGTAATGATGTTATTAGTTGTGTCGAGAATGGGCTAGAACGAACCTGCCATGCTAGCCGAGGTGATGACGTCGCACCGATCAATGAGTTCCTCCACCATGTCATCTTTCAGATCGGGGCATGAATAACGAGGTCATTTCTGTCCTGTTCCCTCCATGCAGAAGACGATCGAACAATGGCAGAAGAAAGGGTGAAGGGCTGAAGGAAAATGGAGGAGGGAGAGGAAGAGCATGTAACAGCAGTTCCAAATTGAGAGGGAAAGGCGAAGAGTCGGTGGACGGTTGCCAGTTTGCCACGGTTCACGAAGAGGCGCCCCAGCCTACACGTCCGTTTGGAAAAACTCCTACTACTCGATGTCGTCTCACTGATATATTGGAACGGGACCACATGTCAACGAAACATGGTGTGTAATTTCTCATGCAAAATGCGATCTGGCCGCATTGGCCCGTGGTGCCGCATTAGTTATCGACCTTTTTTTAACATGCAATCTGAATGGATAGCTCCTGTGGTCATCACATGTGAGCGGATATAGTGATGGTTGATTCGCCCGAGCAACTTATTACTGTGGGAATATGGGAGTACCAGCGGATTCAAGGAACAGAGAAATGATGGTTGCTTCGTCCAAGAAACTTACTGTGGCGAAGGTGGGGCTCTGTGATTTGACTGCTCACTAGTCATTACTACTGCAGCGTAACGACCGGGGTGAATCTTTCCCTGAAGTTGTGTTGTGCACTCAATATTGCTGCATGACAGGTGGAGCCAGATGAAGTATGTCCAACATGTCCGGCGAAACGAAGTTGAATTGTTTCTGGCATTGCTATCAATCCTTCATGATTTGTTTATATGTACGCATAATTTTGATGAAATTGTACTGTGATGCTATGAAGGTTTCAACTTTGGTTCCCGCAGGAAAAAAAAAGGTTTCAACATAGGATTCATGTGTCTTGCCTCGAGATTATCTCGTTACAACATTCCATCAAATACAAATGAAACTACCATGGCTAATGCATCTCAATGGTTCGCAGGTCAGCGCCAATATTCACATTACAACTAAAGACAAAGTTGTGAGAAGGTGTACAAATAAAGAAAAAAATATAATTGATCGATGTTGTTCGTAGGCATGGCTCCATTTCCTTGGCACAGTGTTCAGTGCTTGGCAGCTAGTTTCACCTAGCTCTGTAGCCAAAAAAGAGGTGTATGAAGGACACCACAATCCGATCATTTTGTGCAGCTCCACTAAAATCGAGCGGACCATCCCTGTTAGCAAAGATATCCAGTCAGTGTGATTACTATAATAGTGGAACGAGATGATGAAACATAACACACATAAATAGAAGCCGATCACCTCTACGATCTCTCTTTAGGACTAACTTCTTGTTGGAGAAGATTAGGCACGGAGTTGGATGAGGAGGATAGAAAAACCAATCTCCCTTTCCGCAGTCCCACTGAAATGTTAAAACATTGCCCGTGTGACATTTTGTCAGAATAGCACAAAACACTCTTCAAAAAAGTGATTTGTGCAGTTCACCAAAAGGTCGCAAAAGCAACAAGGTGAAAATGGATAACCCTGTTTGCAAAAGGAGGTCGAAAGGAAACAATTACTGCCAAATAACACGAGTTGAAGACACATACGCCGATAAAAAAGAAGCATGTTCCATGTAAAAATGGAAAGATAGCACATGGTGGTTTATCAGAAATGGTTTGAGGACGAGATTGCAAGATGGAAAGTACGCCGGCCGAGATATGATTTAAGTAAACAACTAAAGAACATCCACATGCAGCAACGTGGGAAGATGGGCAGTGGAGCAAGGCCGGAGGAAGCTGTACCTGAGGGTCGTCGGGATGTTACTAGGAGTGCGCCGGCGGCCGGGATCTGCCCATACTGCGGCAGCGAGCAAGTGGCGAAGGCCCTACCACGCCGGAGCTTGGTCAGAGAGAACGGCGGGTACCGCAGATCGGGACGAGCTGCCTCAACGCCGTCGAATGGAGAGACGATACACATCCTCCCTTTCCGCCGTCGGACGGGATGCGGCCGAATCACTGACCAAAGCTGAGAAAGTGAGGCCACGGCGGCCTTGTGTGAGATGGTGTGACGAGAGACAAACCCATTTTTCCATTTTCCCCACGGCAATCGTTTTATATTCTAGGCGTGGTACCCGACCCTCCTTCCAGTAAACAACCGCTACACGCGTCAAATTATCACGTGGGCTGCCTTTTCATACAGAAACGAACTCCACCGTGTACCCGCGCGGGTGTGGCCGGGAATGAGACATGAGTACGTGCATCCTGCGTGCACTTCTTCTTTAGGTGCAGGTACATACGTGGGTGGGTGTGAGAGAGATGGTTTGTGCGAAACAGAGGCAATGTGTTGATGATATCTCAATCAGAAAAACGTCACATATGCAATGTGTGTGAAACGTAGTCATGGACGTGATATATCGATAGAATTGAAAACAGGGATGAAGTGTGTGGCTGCACGATCAATAAAGAGTGCCATCGAATTTGTGTTTGCCCACGTCAAAGATACAAGGTGGCTGGCCTACTGGAATTTGAGAGGGCAGAGGTGCAGTTCTTCTTCGTGGCATGGATACCTACCTACAGCGTTCGACTATCGGTGTGTGTGTGTGGGGGGGGGTTGAGACCGGTCGACTAGTATATGTGTGGGGAAGGAGAGATACCTAGCTATGTATTGAGGGAGATCGATTGACCCATGGATATGTGTAGCAGAGGAATAAGGTTGGGAAAAAGACAAAGGTAGAGCGTTGGAGGGTTGGTGGTGGAGTGGCGTCTCACAAATGGTGGGAGAGACCTGCTAGACAAACGGAGGGTATGAGTGCAATATCAATAAGAGAGGGCGGGGGATGTCTGTCTGTCTATGCACGTGCGTGTGAGAGACGGGTCGGGAGGTATTCAAGGATGATGAGGGGAGAAGATATGGTTGTGGTAAGCATGCGTAACTACATAGGAAGATCAACCGTCGTGTGTCCGAGAAAAGGAGAGACATAACTAGCGAGGTAAGTGTATCGGTGCTTGGTGAAAATGAATTATAGTCGACCTGGCTATATGTAGGGAGATCAGTTCATATACACGCCTGCATGTGTTAGAAGCAAATAAGGTCCAGAGAGGCAGACAGGGAGACAGGGTGTGGCTAGGAGGTGGTGCAAGTGGCCTACCATGTAGAGGGGGAGGAGTGTGCGAGCATGTGATAAATCAAAAGAGGGGCAGGAGTGTGCACCTGCATGGAATCGTATTGGACATATGGGGGCATGGATGGTGAGAAGAGAAGAGGGGAAGTATATATGTGTTTGTTGTAGGCACACTTGGCTAGAGAGGTACATCGACCGGTGTGTGCCAGAAAGAAGGAGCCGGGGGCCTACACACGCCGCTGGTGGACGACCTAAAGAGAAATAATGAACGTGTGCGATGGAGGGGACTCTAAGGGTGTGTGAGGGGGACGGGCGTGTGCATGCACGATAGAAAGTTAGCGCTAGCTAGCTACAAGTAGAAGAGGATCGTGAAGGTGTAAAAGACGAACAAAGATCATAATTCATTGTAAAAAGGTGGATACGGATACTTGAAGAAGATATCATAATGTAGAACATCGATTATAATTTGGGCTAATGTGTCGCTTTTGCAACTCAGGTCTAAATACTTGTCATAATGTAGGGGGGGCACTATACTTTGTGTGATAAACACGGTGTACGTATGGAACATGGTTTAGATTATGAATATGTAGTTAGTACATCAAATGTACTATTATTTGGAATTAACATCAAGTGCATTCAAAAAATAGAATTCGAGTTCATGTAGTACACATAGTTCATATATACCTCTATAGTAATCATGTGGTGTGTTATTAAGGTAATACACGAATGATGGTTGAAGTTGGCAACAATCATGATTGTAGATTCTTATTGACGAATTCAAATTTAGTTCGAATTGCGACGGTAGTATAGACATTTGGAATGCACTAAAATGTTGGTATGAATAGGTTACATGCATTATACAACAAGCGAAAAAAATTAATCGAACATAACATGGATTCATACTCCCTCCTTCCATCTATATAGGGCGTAATGAGATTTTTAACACCGCCTTTGACTATTGACAAGATTAATAGTACATGACATGCACAATGTGAAAATTATATCATTGAAAGAACCTTTCACAGACGAATTTAACGGTGTGTTTTGTGTAAGTTGCATGTCATATATCATTGCTCTAATATTTGGCCAAAGTTAGCATCGAAAAACGCATTAGGCCCTATATAGATGGAAGTAGGGAGTAGCTTTGAATAGCATTTGTATAGTAAAACGGGGCAAAACTCTCTCTTTGTGTGGCGTGAATAGTTTTATTTTTTTCGTTTTCTTTTCGGTTGAGGGAAGTGCAAATTGATTTGGTACGTACAAGTACAATATTACTACACGTTAGGCTTGTCCCTAAAATTCAACCTGCGTCTTGTTATATCCTGAAAATTCAGATATCATGCTCCCAAAACTGGCGCCTTCACAACCCGTTCCTTGCTATCCCGAAATTACAACACGCGTGAAAACTCCCTCCAGCTGCCAAATCCCGACACGCGAAATCCCTCTTCTAACCCTGAGCCGAAAGGGACGCTAGTTCAAATCGATGGAGGGTACTTTTGTAACACACTCTACATTTTGGACAAGCATGTCCCTAAGTCATGCTTCACCCCCTCCCATCGCCCCCTTTTCGCCATTCGGAATCCCATGCCGCCATAACCTCTCCGCTCCAGCCGCGAAACCCCACCCTCCTCCGTCCGCCATGTCACCGCTGCCCAGCCGGAGCCTCTTCCCGGACGATGTCGTCCACGGCAACAGCTCGACGTCCCTCGTCCACCTCTCATGAGGATCCGTCCTCCATCTCGCCGTGCCGCCGGTTCAGCCACCCTGTCCTCCACCTCCAAGGAGCTGCTCCGATGATCGCCTCGTCTATCGCGGCTGCTCTATCCCCACAGCGCTGCCTTAACCTGCTCCACTGGAACCGCAACATCCTCACCGATTCCTCGGACGAAGCCGAGGCCTACTCGGCACCACCAAAGAGGTTGTACACTCATCGCATCGCACCTTCTACTTAACTCGACCTCCCGGCACCGACGGTGCTCCATCCTGCACCCCCATGGAGCGGCTACCTTGAAGCCGGCGGTGCGGGCGACATCTCCACCGCGGCTCTCCCCCAGTGTGAGGCCCCTTCGGCGGCGGCATCCATACCGGCCGGATCTGCTGCCACTGCTCTGGCTCTCGCTCGCGCTGCTGCTGCTGCTCCGACTCTCACTCGATCGCTCGCTCGCCCAGCTGCTGCTCCTGCTCTCCCCCTCGCTCATGCTGCTGCTCTGCTCCGATTAAGCCACACTTCAGTCAACCGAATCGACTTTTGGGTCAGTCAATTTTCAGGGGTTGGGGGGCTCGCCGAAGTGAAGGAAAACCACCCGCACTGGGGACGGGGGATCGCCGGAGAGGTACCCCACTATCTATCTTAGGGTTCAAGGTGGGGGTGGGGGCCTAGAGGGCTGGCCGGGGCGGCGGTGGCGAGTTGTTTTGGGGCGGCGAAGCGGCGCTGGGGCCGGCAGTTCGGCCGGTTGTGGCTGGCGGCTCAGGGGGGTGCAGGATGAAGATGAACGGCAGGCCCTCCCTAAACTACATGTCAAGTGCCTCTCTGCTACCATTGCGTTCAGTTTCGACAGTAGCATTCTAATTCCACAATAAATTTCAGTTTCGACAGTTAAGTTCAGAGTCAACAGTTTTTACCTCATCTTTTGTAGTCAGGTGGTTTTTGGTGATGTTAATTTTACATCCATTTTACATCATCTATTGGAGATGCTATTAGAATCCCACTTGAGATTGACAATGTCTGTCTTGTGCTACTTCAGCCTTGACGTCTTACGGCTCACCGGAGCTGCTCCAATGACAGAACGATCCATCACAACAGAGCACTGCCCTGGACGCTGTCTAGAGATTCCTCAAATCTTCCTCCACACCTCCGACAGCCACCTCTGCCTCAACTGCTTCAGCGACCAACCCAACGATGCTGAGGTCGACACGGCTAAGGAAAAGAGGTTGTACACTTGTTGCATCACTTATTACTATACATTCACGTCGATCCATTAGGGCTATTTTGGTTCAACGGAAAAACATAGCAACAGGGAATTTTCCAATGGCACTCTACTATTCAATTATTCATGCATTTTGTTGAAAGGAATGAAGCAAAACATCCACCTGGACCTAGTTTTCAAAGTCGTATGCATGAAAGCAAGACCAAGTGCATAAGTGCCAGAATAACATTCTAACTATACAAGCTTTCATATGGTTTCACTTTATTTTGGCCATGTTTCTTTGCATTCCTCTGCTCTTCCAATTCTTGTAAACCAAACACCCAAGTTGACAGAAATCCTGTGTTTACAAATGCTCTGTTTACCATGTGCATTTTCCTATCCTATTCCGGTGTTTTTCCTATCCCTGTGTTTTAAGAATCATGCAAGCCAAATGTGCCCTTACATAATTACTTCAGTTACAGGTACGTGTCGAAGGGAACTTTGTGTGGTTTGTCCTGCTCCTGTCGCGATGTCGTCCACCTCACCTGAGCTGCTCCATCGACAGAAGCATCCACCAAACCAGACATCACGACTCCTGACCGTCTTTCGCCGCCTCAGATCTCCTTCCCTGCCGCCGGCACCCATCGCAACGGCATCACCATCATCGACTCAGCAGATGAACCTGAGGAGTACATGGGTCCACAAGAGAGGTCGCACTCTTTTGTTTCTGCTTATGTTATGCATTGCTTAAACTTACCTACTACTTTATTGTCCTATTCAGATCTTGGACTCCCAAGTCAGGTCCAAATTAATGTTCAAACTTGAGTTCTAAATTAGTTCTGGGGCACATATCGAGGCAGCAATGAATAGTATGTCTGTCTAATATCTGGATCACCTAGGGTATGCCTATGTTGTTCATCTTGGGTGGGAAACAAATAGTAAAGCAATCATCATCTGTCTTTTTATCAATTTAAAGCAATCATCAGCCTACTATCATTATTTTTGGATCCATCCACTGGTTGTTACCATCACTCTAAATTTCTGCATGCTCTCCTTACATAATCTCACCATATTTTTTTGTATGCATGTCAGATATTGTACACAGTCATGCTGAACATGTAGAGAAAAAGAGAAGAATTTTGCGTGGCAATACAATGTCATGCAGACATCGCTCCATGGTGAGTTCAATGGCAAACCCTGCCCACACCTCTCCAGATTGTAATCCAGAGGAAGATATCTGTTCTGAGGCGGATTCAGACGCTGCTAACCACTCCTATTTACCCCCAAGGTGTTTGCTCTACCTTGGCATGATGATGTTAGTCATATCATGCATATGTTGCCTTGCAGTGCCTACTTTTGAAATCATATATGTCATCTGCTTAGTTTAGACATGTTCTGTAATGCCACCTATTTAGTTTCTATATCATATATGGGAATTATACAGTCTCATGTCTTTTAGCCAGCCATAATATATGTGAAATGTGCAATTCCATCCTGTTTAACCAGGCATCATATATTTGAATGATATCTTGCCCATCCTTTTCTTCATTACATTTCCATTTGCCGACAATGTTTGTGCATTAAACTACTCTTCCTGTGAATCAGCCATTTGGGTGGGAGATGGAAAAATCTGGAGCGAAAACAAGGCCTTTAGAGCAGACAGTGCTACCTGTTGAAGCAGATCTCTTGTTGGGTCCCGATAGCTCCTCAGAGATGGATTCAGAGACAAATGACCAGTCCTATTCCCCCACTGAGGTGTATGCTCTAACTTGGCACGGTTATACTGCTCATATCATGCATACGGTGTCTTGCATTGCATAGTTTAGACATCATATACACAATATTCAACACCATGTTCTTAGTTCAGACATCATATCGAATGCCCTATGTTTAGCATATAAATCACATATGTGAATTAAATGATGCGATCCTGATTACTTAGATAACATGTCGGCGAATTATGGCATGCGATGCTGTTTAGTTATTCATCATATCGTTGAATTATGTTATGCTATGCTATCCAGTTTAGATAGACATCATATATGTGAAATTATGTCATGTTATCCATTTTAGTTAAACAATATACATGTGAACTATTTCATGCCCTCTTTTTTCCACACTATCTATTGCATCTGTCTCTCACACAATGTCTGTACATTCAACTATGTTTCATGTTTATCAGCCATTTGAATTGGAGCGGGTGATGCCAGTATCTAGCGGACTAAAAACACGGTCTTCAAATAAAACAGTGCTACCTCTAGGTGGAGATAGCACCCCGGTTGTACATGCACAAGAACCAGCCTTACCACACATAACCCAAACTCTCGCAGATTGTACCCCTACTGCGATGGACAGAGAACCAGCTTCACCCAATCTAACCCCAACACCAGCCGATAGTAACCCAGTTCCTGTTGACACAGCACCATCTCCACCACAGAGCTCCCAAACAAGAGCAATTAGTAAGGCAGCTCCAGTGCCCAAAGGGCCAGTACTATCACGGCGAACCCCAACTCCACTAGTTAGTACGCCTATTCCTGTGGAGGAAGCACAACCAGCTAGGTGTAGTTTAGCATCTATCGCATTTGATGTTGTTAAATCATATGTGTGTATCTTCTGATCTTGGAAATATTATACTGAAGAGGAAGTAAAATGCTAGTTGCAAGTGTTTGTCCAGGAGTTATGTGTAAGTAATGTTATTCATGGCAATTACTTTGCTTTGTCCCATACATCCTACCTCCATGATGGTTATAATACAGCAAATTTTCCCATTTTTCTCTATAGAGAAGGACCAATTTGGAAACTCAGGATGAGGTAACCTGTGCTAATACCTCTGCTATCTTCAAGAATGCTTGGTGGCAGTATTGGAATTACCTAAAAATAGCGTACTTCACCGGCAAAGAAACTCATTAAATTCCCTTACATTCTCCTGAGACACATTTACTGGACGATGACTGGGAATGCCTTGTTCTGTACTGGTCCCGAACCAAGAATGTGGTAAGGTCTATGAGCTCATTTTCTATTTTTAAGTATTATATTCTTGTGTCTTACTGTACTCTGTTCATGTAGAACAAGGGCCTAAACCTGAAGAACAACTGTTCTAATTTAAGATTCGTTTACTATCATAGTTCAAAAAAGCGCTAGGCGTTAATTGTGCATTTTTCCACCGCCTTGCGCTTTACTGACCAAAGCGCATGCTTATGCGCAGTTATGCACAGATTAAGCGTAGTTATGCGCAATGCGTTTTGCTGACGCTAGAGCCTAGGCGCGCTTAAGCGCTCGCTTAGGCGTGCCTTTTTTAACTATGATTGCTTTGCTCTTGTATCACTGTATTTACTCATACAAACTTATTTTTAAATTGAAGGATCCAATCGAAACTCCAATGGCACAGGAGGTATGTTCATGCATGTTTCTTTAACAGGTTTGCTCTTATCAATAGCTCTGTTGATTTCAATTTCAATTGTGTATACAGTTGACTTTCATATCATGCACATTACTAGCATCACAACAGAGCCAATAGTGTTGTTGTACATGTAGACCCGTGGTACCCATCTGAAATCTTGTTGTGTCGTGTAGTTTCCCACGCTTTGTATTCTTTCATTGCTTCTTTGTCTTGAACTGATATGATTTGAACCGTGTCTCTATTTTGATTTGGCAAGACAATGCAGTGACCATAGGACATAGATATATGTTTGTTTGATGCTTTTATTATGTACTAGTACTTGGCAATAGAAGACTTGGTAGTTTAATCATGTCCACCTTACTAATGAACTGGTTCACCGAAATGAGTTTCATATACTAGTACATGCTAAACTTGTTATGTGTCTGCTTGTTTCTTCTTTTAGAATGCTGACAGAATATTGGGGAAGAATGCCTTATTAAGCAATGGTAAAGGAAGTAATGCAGATAAGGTTTAGGATAGTGACACATCCTTGTTGGTCTCCAACAAAGCTGATAAACCAGCTAAGGAAGACTATCTTGAAGACAGCGAGACAACCCCAAAGTCCTGTCTTGGTTTAGTGTTTGAGTTACTGGCCACTACCGCTTGCACAAGCTATTCAAACTCACTGTATGAATTAGTTTGGTTTCTTGAGTCTCAACTACAAGCTGAAAGACATCGATCAGCTGTGTTGCGACAAGAAGCGGAAGGACTGCGGAAGTCCCTGGAGCATTCAGATGCATACTTTCTGGTGCAACAGCAAGCGTTGGAGGATTTTAGCGCCAAACAGGACAAAGCTAATCAGCTTGCTAAGCTTATTGTCAGCATGGTGGATACGCAGGATAACATTTCTTGAGCTCTTCTGAAGTTGTTTCAGTTATGCTCTTGTTTTGCTGCCGCGTTTATTTGCACTGGTGGCCAATTTTGACGGCCAGTGTATGTAATATGCTGCTTTGTTCCCTATATTTGCACTGGTGGCGAACTTTGATGCCTCGTGGATGTAATATGTGTAATAGCGGTAATAGGCTAGCATTAATTGCTTGCTTATTTATTTCCTTATTGTCTTGTTTAGTTGTTTGCTTGTAGTCACTGAAGTTCTTTTTCTGTGTTTTCTAGTGGCCACAATAGCCTATTTTTGGTAACTAGGCCAAAATAATCATGGCAACACACGGACTGTTGTAACCATGGGCCTCCTGCAGGCCGTATGATCCATGGGCCTTCTTCCGGCCGTAGGATCCATTGGCCTTCTATACGGGTCGTAGGATCCATTGGCCTTCTATACGGGCCTTAGGGTCCATGGGCCTTCTATGGGCCGTAGGGTCCATGGGCCTTCTACGGGTTGTAGATCCATGGGCCTCATATGGGTCGTAGATCCATGGGCCTTCTACGGGGCATATCATCATTTCACCAATCATGGGTCGTACTATTCGTGGACCATAATGGGCCATTAATAGACCGTATTTGATAACTCTATGAAAACAGCCCAACGGGTTTTTTTACATGAAAACGGCCCAACGTATTAACGGTCCGCAAACGGGCCGACTGTAACGACGGGCTGAATTTGGCCCACAAGCAGAAAATGATAGTAACGGGCCGTATGTAACCGAATGCTGCAAATGAGCCCAAGAATTAATGGGCCCTGAGAAGGCCGAAAGATAACTTGGGTTGGAAACGGCCCAATAGAATAACAGGCCATTAATGGGTATAAAGTGATACACTGTTCATTTCGGGCCAGTTTCACCACGGGCCGTTAATGGGCCAAGAGTTACAAAGGGCCTCATATGGGCCGAAAGAAGTCATGGGCCACACATGGGCCGGAAGTTAAAACGGGCTGGAATCATATTGGACGGCCCAGATAACACTACTGGGCCTAATTTGGATAGGGCGTAACTGGCCCTTTGTTAGCGGGCTGTAAATGGGCTATATGCGAACAGGCCGTTAACAGGCTTTCCGTGGGCCGGCCCGCCAACTTTTGACCAAGTCAAATGGGCCGGCCTTTTCACAGGAATGGGCCTCTTTTGGGCCGTGCCACGTGTCGCCGTATCATAGGCGCCTTCGGTCCAATGAGCGGATGACATCTGTCCCAACGGTGAGCCGACACGTGTTTCCTCCAGCCAATGATGATTTTACATGTGGAAAATCCCCATTGGTCGGGGCTATTAACGGGTTATCGGATCCAAAACCCGACCCGATAGCTTAACGGCGTTCCGTTACAGTGGATGCCACGTGTCGGTCACCCTTGGTGAAAGCACTTCTGTGACACTCGATTTATCATCATGGAAGTGGACACTTCCGTGATGATAATTTTGGTAATGTCATGGAACACTTCTACGACAGCACAGGTATGACTATCTTGATTCTGTCATAAAATCGTCATGGATGTCCATGCATGACAAAAAACGCGACCTACTGTAACAAACACGTATCATCACAGAAGTGTATTTTTTTGTAGTGATGGCAACACTTATAAAGAATTTTATTTGGGGAATTTATTGAATTATCCTTTAATCAACATGGAGAAGGGCTTTGTCCAGCCCGTGTTAACATGTAATGTAAGTTCATCCTTCTCAAGCCTTCAAACTTTGTTCTAGTATAGATTTGGATAGGCATAATTTCCTCCACTATTGTTTACTTTACTGTTTACAGCTGATTGGATGTTTGCAACAACTACCAGTTTTCAAATTGTAGTTGTAAAAACATGTTCCTTATGCAGAACAGATCCATTTATTTGCTTATATAATAGTGAAACATGTTACGTGTCTCCTTGTTTCTTTTTCAGAGTCGTATCTCTTATGCCAGGCATAACTTTAGGGAAGATAGTGAGCCAAACCATCTTGAGGACAGCGAGATGACCCCAAGGTCCTGTCTTGATGAAGACAGTGAGTTGAAGCTACTCACCAGCAGGTGTGAGACAACCTTTGTGCAGTCGCGGCCTCAATCAGTTTGACTTCTTCAGTCTCAACATAAAGCAGAAAGGCTTGCTTCAGCTCAGCTTCGACTTGAAGTCAAAGATGTAATGAAGATGTCAGAGGACTGTCTTACGCACCATCATGCCATACAGCTACGGGTGATGCATCTATCATTGACACAACTAAGGTCTAATCAGCTAGTACCTTCTGAAGTGCTCTCAGTTTTGTATATTCTTTTGTCGGCGCGTGTATTTGCGTTGGTGGCCAACTTTGATGCCCAGTGGATGTAGTATGTGTAATAGCCATGATAGCCTAGTGTCTGCTGCTTATTTATTTCCTTGTTGTCTTGTTATTTGTTTGCTTGTAATCAGTGCAGTTTTTTTCCGTAGTTTGCTAGTGGCCACAATGACCTATTTTCTAAAACTAGGCCACAATAACCATGGGCTACATATTTACTTTAGTGACACTGGGCCTCCTACGGGCCGTAGAAACAATGGGCCTTCTACGGGTCGTAGAAACAATGGGCCTTCTACGGGCCGTAGAAACAATGGGCCTTCTACGGGCCGTAGAAACAATGGGCCTTTTATGGGACATATCATCAGTGGGCCTTATATGGGCCGTATGATCGATTGGTCAAACATGGGCCAATTACAGACTACATTCTGGCCGTAAACGGGCTAGTGTTGGAATTGTTCGTTCATGGGCTGACCATAACGAGCCGTCGTTAATAGGCCATATTTGATGACGCTATGAAAACAGCCCAACGTATTAACGGGCCAAAAATGGGCCGACTGTAACCACGGGCTGAATTTGGCCCACAAGCAAAAAATGGCAGTAACGGGCCGTAAGTAACCGATTGCTGGAAATGAGCCCAAGAATAAATGGGCCCTGAGATGGCCGAAAGATAACATGGGCTGCAAATGGCCCAATGGATTAACGGGCCATTAATGGGTATAAAGTGATACATTGTTCATTACGGGCCAGTTTCACCATGGGTCGTTAATGGGCCAAGAGTTACAAAGGGCCTCATATGGGCCGAAAGACGTCATGGGCCCTACATGTGCCGGAACTTAAAATGGGATGGAATAATATTGGACGGCCCAGATGACGCTACTGGACCTAATTCAGATAGGTCGTAACGGGCCTGGGTTAGCGGGCTGGAAATGGGCTATATGCGAACAGGCCGTTAACAGGCTTTCTTTGGGCTGGCCCGCCACCTTTTGACCAAGTCAAACGGGCCGGCCTTTCCACAGGAATGGGCCCCTGTTGGGCCGTGCCACATGTTGACGTATCATAGGTGCCTTCGGTCTAATGAGTGGATGACATCTATCCCAACGGTGAGCCGACACGTGTTTCCTCCAGCCAATGCTGATTTTACACTTGGAAAATCCCCATTGGTTGGGGCTGTTAGCAGGTTATCGGATCCAAAACCAGACCCGATAGCTTAACGACGTTCTGTTACGGTGGATGCCACATGTCGGTCACCCTTTACGAAAGCACTTCTGTGACGAGCAATTTATCGTCATGGAGGTGGACACTTCCGTGATGATAATTTTGGTAATGTCATGGAACACTTCAACGACAGCACAGGTATGACTATCTTGATTCTGTCATAAAATCTTCATGGATGTACATGCATGACAAAAAACGCGACCTACTGTGACAAACACGTATCATCATGGAAGTGTATTTTTTTTGTAGTGTGGGCCTTTGGTTCCGTGCACGCTACTAAGCCGTCTGCAGGAACGAACGTGTCAGGCCAATTTGCCAGCATCCGGGCCAACTCTGGCTGGCACCGGGGCAAACAGTAGTGCAACTGTAATAAAGGTGTAGGCGGTCCCCGAGCGTCGCTCGGGGTTATCCCTGTTTGCATGGTGCAAGATCATGCGGGTGAGAAGCTCGCATTGCTTTAATGCAGACGAGGCGGAGGTTGACGAAGACAGCCAGCATGGCTCGATGCTCACGGAGCACACCGGCGCACCCGCTGGGTGTGGCTTTCGAGCCTCCGGGTGCTCGAAGGGGGGTCCGGCCGGTCAGGCCCGACCGGCCAGATGGCGGAGCGGTACGCAGCTGAGCCAGCTTAGCACAGTAGACGATGCCTTGAGGCTGCCGGGTCGGCTTGGCACAGCCGACCGGGCGATGAAACGGGCAGGGAGGGCCGCCGGTGGAGCAGCACCGCGGGCGGGCGGATGTGTCTTTTTCTTGCTTTTCTTCTTTGGCCGGCTGCGCAGCCGGACGGACATTTTTTTTTCATTTTCTTCTGCCGGCTATGGGCAGTCGGACGGCGTTTTCTTTTTTAGCAGGACACATGTTTCTTTTTTACCGGCTGTTGGCAGCCGGAAGTTTCTCTCTTTTATCCGGCTGGGCAACCGGACTCTTTTTCTTTCTTTCGCACCCGGTCGCTGACT
This sequence comes from Triticum turgidum subsp. durum, assembly GCA_900231445.1. Taxonomy (NCBI): domain Eukaryota; kingdom Viridiplantae; phylum Streptophyta; class Magnoliopsida; order Poales; family Poaceae; genus Triticum; species Triticum turgidum. Next base: position 464,231,305 of record LT934120.1, on the reverse strand, counting down.
TTTCTAGCCGGCTGTGGGTAGGCGGACTCATCTTATTTTTCACGAGAAGCCGGCCACAGCGACCAAACGGCCCTTTTTCTCTTTATTCTCATCGGGAACCTAGCCACAGCAGGCGGCTGGAGTGGGAGCGCAGCATTCGGTGGAGGCAAGGCTGGCTGCAGAGGCCGGATTGCGCGCGAGGCCGGGACATGAGGCGACACGGTGGGCCGACACGAGGAGAAGGCAAGCGTGCGTCGTAGCCGAGAGGCGGAGCCGGAAGCGAAGGAGGCCGGCTGCAGGGGAGGCCGGCACGACAGGGTGGAGCCGTGGCAGGGCACACGAAGGGAGCTGGGGCCGGGCAGAGCAATGGGGCTCCATGCGGGGGTAGGCATGGGCATGAAGGGATGTCACCGGTGATGGCGGAGCTCACGCGGTGGAGTTGGCATGCGCAGCCGTCGGAGGAGAGCCGGCACACGCGGGCACGATGGAGCAGCCGACGTTAGAGCAGCCGGGCACGACTGCGGCTGGTTGGACCCGGCAAGCGCACTCCGCATGGAGTAGGGAAGAGACGGACTCGGCAGGGAGGCCGGCTCACAGGCAAGGCGGAGACCGGACGCGCTGGAGTGGACGGGATGCAGGCGCGGGCCGGGACGCAGGCATGAGCCGGCGGGCACCAAGCCGACAAGCAGGTCACGGGACGCTGGCGCGAGCCGGCCATGGAGGTGCAGGTGCATTGCTGTGCAGGCGCGGGCACACATCCATACCAGCGAGAAAGCACGCACATAGTGCCAGCTGGCTGAAGAATCAATCGAGTTGTTGGATTGTGTTTGTTTGCTTGCTAAATTCGCACACTCGTGTTGTAGTGGCTATTGGATAGTGTATAAGCAGTGCCTGGCTTGCTGGTTAGTGTCTGGAGGAGCAGCCACACGCTCCGGCCGGAGCGAGACGTGCAGTGCGTGTGCGGACGGACGGCCAGCGTCGCAACGGCGGTGACGAAGAGGCCGAGGCCAACAACAAGGATCCGCTGTCCCGCATGGTCGCACCGGAGGTGGGTGGATGTCGAGCTCCCGAGCGCTATCGAAGAGATGGCGCAACGCAGCGGCGGAGGCGATGAAGATGGTCCTGCTCGGACCGCGGTTCCAGTGGTAGCTTGCCCCACGGTGGGCGCCAATTGTTGGAGTATTCTCGCACCAGTCGGTAGGGGATACCCCGATTCAACATATGCCAGAGGGTGGCTTGAGGTGAGGGCAAGAGTGCCATGGAATATCCGGGGGCGAGTATACCAGTATCACGCGGTAGTTTACCCAGGTTGGGGGCTCTCCGAAGAGATAATATCCCTACTCCTGCATGTCGGGATATATGTGGTATATCTGCAATATAGAGTGCTCCTAGAGCTGTAAATGTTGGGCATATCATGCGACGTATGCCAGGGGGTGGCTTATCATGAATGGGGACAAGAGTACGTCGTCGGGCTTTAGAAGCGGGAGTGAGCGAGACCGCCTACACCGGCGAATATTACCCAGGTTCGGGTCTCTCCTTGAAGATAACACCCCTAGTCCTGCTCTGCAGGGTCTCCGCATGATCACTATCTCAACAAGGTAGCTACAAGCTTAGTCCTTGAGTTGTTTTGCTAGAGGAGGAAGAAGAACAATGCTAGCCCTACTTCACTCTCTCTCTCTATGTGGGTATGTGGTAACTAGAGTGCTGAACCCTTTGCATGGGTGACCTGGGGGTTTATGTAGGCCTACCCCCAGGGGTACAATGGTAATCCAACTGGGTGTCGGACCCGGCCGACAGTGTCTCTAGACGCAGGCTTCTCCGCCGGCTGCTGGGGCGTGCCGCCTGGTGGGTCCCACCGGCTGCCATGATCTCGGCCGATAGGTTGGGCCCGCCGCCTGCGGGCCATGGTGACTGCTTTACACTATAGCCTTGCCCCTGATGACGGAGGCTTTGTCGGGGAGAGCATGGCTACAGTCCCGCCGCCTGGTGGGTGCTCACTGTAGCCACACCCCGTCTTATCTGGTTAATGACGCACAGACTCCAATGGAGAGGGAGGGCCGCCTGCTAGGAGTCGGCCCACCCCCATGCCGCCTGCTCAGGGCTCGCCGCCTTCTGGTATCTCACTAACAGGTAGGGTCCATCGCCTGTAGGCTGTACCGACCGCTTGTCGTGGGGGCATGGCTCCCTTTGGCACGGGTGATGTCATGGGCAGGGTGGTAACGTGTCGCGCCGGGCGGGGGGTGTTCGTCTGGTACACCGCACTGTGGCCACGACCTGCCCTGGTTCGAGGGTGACAGGTTGCACCGTATCCACGCCCAGTCTCTTTGTGGTACTGAGGTGCTCACTTTGAGGGGACTAGGGGCCGCCTGCTAGGAGTCGGCCCCCCTCGTGGCCGCCTTCTGGGGTTCGTCTTGGAGGTGCGAGGGGTGCAACTAGCCCCGATGTCTTGAAATACCATGGGGGGCTGATGAGGCTACCCGTGGTCATTTACTCCAACAGTAGTCCCCGAAGCTGGTGGGGCGCCGCGACTAAAAAGGCGAGAACCCTCAGTAGCTTCATACTCCGAGTGGTCTGCTGAAGTTGCTTTGTCTGGCTTATGGAGGTGCCGACAGCTAGGAGCCGGCCTTGGCTAGGCGGGCCGCCTGGTGAATTTGAAGTATCATGGTGGGGGCTGGGTGGCATGCCAGCCTGACGACAGGCTTGCCGCCTGTTGCTCGCCCGCTATGCGGCGTCAGCAGGCTAGGCTGGCCTGCCAGCCCACGCGCGTGACGGGACATCGACGCAGGCCGGGGCCCGCCACTACAGGGCCTCGGCACGCGCGTGGATACGCTACGGCCGAGGCGGGCGGTTTGGCTTCTGTGGCAGGTTAATCGCGCGTCGTTAACGCGCGGAATGCGTAGGGTTGTGGCGGGTGTGGGCGCAGTTAATCCCACGACCCCCCACGCTTCACCCCCTCGGCTCCGCTGCCAGAAGGCTATAAGTAGGGGGAGGGGGCGGCAGAACGCATGCGCGCCCTCCTCGCCCTTTGTCTTTGCCTTTTTCCTTCTTCTTCTCTTTGCTGCCGCCGCACCTCTTCCTCTTGCCGAGGTGCTGCAGCAGCTTGCCGTTGTCGGGCCTCCTCACGCCGCGGCTTCCTCACTCTGCCACGGATTCGCCCGCTCGTCCCCGCGTCGTGCCTCTATCGAGCGTCCATATCCATGGTGCGTGAACAGGCCGGCGATTGGAATGGCTCCAACATCCATGAAGACCACCTCACTTTCCTTCGCCAGACGTGGCGGCTGCCTCGCGAGACGCACGTAAAGGTGTGTGTTCCTCCTGAGGCGGAGATCTCGCCGGCGCCAGAGGACGGCGAACTTGTCGTCTTTCGGTCGCACTTTCTTCACGGCTTCAGCCTGCCGGCGAGAAGCTTCCTCCGCTCCTTCCTTACTTTCTACGAAGTCCAGGCGCACCACCATACGCCGAATACGGTGGTGCTGCTGTCCACCTTCGTCACCCTCTACGAGGGCTACCTCGACATGCTCCCCACCCTCGAGCTCTGGGGGGAGCTCTTCTACCTCAAGCTCGGCACCGCCGCCAAGAATGAGGCGGCCCAATGCGGAGCCGGTTTGCGTGCATGGCCGCGGGAGCCAGAGCGGCGCGTGGGGATGAAGGCGCTCGGGCTCGCGTAGGTGGCCGGCCAGCTGATACGTCTCCGTCGTATCTATAATTTTTTATTGTTCCATGCCAATATTCTACAACTTTCATACACTTTTGGCAACTTTTTATATTTTTTTTTGGGACTAACATATTGATCCAGTGCCCAGTGCCAGTTCCTGTTTGTTGCATGTTTTATGTTTCGCAGAAACCCCATATCAAACGGAGTCCAAACGGGATAAAAATGGACGGAGAATATTTTTGGAATATTTGTGATATTTGGGAATAAGAATCAACGCGAGACGGTGCCCGAGGGGGCCACGAGGCAGGGGCGCGCCCCTGACCCTTGTGGGCACCCCGTAAGGTGGTTGTTGCTGTTCTTTTGCCGCAAGAAAGCTAATTTTCGGGAAAAAAATTGTGGCGAAGGTTTCAATCCAATCGGAGTTACGGATCTCCGGATATATAAGAAACGGTGAAAGGCCAGAATCTGAGAACGCGAAAACAGAGAGAGACAGAGGGACAAATCAATTCTCGGAGGGGCTCTCGCCCCTCACACGCCATGGAGACCATGGACCAAAGGGGAACCCCTTCTCCCATCTAGGGAGCAGGTCAAGGGATAAGAAGAAGAAGAAGGGGAGCTCTCTCCCCCTCGCTTCTGGTGGCGCTGGAACGCCGCCGGGGCCATCATCATCACAGCGATCTACACCAACACCCCCGTCATCTTCAGCAACATCTCCATTACCTTCTCCCCATCTATATTCAGCGGTCCACTCTCCCGCAACCCGCTGTACCCTCTACTTGAACATTGTGCTTTACGCTTCATATTATTATCCAATGATGTGTTGCCATCCTATGATGTCTGAGTAGATTTTCGTTGTCCTTTCGGTAATTGGTGAATTGATATGATTGGTTTAATTTGCTTGTGGATATGTTGTTGTCCTATGGTGCTCTCCGTGTTGCGCAAGCTTGAGAGATTCCCACTGTAGGGTGTTGCAATATGTTGATGGTTCGCTTATTGTCTGTGTTGCGTGAGTGACTGAAACACAAACATGGATAAGTGGGTCATGGCGTATGGGAATAAACAGGACTTGATACTTTAATGCTATGGTTGGGTTTTACCTTAATGATCTTTAGTAGTTGCGGATGCTTTCTAGAGTTCCAATCACAAGTGCATATGATCCAAGAAGAGAAAGTATTTTAGCTTATGCCTGTCCCACATAAAACTTGCTATCGGTCTAGTAAAGTAGTCAATTTCTTAGGGACAATTCCGCAACTCCTACCACCACTTTTCCACACTCGCTATACTAACTTTATTGCTTCTTTATCTAAACAGCCCCTAGTCTTTATTTACGGTCTCTTTATTATCTTGGAAACCTATACAACAACACCTACAATGTCCTTCTAGTTTCATACTTTTTTTAGGTAAAGCGAACGGTAAGCGTGCGTAGAGTTGTATTGGTGGTCGATAGAACTTGAGGGAATATTTGTTCTACCTTTATCTCCTCGTTGGGTTCGACACTCTTACTTATCGAAAGAGGCTACAATTGATCCCCTATACTTGTGGGTTATCAAGACCAGCCCGTCGGAGCCGTGGAGGGGCGAGGCGGCGGGGTGCACGGCCGCGCAGGATCCTGACAGGGACGCTTCAACAACACTGGCGTGGCCAGAGATGCACGAGGCATGGTGCAGTGTAGGTGCTAACAACAAATTGCGTTGTTGTCTAAGTAGTGTATGGATGGTGTATGGTTGTTGCATAGGTATTATCTTACCACGGTTTGGCTAGAGGACAACTATGGCATCGTATTATCTGGGATATGTACAGGGTACATATGCGCCATGGACAAGCTCAGGCAGCGAGGCGCGCGGCACAGAGCGTCCATGGAAAATAGAGTGAGGCGGACGAGGACGAGGCCGTCGACGAGGACACATCGTCCCGCGCAACCGCCCCGAGGGCGTGTCGATGTAGAGCCCCTGAGCGCGACCGAAGAGATGACGGCCGTCGCGGCTAAGATGATGAAGATGGCGAGGCCGACACCGAGGATGCGCCGCCCCTCACGGCCACTCCGGGGGCGTGTCGATGTCGAGCCCCCGACCGCTACAGCAGAGACGGCGCGATGCCACGGCCGTGAAGACGAAAATGGTCCCGCCCGGATTGCGATTCTAGGAACAGCTCGCCCCACGGTGGGCGCCAACTGTCATGGTATTCTCACGGGGGGGTGTGAGACGACAAATGCTACATGGTGGCTTAAGGTGAGGGCAAGACTACCATGGAATATCCGGGGACGGGTATGCGAGTAGCACGCGCTAGTTTGCCCAGGTTCGGGGCTCTCCGGAGAGATAATACCCTACTCCTGCATGTCTATATGTATGTGGTATATCAGCAGTACAGAGTGCTTCTGGAGTTGTATCTGAGGTCAGTGTCATAGGCATCTTGCCTCGTATGTGTAAAGCAGTAGCAGGGAGCTAGCTAGCTAGATGGCCAAATGAGCCTATCCATGTGTGTCCATGCGTAAGAGCATGTGTGTGTGTGTGCTCATGCGTGAGCGCTTGGGCATGCATGCATGTATGAGTGTGGAGTGGATGGATGGCTGGCTAGCTCCCTCTTATAGTGTGAGGGTAGCTTACATCCAAAGCTAGATGGGTATGGTGGGTGGTCGCCCACCCACCAACTAAACTATTCCAGATGTCACGCGAGGTGACATGCTGCACAGGCTATCACTACAAAAAAAAAGACACATCTGCGACATTTTTGGCCAAACGATTTTTTTCCTGTCATACTTATGAAACTTCTATGACGATAATTCTCACAAAACCTGGTATCATCATAGATGTGGTGGTCTCCTACTTCTATGACAAAAAATCATGACAGAAAATGGGATTTTCGTCCTGGGCGGGCCGGAGACGCAGTTGCATGCCATTCTTTGGGGCGTCCATGACGGAAAAAACCGTGATGCACATTTCTCTCCTACCGTAGGCGCATGGGTGCAAGGCGTTGGGCTCTAACTGAACCCAAGCTAGGCGTTGTCTCACCGAACTCGAGTGATTGCACTGCAAGCTATGCGTTACTAAACCCGAGCGATCGAGCGATTCCTTCGCTACTGCTGGTAACTGAAGCCGATCGATACTGCCTCTGGATGAACAGTGAGCGTTGCTGGGGGTGGTGGATGAATAGTTCCCGGTGGGGGTGGATGAACAGGACCCCGTGGTGTTGCCGCTGGATAAACAAGACCCCGATCGATCGAGCCGGTTGGGCGTGGATGAACAGGACCCCATGGAGGGCTGTATGAACAGGACCCCGCGGAAGGCTGGATGAACAGGACCCCGTGGAGGGAAGGTTGAATAGTAGTCTGTGGAGGGCAGGTTGAACAGTAGCCAGTGGAGGGTTGGATGAACAGTAGCCCGTGGAGGGGTGGTTGAACAGGAGCCCGTGGAGAGGGCTAGTTGAACAGTAGTCGGTGGAGTAGCGTGCGGTGGAGGCTGGATGAAAAGGAGCCCATGGATGAACAGTCGTGGGTGGAGGCTGGAGGAGGTCGACGGTGGATGAACAGTAGCCCGTGGAGGCTGGAGGAGGTCGACGGTGGAGATGAACAGTATCCGGTGGAGTCCCGTTTTGCTGTACGCCACACCCCTCCCGATGAATAGGACCCCCATTTCGACCGTAGCACTCAAACCAAGTTTGTTTCCTTGCTGTACACCACACCCCTCCCGACCAACAGGACCTCATTTTGACCGTAGGAGGTCCAACAGAAGTCAGTTTCCTCCGTTTTGCGGTACGCCAGACCCCTCCCGATGAACATGATCTTGTTTCAAACATGGCCGATCGAACACAAGGTCGTTTCCTCCGTTCTGCGGTACCCCAGGCCTCGTTTCCATCGGATGTTCCATCAAAGCCCTCCTGATGAATGATAACCCACAATTGTAGGGGATCGCAACAGCTTTCGAGGGTAGAGTATTCAACCCAAATTTATTGATTCGACACAAGGGGAGCCAAAGGATATTCTTAAGAATTAGCAGTTGAGTTGTCAATTCAACCACACCTGGATAACTTAGTATCTGCAGTAAAGTATTTAGTAGCAAAGTAGTATGATAGTAAAGGTAACAGTGGCAAAAGTAAAGGTAATAGTTTTGTAGTGATTATAACAGTAGCAATGGAAAAGTAAATAAGAGAAACACAAGATGTGAAAAGCTCGTAGGCATTGGATCAGTGATGGATAATTATGTCGGATGCGATTCCTCATGTCATAGGTATAACATAGGGTGACACAGAACTAGATCAAATTCATCAATGTAATGTAGGCATGTATTTCGAATATAGTCATACATGCTTATGGAAAAGAACTTGCATGACATCTTTTGTCCTACCCTCTCTTGGCAGCAGGGTCAGAAACTAAGGGATATTAAGGCCTCCTTTTAATAGAGAACCGGAAAAAAGCATTAGCACATAGTGAATAAAAGAACTACTCAAACTATGGTCATCACCGAGAAGTATCCCGATTATTGTCACTTCGGGGTTGTCGGATCATAACAGATAATAGGTGACTATAGACTTGCAAGATAGGATCAAGAACTCACATATATTCATGAAAACATAATAGGTTCAGATCTGAAATCATGGCACTCGGGCCCTAGTGACAAGCATTAAGCATAGCAAAGTCATAGCAACATCAAGCTCAGAACATAATGGATAGTAGGGATCAAACCCTAACAAAAATAACTTGATGACATAGTAAATCTCATCCAACCCATCACCGTCCAGCAAGCCTACGATGGAATTACTCACGCACGGCGGTGAGCATCATGAAATTGGTGATGGAGGATGGTTGATGATGACGACGACGACGAATCCCCCTCTCCGGAGCCCCGAACGGACTCTAGATCAGCCCTCCCGAGAGAGATTAGGGCTTGGCAGCGGCTCCGTATCGTAAAACCCGATGAAACTTTCTCTCTGATTTTTTTCTCCGCGAAACGGACTATATGGAGTTGGAGTTGAGTCGGTGGAGCCTCAGGGGGCCCATGAGACAGGGGGCGCGCCCCCACCCTCGTGGATAGGGTGTGGGCCCCCTTGCCGTGATTCTTTCGCTAGTATTTTTTATAGTTTCCAAAACTTATCTCCGTGGATTTTTAGTTCATTCCGAGAACTTTTGTTTTCTGCATAATAAACAACATCATGGTAGTTCTGCTGAAAACAGCGTCGGTCTGGATTAGTTTCATTCAAATCATGCAAGTTAGAGTCCAAAACAAGGGAAAAAGTGTTTGGAAAGTAGATACGTCGGAGACGTATCAATGAACACGACGACGCATTCCGTTCCGACCCAGCTGGTTGGCTCCCCGTGAACACGATGATGATGCAGTTTCTCCATTCCAACCCAGCCATGTACATGAGCCATGGCCGTACGTATGCGCGAGTAGGCGTTCGAGACTCCGCCCGTATGTACGTACGTGGCCGTTTTTTCTTTCTTGCACCCTGGTCGTTGTACGTACGTGTACATGCTACGTGCGCGCCTATACTATGACACGTGCGTGCCTCTACATCAACCAGTATGTACGTACACGTCCGTGACCAGGATGACAATGCTTAGTACGCTTCGACCAGGTGGGTCCCGACTGTCAGGCACTTCCTTGCGTGCGAAGATGTAGCTGGTGGGTCCCACCAGTCAGGGGGCGAATCATTTTTTTCTCGTAATATGGATGCACTTCCTTGCGTGCGAAGATGTAGCTGGTAGGTCCCAGCAGTCAGGGGGAAACATTTTTTTCGCAAAATACGATTGCCCGTCCGGTGGGTCCCTGCTGTCAGGTGGAGGAATAATTATTTTGCACGTAATAAGGAGCCAATTCCTTGCGGCTGCAATGGACCCAGCTGTCAATTTATCAACGTAAAGTACTCTTCTGATGGAAGTCATTCCTTGACCATGTAACCATGCCGCGCCGAGAGCACCAGGGCGATGGTCGAACGCGAGGCCTAGGCAGGGGACGACGCAGAGCCGGGGAAGACGCGGTAGTGGATGCCCACGCGTAGAGGAGTACGAGGGTTCACTGGTTCAGCTGCGGTGTGAGGCTGTTGTCGCCACAGAATAACAGGGGGTGTGGGTGAGTAGAGGGATGGTCTGGCCAGTGGTGGGAGTAGTAGTGGACGGTGAGGCCTCCGCGGCATCACAGCCGACCATGGGAGGTAGGAGGACAAGGCATGACCGGCACTGGTTTGGGCGGCTCGAGCAAGAAGACTAGAGATTGAAGAACACTATGGCCGTTGGATGGACATCATACGATAACTGGAGCTAGAATCATTCATATATTGACTAAGTTGACAAAGCCCTCCATCCCCGTCAACTTAGTAGGCCCACAAGTAATCCTCCCACTATGGTGGGTCCCAGCTGGCAGGGGGTATTCATTTTTTTGTGTGCAATAAGGAGGCACTTCCTTGCGTGCAAAGATATACCTGGTGGGTCTGACCTGTCATCGGAGGGAACGTTTTTTTCGCGAAATACAGAGGCCCTTCCGGTGGGTCCCAGATGTCAGGTGGAGGAATCATTATTTTACGCCTAATAAGGAGGCATTTCCTTGTGTGCCGCCGTGGACCGAGCTGTCAGCCTCTCCACGTACAGTCCACTTCCAGTGGATGTCGTTCGTTGACAATGTTGACCACGCCGCGCCGAGAGAACCAGGGCGGTGGCGACAGCGAGGCCTACAAAGGGAACAACACGGAGCCGGGGAAGACACGACAGTGGCTGCCTACACGGTGGAGAGTACGAGGGTTGACTAGTTTGGCTGCCGTCGCAGGAAAATAATAGGAGGTGTGGGTGAGTAGAGGGATAGACAGGCTAGGGATGCGAGTATGGTGGGGCCGTGAGGCCTGCCCGGCATCACAGCCGGCCATGGCAGGCGGGAGCAGGCGGTTCCACCGGCGCTGGTTTGGGCGGCTGGAGCAGGAAGATCATGGACTGAAGAAGCACGATTGCCGTTAGATTGACATCTAACGGTCTGACATTGGTAGAGTTGATTGTTGACTAAGTTTCTTTTTTGAGAAACCTTGTGTATGCATGAACTTAGTAGGCCCACAAGTCAGCCTCCAAAACTGTGGCAGACAACATAAAGCTCATTTGCTATTTTTTCATAATTTGCAGCCCATTTGCTATTTTTTTCATAATTTGCAGCCCATTTTCTGCCCAGGACCACGGTCAAAAAGTTCAACCTTATTTTGCATATTTTCGTGGAGTCCGAACTACTGTAATCCCGAAATGATAAACATTTTTTTAAGAACTTATTGATTTGCCAAAAAAATCATTTTGTTTTTGTAAGCAAATAAGATGTGGGACAATTGAGTTGGTTTAAGGGAAAATTAGTGGTAAAAAATGAGCGTTGGGAGGGAAAACAGCAACAAAAATAAGGATGTAAATATGAAAAGAGAATTTTATGTATTTTCAATATAATAATACGTGTATATGAACTAGTAAAACTATCGGTAGAGATTAGGAAACAGATGTAGGACATGAGTTTCAAGAGGAAAATTGAACTGGGTTTTGTGTTTGTTTCAGTAAAAAAACTGCCTATAGATGTTGTAAGACAAAATATAACTAACTCTGGCAGGCCAGAGGCCTGTAGATACCTGCTGGATTTTTGTGCCCTGTTGTTGTCATTGGTTGGGCCTGTTAAAAACAAAACCAAGCCTGGGCAGTCTACAGCCCAGTTGAAACTTGCTCGACCTGAAAAAACAATATACCTCCTCAATAAACGAGAGAATTCCGCAAGTACAGACTGATAACAGGGATGCAGCTGGGATATTGTTTTTTCATCGTGATAATAAGTGCATGCACTTGTTTCGGAAAATTTGCAGAACTAGGAATTCGAACGGCAGGTGCTTATGCTACCCATCAAATAAAAATCAGGTGCCCGAAAATTCGTTTCGAAACAAATGATTTAGCTTTATATCCACATCGACCCTCGGCATGATGGTCGTTAGCAAATGCCAAGTTCATACCAAAATATCGTTAACAACAATACCAACTTGTGGACGACAAGGTAGTACAAGTACCAATACCAAACTAACTTATAATCTTTTTACTCCTCGCCCAAGTGTTCGTCTGGTAGAAAATCTTGCAGAGGACCAGCTCCCGCTCCTTCTCTTGCTCCAGGTCCTGGTATCACCTAGTTGGTCCTCTGTTGGTCGAAGTTCTTGTGGGTGTGCAGCACCAGAACCTTTTTGGTGCCTGTCTGCCGGCCGTGGACCATCACCGGCAAAGTATTGTCGGTCTTGTGCCACATCGCGTGCATGCTACACTCCGACTGTATCTTGCGACGCGTCAACGTGCCCCTTTTGAACACCTTGGAATTGCGCTGGAAGAAATGCTTGGTTAGGCCACTCAGTGTGATACCTGCAGTATTCTCAAATACAGGTTTAAGTGTTTGTAGTTGGCATTTTCATAAAATCTTTGGCATGCTGCGACGGTGTATATAGGGAACTATATATAGGGCACGACGAGGTGTTCCCGAACTTGCCGAACCGATAGCTGAAAAAAGAAAAAAAAACACCCACGAACTGCCCACCCACCAGGATCCCTGGCTAGCTCCCACCCCAACAACGACATCCCAAGATCTCACGCCGTCACCGCGACACTACCGGACTCGCGGTCTATGCCTACTGCCATGGGCCGTCGGCATAGGCCCCTAGGCCGTCGACATAGATCTATGCCGACGGCAGCCGTCGGCATAGAGCCGTCAGTATAGATTACGTCAGCGTACTCCTGTCAGACCGTCGGCATAATAATGCCATCGGCATAGGGGTCTATGCCGACGGCCCTGGCGTAGCCGTCGGCATAGTTTAGCCGTCGGCGTAGTTTTCCCTCTGACGGCAATGGACGGTGCCGTCAAACTGCTGGCAGGCCAGGAGGCGACACGTGGCAGGGCTATGCCTACGGCAAAGCCATCGGCATAGGTTTAATCTATGCCGACGGCTTTGCCGTAGGCATAGCCCTGCCATGTGTCGCCTCCTGGTGTAACCTGGTGGCATGGCTATGCCTACGGCCAAGCCGTCGTCATAGATATAAATCTATGCCGACTGCTTGGCCGTAGGCATAGCCGTGCCACGTGTCGCCTCCTGGTGGCTCCTGAATTTATCTATGCCGACGGCTTTGCCGTAGGCATAGTTTTTTTTATTCCCTCTTTTCTCTTTTCTAATTCATTTGACAACATTTCAAAACAGAATAATATGAAATATGACAGTTCATCAACATCATTTAAACATAGTCAAGTTCATCATCTAAAGATCATCACCGGCGAAAGTCCACGGACATAAGAGTAGTGCAAGACATGAAACATCATAAAAGTTGAAACATGAAAGACATGGCACAACGGCCGCATACACGGAATCATCATCGACATCAAGCACCACCGAGTCCACCTCCTCCAAAACCACCACCACCACCGAGTCCACCTCCGCCAAAACCACCACCAAGTCCACCTCCGCCAAAACCGCCACCGCCTAGTCCTCCTCCACCAAAACCGCCACCGCGACCACCATCACTCTGCCAGATCGGAGTGACTGGGGTCGACGTAGCAGGAGTCGAGCCACCGGTCCCCTACATGTTTGAAAGAAGATTCTAACGGTAAATATGACATGATAGTGTTGAATGAACAAGAACTAGTTTGTCATTAGTTAGGAAAATTTACTAACCGGAGTATCACCGCCTAGTGCTAGCCATTCCTCGAACGTGGGAATGTGTGGGGCGTCTCCCGCAGGTGGTGGTGGGGGTCCAACTTGTGGTGGCTCCGTGCGGTTAGTCCAAGACGCCAACATAGCCTGGATGTTAGTTAAACAAGTCCACTTAGAAACAAGCCGTGATCAACAAAGTTAGAAGGAATGAAAGTGCAAATTTGAGCTTGGTTTAAGAGGGCAAAACTAACCGCCATCACTTGACGGCTGTAATCATCGTTTGCCTTCACTCGTTGCAAGTACTCCCTCACCTCAATATGCCTATGCTCGAGAAAGGTCTGATATGCCTACAAAATTGAGGTTGTTTCTAAGTGGGCAGTGATGAAAACAAACTAATAAAGATAGAGACAAAGAAGATAAGGGGAAGTACTTACAGCACATTGGCGGACTAAGGGAGGCTGCGAACGCCCCGTACTCTCTAATGGGCTCGGGTTGGTAGCTCGAAGCCGTGTGTACGAGATCGACGGAGTGACCAAGCCATCGAAACACGGATACCGGCCATGGGACTTACCCTGGATGGCCACCACCGCCGTGTCGTCGATCTGAGACTGGGCGACCTCAGGAATAGGAACATCCGGATGCAACTTCTGATAGTTCTGAGTGTAAGACTGCAGGTGTTTCTCGGTGTTGTCGTAGTACTGGCTCTCGCCCTCCTTGCGATCACTCCGCTCGTGGGCCAGCTTCCACGACTCCATGTCTGATAGCGGCCTCTGCAACTTGTCCTCCTGCAATGTCAAACAGAAGTTAGCCATACATAAGAACATGACGGTAAAGAAGAACCAAAATGCATCTTTCATATAGATATACCTTCATGGCCTTGAAGCCCCAGTGGTTCCTGTTTCCTTGGCCGTGTGTCCCGTCTTTTCCACGGTTAGCCCGGGCCTTGATGCTCTTGGCAACAAACTCTGGATCGTCACCGACCCACCTATCCACCAAACACGCCCATCCGTCATGCCTTCCATAGCACCAACGAGGAACAACCTATGCAAATTTTGGAAGCATGACATGTGAGCACGAAACTTATAGTTGACTCCTTGAAACAATGAAAAGTCAGTAATAGTTACCATCATGAACTGCTCCCTGCTCATGGTAATTTTTTGCCTCTGTGCTTGAGTTTTGGTCATCTTTTGTTGCAGGTAGATGTGGTAGTACTGTGAGACGGCAACCCAACGCACCTCGTACTGCAACTGACGAGCTTTCTTCTTTGCAGACGCAAGTAAAACCACGTCGGCTCTGGCCTTGTGCTCATCAAGAACTCTATAGAGTTGCTGCAATCATGCATAAACCAGAAGCAAACAAGGCATGATTTGAGTGATTCAATGATAAACTATGAACGAAACTAAAGACAAGTGATTCAAAAGGGAACTTACCCAAAATTTGGTGATCACGGCCTTAGCGGCCGTCCCGTACTCCGCATTGCTGCAAGCCTCGTAGTGGGCCCAGCTAGTGGCCAAAACACGCAGCTGTGGGTCCCTGTCTGGCCGCGGGCAGAATAGGCCAGGCCAAAACATCCCAACCCTTTAGGTACTCTTTCTGGCATGGGTAAGGCAGATAATATACTTGTGTGGCCTGGGTAGCGGCGATAAAGAGATCAGCTCCGGCATAGACGGTTGATGGTTTAACTTCAACTAAACCAACAGAAGGTGTATGTCTCAGACCCTTTTTGGGGTCGAACCATCGGCATTTGAACACAGTGAGACTTAGGTGTTTACGGCCACATTTGAATGTAAGCTCGTATATTTTTCCTACCCTTCTGTAGTAATCTACATTATTATCTCCTTCAGTGAAGACTCCGGTATTTATGGTTTTGGGATCAGGCCGACTGTTCTGGTGCTCCTTTGTATGGAAGCGATACCCATTCACATCATACTTTTGGCATGTCATGACGGTAGGGTCAAAACCCATGGAAACCCATCTCAATTCTTCATCCATTGATTTGTTCGGATCATTTCCCTACAAGTTTAATTGAAATTATAGGGTGCATGAGTTTAATTGGAAGTGTGAAATGGGTAATAGGGAAGTGTGAAATATTACTTTCTCCATGAACCACGCAACGAAATTTTTCCTTCCATCAGCACCCTTTCGGAGAAGAGCAAGTGCCTCCGCTTCAGTAGGAGGCAGCATTCCTATCCATTCTTCCTCAACGAATTGACTACAATAAGAAAAGCGGTATAAGAACTAGGCAAAGTGAACATAACGAATTGACTAAAAGAATGGTGCAAAGGTATTACCTCATCCACTCATCCTCAACTTCTTTGATGTTGTGCAAGATATAGAACATGACATCCTCCCATTCATCTCGTGGCATGACATAAGATGTCGAGCATCCAGCTATGCCACCTTGCCCAGTGAATAGAGGCAACTTGGGTTTATATTTGGGTTCTTCTGTATTGTATCGAGACACCTTATTGTGCAACGTGGGAACATGGTCTGGATAGTAGGCCGTCCTGAGGTCTGCCACCTCCTCTAGGATAACTGCCTCAGCTATGGAAGCTTCAATCTTAGATTTGTTTCCACATTTCTGTCTCAGATGCTTGTTCTGTCTCTCAGGGCCGTACTGCCAACGATACTGCACAGGGCCCCCCAACAATACCTCGTTCGCAAGGTGCAAAATGAGATGTGTCATCGGAGTAAAGAAGCCTGGCGGGAAGATCTTCTCTAGCTTGCATATCAACTCTGGCGCCTTCTTATGCATTTCTTTTATCTTCTCAGGACATACTTCTTTAGCACAAAGCGTTCGGAAGAAATGGCTTAACTCCGCAAGCACACGCCAGACACGCTCGGGAACATAGCCCCGAACCATCACCGGCATAATCTGCTCAATCCATACATGATAGTCATGACTCTTCAGCCCGGTCACTCTGCCCGTTGAAAGATTGACCCCCTTACTTATATTCGACGCATAACCATCAGTGAACTTCACGACGTGTTTCAGCCACTTGAATGCCTCCATCTTATGATCCTTTTTAAGTACGAAGTCAGCATCTGGCTTGAACCAAGATTTTCGACTGTCTGTGGGAGGTTGCATGTGAAGACGTGGTCTATCACAAATATTCTGTTGATCGACTCTAGCATTAACATTATCCTTTGTCTTATCAGGAATGTTGAGGATCGTGTTAAAAAGGGACTCTGCGACATTCTTTTCGGTGTGCATCACGTCGATGTTGTATGGAAGTTTGAGGTCCTTAAAATAGGGAAGCTGCGTGAAGGGGGTAATGTGAGTCCAGTTGTGCGTCTCACCATATCCTTCAAAACATTTTTTCCCTTTACCGATGCCTTTGCCTTTGCCTTTGCATTTGCCTTTCCCTTTACCGGCAGACTTAAGAGCTTTGAGCTGAGCAAGCACATCCGCACCAGAAAATGTTGGAATCTCGTTTACTTCATGAACAACTTTGCCTTTTGTGAAGTTCTTCTTGTCTTCCCTATCAGGATGGTCTGGAGGGAGGAATTGTCGATGCTGGTCAAAGGCAACATACTTGCCACCCTTCTTCAGCCAAATGAAAATCAAGGCCTGCATGCACACTGGGCAAGGCATCTTTCCACTTGTACACCATCCACCAACGGCTGCATAAACACACTCAAATTCTTCCCTAGATATTCAGGCCCCGGAATTATAAGCGACAGGAACATGGTCTTGCGTTGCATTATGGCGCCGGGAGGGAGATTGAGCGGAATAACAAATATGGTCCAGCAGCTGTATGGATTAGACGACATACCATATGGATTGAACCCATCACCTGTTATAGCAATTCTGACATTCCCAACCTCGGCTGCTTCCTCTGGGTACTTTATATCGAATGACTTCCATGCTTCACCTTCTGATGTATGTACAATTTTTTTTGGATTGTACCTTTTCCCTTCCTTGTGCCACTTCATCATTTTGGCAGACTCCTCGGTGATGAAAAGGCACTACAGTCTTTTTATAAAATCAAGATACCGAAGAACCTTCACAGGGATTTTTAGCTGCCGCTTCTGACCATGCTTATCGACCACCTCAATATACCGAGAGGAACCACACTTCCTACAGTAGTTGTCATCCGCATACTCATGCCTAAACAAAAGGCAATTCTCTGGACAAACATGTATTTTCTCATAGTCCATGGAGAGCGCCTTCATGATTTTCTTCGTACCGTACAGGGTTTTCGGCAATTCATGGACCTCGGGCAGGCTGTTAGCCCATACTCCCAGAAATGCTTCGAAGCAACCTCGGCTACAACCGTACTCAGCCTTCACTTCCACCAGTTGCGAGATGGCATCCAGCACAGACATCTTGGCACCCTCATAGAGAGGTTTCTTTGACGAGGCCAAGATTTCCAGGAAGGCCTTTGCGGTTTCCTCCGGCTCCTCCGGTTCATTCGCTGAATGTGACGGAGGTGTCGGCTGTGCAGCAAAGACATCATCTAGCATGTCTCTAACCCCATTGTCCTCATAACCAGCAACGCGTTGTCGTATCACATCCTCTCTACCACGGTCCCGCTGGGCAAAGTTTATCGGCATATTAAAGTTGGGCATAAATCCATGTGTGCGAAGGTGCTTAGTCATTGCACTCTTATCTCTGCGGATACATATCTTACATCTGGCACACGGGCATTCTGGCACCATCCTCATTGGACTACGGAATATCTCTTTCAAAAACACATCAGTTTTCTCGACCCACTCTGTTGTTACTTGATTCCGACGGAAAAACCCACTATACATCCAATGATTATCTGCCATCTCTGCTTTATTGGAACCCACACAACAAAATTAAGCATTCATTTAAATTACCCACATCAATATTTTATTTTTTACAAGGTTGACATTTAATCCACCTACATCTCTAATAGGTAAAGATGGGTCCTAATCCCACCCGAGAATGTGTAGATTGAGTACGGTCCATGCTCTACCCCATTCCGAGACAAAATTTCAGCCGCACCTCCCCGCTGTTCTCCAAATACACGTCTCGGAAAAATGCCGAGAGAATGTGCATCCGGAGAACAACAGGGAGGCGCCGCCGAAATCCTGTCTCGGAACGGGGTAGAGCATGAACAACGTACCCAATCTACACATCCTCGAGCTGTCCGTGGAAAGCGCTGGACAATCCGAAAGAGCTGTGGTGATAAATATGCAATTGAATGCATATTTATCATTGCAACCCTTTCGGACGGGAGACCTAGGTTACGCGACTTGATGTGAAAATTCAATCTAGTGACATGGAAAAAAAGTGGACGAGGTCATGGAATTGTTTCTCACCCTCCGATGTAGTCGATCAAAGGAGAGGGACGATCGTGGACCAACACCTCCAACGTCGACGATCACTCCACGAAGATGGAATACCATAAATCCTGTTATTTACACCGAGTGAAAAAAATTAGGTCATCACATCACATTAAGCATTGACACTTTAAACTATAATGAAAAATCATATTTTGTCAACTGTCAAATTTGGAAGCACTTATCATATCGCATTTTAGGTCATCACCTCACATTAAGCATTGACACATCAATTTTTTTAGCAAGATCATCATGATGAAATAACCGCTTATCGTATCCCAAATTTGAAGCACATCTCACATAGCTACTTAACAACATCACAAACTGAAAATAAAATCTTCGTTAACAATTTTATGAACTAAGTGACTCAAGTTGCTTTTTTAACTATGATAATTCATTTTGCCGAGATTCATCCATCTAGCAACCTAACCGTAGCAAAATAACTCATTTTGCCGAGATTCCTCCATCCATCTAAGATACATATACAACATTCATCCATCTAGCAACCTAACAACATCCAAAATCCATCCATGCATTCATTCATACATCGAACAATAGCTAAATAATGCAAAAAAATGGGAAAAAAGGAGTGTTAGCTCACCGGGCAGAGAGGCGTCACGGTGGTGGAGTTGGAGGCAGGGGCCGGCGGTGGAGGTGAGGGGAGGGCCGGGGCGGAGCTGGGCCGGCCGGGAAGGTCGGCCGGTCGGACTAGCAGGGGGCCGGCCGGTCGGACCAGCAGGGGGCCGGCCAGGTGTGACGCCCGGATAGTTAAGCTACAGTGAACCTCCGCTAATGATGCCACGTCACCTCGAATTACTGTTTATAAACTCGCGCCAGTTCGAAACCTAGTTCAAACTTTAAAAATTAAGCAAACAATAAAAGTTTTCAACTCTTAAAACTAAAATGTTTGGGGTGAACCAAATATTACATAGGTAATTATGATGGAGAAACCATACCTTTATAAGATATTTAAATACTATAAGATAATTGAAACAGTAGTGAAAACTATTATTTATATACTTTTAAATATTAATTAATTACGAAACTAATTTAGCTTGGGTAGCAAGCTAATGTGGCATTGGCATATTTGTTAACAGCAAATTAGGCGCCATTATAGTATTTTACTAAAACAAAAATAAATGGAAACTAAAAGAAAACATAAAAGAAAATCGCCCCTCGTCCCACTCCTCCCTCATCCTTCCCCGATCTAGATCGGGGCAACCCCGATCCCATCGGCGCCCCACGCTCCACCACACCCCCGCGATCCCCA
>LT934120.1:464186253-464196294 GCA_900231445.1 Triticum turgidum subsp. durum | reverse complement strand
TATGAGGGCCCGGTACGACGCTCCGGTGGCATTGCTACCCCCAGGGCCCCCGTCCCGCCTAATCCTTTAGCGTTTCACCACGAGATCTAGCCCTTTGACTTCCCATGGACGGGCTTTGACCAGTGGACCTCTCCACCCGGTTGTGTCGGGTCGGCCCAGAGGGACACCGGGGAGCAACATCCGGGCCAAATCCACAGCTAAATCCACTCCGTGTAGACCCGACGCGTCCGTTTCCCCCCTCCAAGTTCGGGCGGCGGCGCCGTCCGTGAGGGAGGCCACGCACCGGAGACGCGTACCGCCTCTTCGGACATGCCACAACACCACCCGGTTGTCAACACGTACTATATGTAAGTTAGTCAAATAATAATATTTAAGAAAACATAAAATATAGCTATGAAAAAAAAGAAAAAATTAACAAGTGGAGGGGGTGACCGGGAAGTGGATAAGGGAACTATGATAAAAAGATCGATGACGTGGTAAAAAAAGAAAAAAAATATGAAAAAATATAGATATGAAAAAAAGAAAAAAAGAAATAAAGGAAAAAAGAAAAAAAAACTATGCCGACGGCAAAGCCGTCGGCATAGCTGCGGCATAGGGCAGATGGCCGGCGCGCTGCGGATCGATGATGTGGCATCTATGCCGATGGCAGCCGTCGACATAGGTGGTGGTCGGTGCGCCTCGGATCGATGACGTGCTAAGGGCATCTATGCCGACGGCCTCTCGCCTCGGCCGTCGGCATAGATCGGACGCCGTTAGCCGCACGGCACGGCGGGATCGCCGGGCCCGCAACTATGCCGACGGCCAAGATATGTCGACGGCCGCTGTAGGCGTAAGTTTGGGTAAGCCGACGGAATTTCTGGGCCGACGGGGGCCGTCGGCATATGTCTGGATAACCCGACGGCTTTATTACGCCGACGGCCTGGATATGGCTGTCGGCATAGCCCTGACAAGGCCGACGGTGGCCGTCGGCATAGATATGGCCGTCGGCATAGGGCCCTGTTCCGGTAGTGCGACCTCCCCGCCGCTGTGCCATGACCGGACCCCCGACCACCCTGTCGCCGCCGCCGCACCCCGCCTCCTCCACCGCCGCCTAAGCGCCACCTCCCCGGCCGCCGGAGCGCTACCTCCCCAGGCGCTTCCCTCCTACCCCGACGGGTGCGACTCACCGGGCGCCGCACCTGCGTCTCGCTGCTCCGCTCCCCGACTGCCGGTGAGCCATCCACCCAGCTCCAGCAACCCATGGATATGTCTCCCGCCCTCTTCCTGACTTCCCTCGGCGAGGCTCCACAGCCACCGCACCGCCTCCCGCGGCGCCACCGCCTCCCGCGGCGCCCGAGCCATTGCACGCGGCGAAAGCTATAACCGCCGCCCCTCCACTCCAACCTATGCTCCGGCAGGACCTTCTAGCCCATCCGGCACGGCCTTCCCTCCCCTCCTACGCGGACTCCCCTCTGCTCCGGCGTGACCTCCTCGTCCACAACCACATCCTCATCCTCCCTTGAGCATCTTCGTCCTGCCTACAGCCACATGTGCAAGCTCGACCCACTGCATCTTCCTCCTCCTTCCTTCCGCCGTTCAACTACACCAACCGGCGTCGTTCAACTAAATCACCAAGCGCCTTCCATCTCTATTTTTCTCCTCAGCCAGCAACCGAAATGGCGGCGACCGAGCCATCTCCTCTAGATGCTCTGCGTGCAGCCGTCGGCCTTTCGCACGCCATCGACCCCTGCCATCCTTGTATGCACCATCTTCCTCCTGTGCACGACGGACTTCCTCCCCCGCAGGCTGTGACCTTCTTACTCCAGTGTGGCTGCTAGCCAGCGCTTGTGTTCTCGCTGACCCATTGTCTGCTAGTGCTTCAGACCCCTTTGGTACCGTTGCTTGATAGCCATGTGCAATTGCTTCAGTTTTTTGACCTGTGCTACTACATGTCTACTGGTTACTTCCTCCATCTGATGTTGCTGATGTTGCTGTTGTTCAACATCACGTGGTTGTAGAGGGTACAAGGAAGGTGGAGTAAATTTCTCATGGCTGCTTGAACAAAAAATGGCAGCAACATCACGATGGCCGGCATCTAGAATGCATGGTTAAAACTGAAGTCTGAGTATTGCTAGGTACATCCAGAGTAAGACACCTGTGAGCTGCTCTGGCGTCTCTCGCCGACCTTCCACAATGCATGTTCTCGACCTTCCCCGGCGTCTCTCGTTGCTATCGCACAAGGCGCTCCACGGTTTCCTGGCAGCTCTCGCCGCAGCTATGTGTGTGTTGTGTTTCCCTGGCACCTTCCCCCGTGCGTGAGGCTATGTCACCGAGCTGCTGCTGGTTTTGTTGCTGTCAATTTGGGTTGTTGCTTGAGGCCAGCGAATGGCCTTCCCCACTAGGAGGCTGCTCCTTATGCTTCATCTACAGGGGATCGAGCAGCAGCAGGAAATTTCGTTGGACACTTTCTATTCGCATCAAACTGCTCCTGTTTTCTGCTATGGATTTCATACTACAGTGAAGAGGAAAGTAAAGTCAGATAGAGAGCGCGCATAGCAATAGTGATGAGAGGATAAGATTGGAGTGTGTGGGGGAGAAAGCACCACGTTTTCAATTAAGAATTGAGACCACTAGTTTTTCCAACTAAGTGTCCTTTTAAGTTGTTAGAACAAATGCAATTTTTTCTGCAAACTACAAATGTAAAATATAAAAATTGAGTGGCAATTCAACTATGCCTGATGCTTTTTTCAGAGAAAAGAAACTATGGAAGTCCATATATTGATTTTGAGAGAGTTCAAACTATGTGTTTGATGTGTGAACACTTTGACGTCCACCATTTGTTTATTGAAATTCCACAGAAGAAACGACAACGAATCTAAGCTAGACGCACTACTTTCTCATATGTGAACGAGATGTCATATAAAAGAGAATACAAAGAAATCGATCTATTTTTGTGCTCGTACGACCGTGTATTTTTCTATTTTTTATTTATTTTCCTAAGGCCTAGAAATTTTGTTCGAGAAGGTCAAGTTTGAGGTAGTGCATGAATTGTTTGTTAAAAACAAAATGTATGTAAGTACGTCTCCCATCAAGAAAAAGGCCAAGGTATATTACTAAAAGTTAAAGCAACTATGATTTTTGTTCTAGAAATGCATGCAAGATATACAAAGTAAAAAAAGCAATTGCGAGCCACGTTAAATTCTTGTTTCTTATTTTAGCTAAAAAAAGGATAGTTCAAAGCACTAAAATTAAATAAAAACACCCACATCATTGTAATTCTATTTCATCATGCGTGAGAGTCCGAAAATGAATAGTTCTTGAAAAGTGCGCGTCCACAAGTGCGTTAAAAATGCCCATAGAATGTCATATACGATAGTTGCAAAAATGTCAAAATATGAAATGCAAAAATAAAGTTTGTACATGAATAAATTTCAGATCATCTCATGTAAAAATAAATAAATATCAAATACAAAAACCGGTTAGATGTGTGTGAAGAAAATGTTTAGTTTTTATTTTCCCCATTCATAACAAACAAGAAAACTCCGAAGTTCAAATTAAATAAAATGAGTAGTTCAAACTTTACATATTCTCTAAAACCAAGAAGTCCAAATTTTAAAAATGGAGCGGTATGATGTTTATAAAAACTCTGATTTTACTCTTTACAAAAATCCTCCGAAATGTGTCGTTATTAAAGTGGTTCGATGTTTATTGCAAGACTAGAATTTTTTTTCTGCTACTAAGAAATAAAACCAAGAAGTCCAAATTAAAAATATTGAGAAGTTTGATGATTATAGAAACTATGATTTTCTTCGTTATTTAAGAATGGAAACAAGAAGTACAAAATAAAGTAACGCAATAGCTCGATGTATAAAAAAATGTAAAATCCGAATCTATTGATGGGAAGAACATAAGAAGTACAGACAAGATTAAAAAAAATACAAAAATAAGAGAGCACTTTGAAACGGATATTTCACAGCTTCTAATAAAAAATTAAGAAGTTCGAATTTTAGACATAGAGCAGTTCAAAAAATCGTAAAAAATGGGATTAGCACCATTTATATAAAAATCTAGAAGTTCAAATTTAAATAATGGACCTGTTCAATATTTATTACAAAACTAGGATTTTGCCATCACTGAAAGAAATAAACCAAGAAGTCCAAATTACAAAAATAAAGAAGTTCCATATTTATTAGAAAAAATTCATATTTTCCTTGTTACTAAAGAATAGAAATGACGAAGTTCAAAATTAAAAAGAGGATAGTTCGATGTATATGGGAAAATTAAATTATTACCATTTTTCTTAGAAAAATAAAACTATGAAGTTCAATTTTTCTAAAAAAGTTGATGCTTATTTATAAACAAATTTCCTTTCTCAGAATATGACTAAGAAGGTGAAATTAAAATAACAGAGATGTTCGAAGTATATAAAAAACTCAGATTTGTTGCAAGAAGTTCACGTGCACCTCCGTGCATGGTTCAGAATTTATATTGTGGGACGTCCGACCTCCAATTACATGTTTTAAAATGACAAAAAATGACGTTAAACCTTCAATTACATGTAATTCGACGTATACACAATAATATGACAGAAGTTCATAGTGAAAACAACGAGAAGTTCAAGTACTGGAAGGAATGCATTTTAGGTGAGAATAAAAGTATCAAAACATAATATCTTAAAAGGTTTGTTGAAAGAAGTTCAGGTGCTTTGTCAGGCGAAGTTCAAAAATTCTTGCGAGAGGTTCACCTTGTATTTGCATGGTCAAAAACACAAAAAAGAAATTGTATTTTTGCGTTTGAAAATAATTCTCTCAATCCACAAAGAAGTTCAGTTATTATTTGGGAGAAGTTTGGTTTCAAAAAGAAAAACAAAAATTCAAATTATAGAAATGGAAAAAGTTCATGTAGTACATGGTGTGTGTTTAATATGAGAAAAATGAATTAAAAGGCAAGGTCCAATTTTTTTTTGTTATAAGTTGAAGTCCTCGGTCGGAGAAAGTTCAAAAATTATTGTTAGAAAGGTTTGTACAAAAGGATTATCATTTGTATAACACTCACGAATGGATGAGAAAATTACAAAAGAAAATACGTCATAGAAGTTCAACGTGAAAACAGCAGGAAGTTCAACTACTATATTGAATGAATTTTAGATGAAAAACTTTTAAAATCATTAGTAAAATCTGAGTTTTAATGTCATTGGTGCGGCGCAACTGGTTCAAATGCTTGTTACAAACCCAAAGAAGGTCATTAGAAAAAGCATCTCAAAAAATTTTATAACAAAGATTTTATCTCTTAAAATAAACCTAGAAGTTAAAATTTAAAAACACAGCGGCTATATAAAATTAAGATTTTTTCTGTTATTAAAAGAAATAAAACTAGGAAGTCCAATTTAAAAAGATGGAGAAGTTCGATGATTATAGAAAACTCGGAATTTCCTCATTATTAAAGAATGGAAAAAATAAGTTCAAATATTAAATAACAAGAAGTTCAACTTTTAAAAATAGAGTGCTTCCAAATTTCATAAAAAAGATTAAAAAAACGATGAAGTCCATATTAAAAAGATGGAGAAGTTCAATGATTATAGAAAACTCAGATTTCCCTCATTATTAAAGAATGGAAACAAGAAGTTCAAAATAAAATAACAAGAAGTTCAACTCTTAAAAATAGAGTGCTTTAGAATTCATAAAAAAAGAATTAAGAAATTCAGATTAATATTCATAAAAAACTCAGATATTTTCACGTAACCGAGAGAAGTTCAGATTGATAAGTATCGGAAGTTCATGTACTACACGGTGTGCATTTGTATCGGAAGTTCATGTACTACACGGTGCCCAAGAAAAGTTCAAAAATTCTTGTGAGAGAGGTTGAACAAAAATATGTGACAGAAGTTCAAGGAGAAAATAGCGGGACATTCAACTACTACATGGAATGCGTTTTAGATAAGAATATAAGAATATAAAACCAAAAGCATAAAAGGTTTGTTGCAAGAAGTTCACGTGGTCCTCCGTGTACGGTGCAAACTTAATATTGTGGGACATCCGACCTCCAATTACATGTTTGAAAATAGCAAAAAATGACGTCCGACCTTCAATTGCATGTAACTCAATGTATGCACACAAATGTGACAGAAGTTCATAGTGAAAACAATGAGAAGTTCAAGTACTGCAAGGAATGCATTTCAGGTCAGAATAAAAAGTATAGAAAAATAAAAGCTTAAATAGTTTGTTGCTAGAAGTTCAAGTGCTTTGTCAGGGGAAGTTCAAAAATTCTTGCGAGAGAGGTTCACCTTCTATTTCCATGTTCGATTTTTTTCGTATAAAAATCGAATACAATTCTTTACTCAAAATATAAAAAGGTGAAGTTCAAATTGAAATAACAGAGAAGTTTGGAGTTTATTAAAACCTAGGATTTACCTGTTGAAAAAAATAAAAAACACGGCACCATTTTTTGCACTTTTAAAAATAACTTTTAAATGAAAAGAATGGTTGATAGAAGTTCAATTGCTCAGCGAGGAAAAGTTCAAACAATTATTGTGAGAGAGGTTCACCATGTATTTAGATGTCCAAAATACATAAAAAAATATGTTGTTTTTTGTGTTTTAAAATAATTCTCTCAAGCCAGAGAGAACTTCAAACGCGATAACAACCGGAAGTTCACGTACTACATGGTGTGTATTTCATACAAGAAAAATACAAACAATGTGAAACAAAGTGAAGTCCAAACAGACATGCCCCAGAAGTTCAACTACTTCACGCCGTGCGAAAAACAGCATGTCAAAAAATAGCACGTCAAAAAACAGAGTGAAGTTCAAACAAACATGCCCGAGAAGTTCAACTACTTCACGTAGTGCATTTCCATTCTCGATGAAGGCAGAAATCATGATCTTGCCATTTTCTAATTTACTTCAAAACGACAGGAATATCATTTGTGTAAGTTCAAGTCCTCGGTCGGAGAAAGTTAAAAAATTTATTGTGAGAAGGGTTTGTACAAAAGGAAAATCATTTGTGTAACACTAACGAATGGATGAGGAAAATTACAAACGAAAATACGTCACAGAAGTTCAACGTGAAAACAGCAAGAAGTTCAACTACTACACTGAATGAATTTCACATGAAAAACTTTTAAAACCGTAGCGAGTATGAAAAAACGATCAACACGGGAAAGTTGCGTGTTCACAATAGCTTTCCACTGGTATGACACTTGCTCAATTCCGGTGAGTGTTTCGGTGAGTGGATGGAGAGCTACGGTCAAAACAAGCATGTGAAAAACAGAGTGAAGTTCAAGTAGACATGCCGCGAAGTTCAAGTCTTCACGCGGTGCATTTTCGAAGAATCAGTTTCACGATAAAGGCAGAACGAATGATCCCGCCATTTTTGCAATTACTTGAAAACGGCTAAGAATCCGAGAAAACCATCAACATGAAAAAGTTTCGCATTTTCCGTACCTTTTCAACGGTATATTATTTGTGCCATTCCGTTAAAGTTTGCAGAAAATACAGCGAAAATACATTTTTCAGCATTTTCAAAACTGACTTAAAAATATAAATAATTGGGAGAAATAATAGATACAATTTTTTTTGCATTTCCTCATGATTTCCAACGACATATCATTTGTTGCATTCGGACATACAGTTAAAAAATTAGCTCGAAAATACAAATTTGCTAAAACTTGTATTGTTTTATAAATCTCTTTTAAACCATTCAAAATTAGAAAAAAACTTTCAACATGAAAAAGTAGCGCATTTTCATAAGCTTTCCAACGCCATATCATTTGCCTCAATTGGATTAGCCGTTTAGAAATGCCATCGAAAATACGAACACGGCTATTCGGCTTGTGAAATTTTACAATTTTCCAAATTACTCTTTAACCGTAAGGAATTAGAGAAAACTTTCAACATGTGGAAGGACTGGTTTTGCAGCAGCTTTCCAACGCCATATTATTTGCGTCATTCCGATAAATGGTTTAGAAATGCGATCGAAAGTACGATTCACGTTTTTTGTATGAAGGAAAAACGGTTTTCAAAACTGCTCTTAAATCGCTTACATTTTGCCAAAAATTCAACTTGGGGCATGATACTGGTGTTCATAGCTTTCCAACGGTATTTCGCAAGCCCCATTTGGACGCTTTTTAGCTGAAGTTCAACCTTGTACTCGGGGAAGGCCAGACGCGTTACTCGGGAAGTTCATGTTGTGATCAGAATATTATTCTGATCCCGTGATCAGAATAGTGTTTATCTATATCCTACGCAGGTGAGTTAGGATGCACTTGATCCTAGAAAGGTATCTATCCTTCAAAGCAGAAGAGTGCTTCAAACTAACAACAGTACATAATATCCAACAAAAGAGGGTCATGCTACAGCAGCAGAATACATGGCTCAGTCTAGATATTAGTACGAATCAAGTTGTGCATATTTGCTGTTGGCATGAACCACATCGCCGCATTTCGGGTTTGCAAAAGTCATCCATCGCATGGAAGCTTGATGCCTTTCACACACTGAAGATTATCTAGCAACAAGCTATGTCGACGAATCTCTGGGTATGGTGATTCATGAAACCCATGGTATGATGTGTAAACACAGTCCCCCCTGGTGAATGGAAGTTGCATAGCACGGTAATCATCGCCGGTGATATGATCGATGATTGGTTGGATGATCGGATAATTGAGCCCGATGAACATGGAGTGGTTGCCGAGGCTGAAAACCCGCCTCCAATTGAATACGCATGGCCCAACAGATCTAGGATCTTTCTCGAACATAAGCAGCCATAGACATCAATGTCACGAACACCCCACGCATTGTACTGCATGTGGTTTGATGTAATGGTTTGGTCAATTTGGTACATGCGAATGAGCATCAAATGACCGTCGTCAGCTGAACGAGCGATAAACCACCACCCATCGGCTGGTATGATTCAAGGTCCTGGAATCATGA
This sequence comes from Triticum turgidum subsp. durum, assembly GCA_900231445.1. NCBI lineage: Eukaryota > Viridiplantae > Streptophyta > Magnoliopsida > Poales > Poaceae > Triticum > Triticum turgidum. The sequence continues at coordinate 464,187,389 of LT934120.1, read as the reverse complement.
AGGCCAGCGCATTTGCGTTTGCTGCAACAATTCAAACTGGAGACCAAAAGGACAAAAATAAACAATCATGTTCACAGTATGTGTGGAATTAAGATTATTATAACATTGACACATATCATAGGCAGAGAATTGTAATGCAGTGGTCATAATCATACCCCAAGTTCAAAAAACAAGCCAATGGCTTTCATACTCTAGCAATATGTCATGGTTCAAACATCATGTAATAATTAGAGGAAAACAGCTATGACAGAGCCTACCCATATTCTACCATAGCACTTACTATTGTTCTCATATCAACTCTAAGCAATAACATGCGTTGTTATAAAAATCTTGGAAATGAGAGTAACATATAGCAGTGATGAGGTTATGCTCATAATATGTATTCTAACGTTCATAGATATCAATTGTTCTCATATCAACTCTAACAATAACATGTATGGTCATTAAAATCTAGGAAATGAGAGAAACATATACCAATGATGTGGTTATATGTGGCACCCCGGCTCAGAGAAACCGGAACGCCCCGTATTCCAGCCAAGAGATCAAGGAAAAGTCTTCTGGAATATGGCACCGCATGACACAGAAAAAATCAGCTCTTATTACAAAGGATAAATACAAAGGTCTGATGTTACAAAGGATCACATCTGCACAGCAACACTACGCCCGCGATACTACACTTGCTCTATCACTACTAGGAAAATGCTTATAGGTAGACACTTAGAAGTAGCGATGGTAATATACCCCTCGCTACTGCTATTTAGCAGTAGCGCCGGCTAGCACCAGCGCTACAAGCACACGTTAGCAGTAGCGCTGGATTTCACGGCCAGCGCTACTGCTAATGGGCCACGCTCTCGGCCCCCCGTTGCAGCTTTAGCTATAGCGCCGGGCCTCCTCCCCCGCGCTGCCGCTAAGCCCACCTCTCCCTCCCGCACCGGCCCATGCACCACCCCTCTCCCCTCACTCACACTCACACACTCACACCACCAGATCGAATCCCTCAGTCGTCCCCTGATCCGGCCGCCGCCCCCGCGTCCTACTCGGGTCGCCCTCCCCTGCGCCGGCCCTCCTCCCCTGCCGGCCGCCCCCCGTATCGGACCTCCTCCCCTGCCGGCCGGCCTCCCACACCGGCCCTCCTC